>CM030898.1:5109772-5665825 GCA_018136845.1 Heterotis niloticus
TTTTTATATATCAATTCAATATTTTTCACAAAAATGTTTTCATATGTTTTCCCTCATAGAGAGCTGTAGTTAAAACTTGCAAAGATGGAGAGAGCAAACAGACTGCACAGAATGAGCTGAATTTGAACCCACATCCAACTGCACAGCCCTAGAGTTGTGAGACACCCACAATGCAAGGGCTTTAACTAACCTTTCAGCCTGAACAACAAACTGCTGACACAAACTTGGACTAAAGATGTGTGGCATTTACAAGCTTCACAAGCAGTGAGCCACCAAGCCACCATGGCCTCACTGAGACCCACATCTGAACTTCTCATCATACCCCATGCAGCGCCTTCCGATCGCATCCCTGACTGCTCCGGCAGCCTGAACACCTCCTTGTGTCCCCGTTTCTCGTACTAGTGTTTCCTGCTGCAGGCTCCACATGGATCTTTTTCTTCATGCTCTGTTACAGCTCTAATATTAGTGCTTGTTGCCCTCAGAGTCAGAAAGAATTGATGGGGTGCTGCTGTAATGCTTAACATACTGTGTCGAATCGTAATAATAAATTGGCTTTTCTAAAACCTATTTGCTGTTTCTTTATTAATTTGCTTTTATTTTATGCATAGCGGCCATGATTTTCAAAACCAAGCATCCTCAAATAGTAAAGTCACCCTTTTGGTGCAAAATGTCAGCTGTGGGTTATATTTTTAGTCACAGGTTTGGACTAAAACCTGTGACTAAAAATATATAATTTGGAGGTAAGAAAGGTTTAATCAGGAAATAAATGTATAGATTTACTCTGGTTTTATGTTAAAAAATGGCTCCCTTGGGATGTCATTTCCTTTTCTCTACTGTGTGGGTTTCAATAAGAATACTGTCCACTATTAGAGTTTTAAAATACAGAAACACCTAAGTATGAGGTAGATTAACAGTGCTTCTTGCAAATTTTATGTACATTATGTTACCAAAAAATTAACTGTTTTTCATACACAGAAAATAAAATATTGTGTGTGGTTATTAGTGTCACAATTTACTATGCACAACGTTTTGAGCCAGTTGAAGGTTCACTGAGAACATTTTCACCCTCTACACCTTAATGTAGACTGAGAAGGATGCTAGTTCCCCTGCAGCCTTACAGCATGAAGCCCGCATGGGCATTGTTACTACTCTTTATGTATAGGAATTACCTTTACAATATGCAGAATGTGGGCAAAAAACACACTGAAGAGTTTTCTGCTTTGTGTATGTTTTCTTTTCAGTTATTGAAAAAAAACAAGTCATGTTTATTTTAAAATTATTTGCCCATCATATACATTTCTTGAGTGCATGCTTGGTTACTCAGCATTGTGCTCGATGCTCATCTCGGCTGTATTTTGTGCTGTGTAGCTGTTGTTATAAGCAGGACGCCTGTAGTTTTATTTTTCTGATTTGGCGGCACCTGACTGGGGTTGCTCTTTTTCATTTTGTGCTTATAGGCCCGTTTCTGAATAAGTGCCGTGGTGTAGCATTTTTGCAAGCTCTGGTAAACATGGGCTAATGAAGGTAAAAGTATGTCAACCATTAGGTGCTGTCTCATGCTTGGCTACTTCCTGGACCAGACACAAGATAGTGTGTATTGTTTTAAAATGCGCGGTATTACATGTTTATCACTCGCTTCCTTTACCCCATCATGTGACTTTTGAAGCTTACACCTCTCAGCCAGTGGCACTCTGCTGACATCTGTCCATGCATTTTAATCTGGGCAGGACTCAAGCATCATATTTGCGGCCATTACTGTTAATACACTCCGCAAGCATATCACAGGTTTAAAATGTGTTCTGCCAAGTCTGCCCACCCCTCCCATCAGTCGCTACCTAGACAGGACTCAAATTATTATGTTAATCCCTTCCCTTTGCCTGAATGGGGCAGCTAGTGGGTCGCTACACCAGTGCAACATACAAGGGCCCATCTTTTTTGCTACTACACAATCCATATTTTTATGGAAAAAAGCTTTTACAGTAAATGTCCTATTATTGTGTGTAACTTTATGAGTAATGTACAGGCAAATTTTTAATATCAAATCCATTCAGCTGACTGTTGTTTGTAGGTTGTTTTGGGAATCATGTTAATGCATGTTTTCTGGTTTTCATAGTGTGTAGAAGTCCTTAACTGTTCTGTAAATCCAGCAGTACGTAGTGACAGATGGTGTAGCTCCTCACTGAGATTAATAAATGGATTCTCGGTTCAGTTGGATGGGGGCTGCATGAATTAATCTCTGAGTAAATCTAACAGATTTGTGCCAGTGCAGAGGGTTATGGTTTTATGATCTTAAGGAAAACGGTGATGCAAATCAAAAAATATACTTCTAATTTAGATGCATGTACACAATGTAACAGTAATGAATAACTGTTATCTTGTGTTAGTTTCCTTTATTTTACCTTGAAACGTATACATTTTATGGTTGTTCCCGATGAGGCTTCTTTCATACAGTTAATGGAAGCTTAAATAACATCTGCAAGAATCTGTACTGGCATGTAAAGATACTTGAATCGACATTCACTATTCTGTGACATTCTGAATTAAAACCGCAATAAACAGATGTTGATTCTTTCTGGCAGTTTAAAAAGATGCCAGTTGCATTTTTCTTGGAAATCTTTGGACCAAACCATGCTGGGAGAGGAACTGTGTGAAAATGCTGCTTTTTATCTGAAAGTACCTTGTGCTGATTTACAAAAGGAGTGGAAAGCAAGCTTTAATTCAGCTTAAAACGTTCTTCTTTGATGCACCTCAAAGCTAGCCAAAGCTTTGGTTATGGATTTTTAGGAGTTGTATAAATTCAGTCTGTGTATGATGTCATTCTCAACAGTCTTTGAGCTGTACAAATACAGGCTCACAAAGATTGTCAGAGGGGTTTTGTCCTTCTTCAGTTTTTCGAAATGTGACACCAGAACCCTCTTTCATTTTGTCACCGTAGGTGTTTGCAATCTTTGCATTTGGCACGTGTGGCAGCTACTCGGGGATGTTCAAGATGAGCGTCGAGTGTAAAAACAGGACTGAGAGTGACCTCAGCATCGAAGTGGAGTTCGAGTACCCATTCAGGTCAGTACCATTGAGTGCTCTCACATGCAGACTGTGTGAAAGATGTTCTGACAGTGCAGCTAAGCCACTCTGCTCCTTCACAGGCTCCACCAGGTGTACTTTGATGCCCCGACCTGCAGAGGTGGAACACCAGAGCGTCTCTTCCTCGTCGGCGACTATTCGTCCTCAGCCGAGTTCTTTGTCACCATTGGTGTGTTTGCCTTCCTGTACTCCATGGCTGCCCTGGCTGTCTACGTCTTCTTCTTCGAGAAATACCGTGAGAACAACAAAGGACCTTTGATAGTGAGTCCTACCATTTCTCCAAATTGAATGTTTGTTTATTTTTATTGTCACAGTAACCTTAGAGCTTTGCTGAGCTTGTGACAACCCGGATGGGGTGGACCACCAGGCCTAGAAACATGCTAGGGGAAAAACCTTATTCTGTCTCTGTGTGACATGGGAGCATTATGGCAAAGATGGGGCAATCCAGCTCATAGGCTGCTGTAGGATCAGTCTGAAGTACATAATGATTTCTTTGGTCCTCAGGACTTTGGTGTGACCTGCGTATTCACGTTCATGTGGCTGGTGAGCTCAGCCGCCTGGGCCAAGGGCCTGTCTGATGTGAAGACAGCCACCGACCCTGAGCGTGTTGTCACCCTCATCGCTGCCTGCGAGAGAGAGGAGAACCGCTGCCGCGAAGTCCATGACCCTGTGATGTCTGGCCTCAACACCTCTGTCGTGAGTCCATGTGCTTCAGCTCACTCAGGGTGCCTGCATGAGACCACTGCATTTCCCCCACTCTCTGTTCTGGCTGGAAAAGAATCTTCTGTGAAATCATAACTCAAAATAGGAACATTTCAGATTACTTCTGACCGTAGCTCACTGTAGTTTGTGTAGTCTAGCCCCTGCTACAGTATTTTAGTTTACAGATCTTCTTTTACATATGTCCAAACGTACGTACACTTATACTTGGAGCGTTTGGGTTTTCTTGAGAAAGTTGAATCAGAGAAACTGAAATATCTCCTTAATCCCACAGGTATTTGGTTTCCTCAACTTGATCATTTGGGCGGGAAACCTTTGGTTTGTGTTCAAGGAGACGGGCATCATTGCTCCCTTCATGCGCCCGCGCCCAGCACAAGAGAAGCAGCCTGCCCCGGAGTCTTTTGGCCAGCAGGGAGGAGGATATGGCCAAGATGGCTATGGCCAGCAGGATCCCTATGCTGGCTCCCAGGGAGGCTACCAGCCCGAATACAACCAGCAAGGATACAATCAAGGTGGAGATTATGGCCAGGGAGGATATGGCCAGCAGGGGGCGCCCACCTCCTTTGCCAACCAGATGTGAACCTGGCAGCAGTGCAGAGGCTGGGGGTTGGTGAGTGACTTGACAGGCTGCTTACCAGTGGGAGGCAGGGGAGGGATCACATCCTAACCAAACAGAACAGTTGGTTGTAAGTTTAAAAATGGCTCAATCAGTTTAGCAGGACAGCTATCCAGGAAAGCACCAAATACTTCTAGCCATCTTTGCCTTGTGTTAGCATTACTGTCATTACTTTAGACTGAATATTTGTAGGTGTTAAATATTCCTTAGTTTGTTCTTAGGGCATATGTATGTTAGAAGGGCGAGACTTGCAGGGCATGGATTTAGCAGCTAGGAGCAGCTTTGTGTAATACACAACATTTTTTGTTATGCATACATGTTATACCTAGTGTTGAAGTGTAGAATGGAGAATAATGAAGATTAAATGAAATTTTAATGTTACCATACACAATTATTTAAGGAACATGAAGTGCTGGATATATGTGTAAAACTGTAGTCTCCCCTTTTTATTTGTAGACATCTTTGTTTGGCTGTTTAACTCTTCATTCTCTTCCATCAATCTCTTCTGCACATTTCCTATTCCTGGAATGCATGATAATTCTCATGGATTTTTTAATAATCCACATTTTATCTCTTTCTTTCCACAGAAGGAGGTGACAGTGTGATTTGGGGAGTGTGGTGCCTGAACCCTACCCAAAATTCCACACTCGCCTGTCTGTCTATGTGTGCATCTGTTTATTGACATAAAGAGGGAGGGAGGGTGGGGGGGTTGACCAAATATAGAGACGTGAGAGATAGAGGATGGGGAGAACAAAACAAGATGACTCAATGTGCTTTGTCCTACTAAGGTTTATTCACCTGAACAATATGATGGCTAAAAAGGTTAATTAAAAACTTGAATATAATACCAAAACATTAAAATATTAAGGTTCAAAAAGTTAAAAAGTAGAAAATGCTGATAACACTGCACTTAAGAGAATGTATTTGTCTGTGCTGTAGAAAAAATACTATACACACACACACACTGGCTGAGTGTATGAAAATCTTAATTCCAGTTAGCATCATTTTCAGTCTGCACTTTCTATTTTCTGTATGACTTTCATATGTTATTTTGCATTATTTTATACTTTTTAAAGTTTATTTTGTACTTTTGAAAAGCTTCACCTCCATTATCTATGTAAGAATAGCTTAAAGATGCCAGGGAAAATTATGAAAGGGAATTGAGTATTTTTAATGGCTCTCAGACAGGAAAGGGTGGAATAAAAGTACCTGAACAAGGTGAGAGTCAAAGAATATGTAATTTACATACTAATTCAATTTCTTTGTGTTTGTTGTTTACTTTATACAATCAAAAAGCTTCAGATCAGAATAATGTGTAGGTTGCAGAAAAAATGCCAACATATGAAATGTAAAAAACCTGCTGATATAATAATACGAGTATGGTGAAAGCTCACATTTGCTACTGTTATGTTTTTTCCATAAGACTGTGTAGTAAGCAATGCCAGTATGTAGATGTAGATTTAAATTTTATGTTTTTTATAGCTTGTTCTTTCCTTTTTGTAGAGTGAACACAAGACAAAGATCATCAGCGTCATATGTTGAAAAGGTTGCTGATACCTACACACAAATACAGGTGCACAAAGGTGAAATTGTAGCTTATGTGAATTTTAAATATATATGTAACCGCAGTATTCGAATAGTGGATAACCAGCAAAATAATATTTACATGAAACTATAATTTTCTCATGAAAGAATAACACTCAGCTTACTCAAAGTTTAGTCATGATTAAAACATGGTGTGAAATTTGGTTATTTTAGCTTTTTGACATTCCTAACATAAAGTACCTTTATTAAAGCACTTAATGAGAGACCTTGTTGTCTATCATGCATGTGTATTGTTGCTGTGTGACTCCCTCGGAAAGGAAATACAGCTAACGCATGCATAGTTAATTGGGCTAGATAAATTGTACATAAAATTTTAAACGTATGTAGTAATAAATATATTTCTATTTTGTATCATTTAAAATCTTATGAATGCCAGTTCAGGCCTGGAGTTGAAATACTGAGATACTGTACTGTTTTGCTATTGGTAAATCGGTTGGTCTGTAGCCTTAAATATTGCATGGACAGTTAAAAACTCCTTACCACACACATCTGTGAAACATTTAGTATTAACATAAAAGTATAAAAGTATTTAATGCATATCATAGCAGTGTACAAGCATTAAAACATTGAAATCATCATCCTGATCCTTCAAACCTGCCTTGACCTAAATTATGAATAATACAAAAACAGTGGATAGAAAGTGCAGAATTAGTTCTTAAATGTTTTTGAAGAACAAGATGGGATTTTACCCAGTAAAAAGTCCATTATTGATATGTGATTTACTGTGGAACTGTATGACCATGTAGTACACTATGTCTCAAACACTGGAAAATGCTATGATGTATTCATTAGATTGGTGGCATACAACCTATTTTGTGATCAACCTCTTAAGAATTTCACATTCCCTAGAGTATAAATGCTTGCGTTGCCTCATTATTTGGATATTAGGTAAAAAGTATTGTAGTGAGAATCCATGGCTCAGTGCATGATAGGATTAACATCACTGTACCCACAGGTTGAGTATAATATAACTTCACATTAAAATGACTTTTTAATGCACAGCTCTGTTTCTGGCAACTCAAGGTTTTATATTTCGGGAGAGTAGGGCCTTCTGCAGGCATGTGCCTCTCTCTTGCTGTTCTTCTCTCCCTCCTTTCTCTCTGTCTCTTATTGATATACTACTCAAATAATCTGTTGTTAGTGGTGTATGGTATGTCTTGTGATCCTCTCAATGCCTCTGGGTAGTGCTGTGTTTCTTGTGTATGATATATTCCTAGAATTACCGATGATATAATGACGATTATGATGACAATGATTATGACCATGCAGAGAAACTCACTAAAATTCTCCAGAGTTTGTTGTATTCTTTATGGAATCCATGTTGGAAAAAAAATAAAGATTGAATTATTCTGTTGAAGTTAGGTGGCCATTTGTCTTTTTCTTAATGTTTCCTTCTCAGTCTTTGTTTTAATGCTATTGGATTGACTTTTTTCGCTGACTGTACAGTGTTTTTGAGACCTTTCCACACATTTCAAACATCTATCTTCAATAACCTCAACACTTCCCATCTAGGTTAATTTTTGCTATGAATATTTCATATTACTAACTTGTTATTGTATGCATCTCTGTAAAATGATCTGCAGCAGGGCCGCACGAGTCTGTAACCGAGCTTTAACAGTGCCTTGCAAAAGTATTCAGACCCCTTGAAAGACATCAGCATTTCCTGGATTACAAATTCATTTTTATTAGCACTTTCATTGTGAACTCATATGCTCTAACGCTAAAATGTCAGCGCCAAAACAAGTTGTTAGCAGATATTTTAAAGAAAATTAAAAACTGAAATATGCTGCTTGCACAAGTATTCAAACCCCTCACAAATATTTGATAGAGCCTCTTGCTGCTGCAATAATAGCTTTAAGCCATTAATGTACCGGTATCTGTATGTACTGTATCAGCCTGTTCATCTTGGCTAATCTGCAGCAGGTGGTTGGATCATACTTATGGACCGCAGTTTACAAACTATGTCCCAGATTCTCAACAGGTCTGAGGCCAGGACATTGACTGGGCCACTGCAGGACATTCACCTTTTGTTTTTTGGCTCATGCATCTCTCGGCACTGCCGAATCAATAATCAGGAAGTGAAAGCTGCATCATAGCACCCAGACACTGTCTAGACAAGGCCATCCCTCAAAACTCAGCATCCGAGCAACGCCTGAGAGGGAAGCTATAGAAAGGCCGACAATCATCGATGGAGCTACAGATATTTCAATTAAAGCTGTTATTGTAGCAGTAGGTGGTGACAGAGAAAGATGCAGAGGACAGGAAGCAATGGAAACAGCTGGTCCGCTGTGGCGACCGCTAATGGCAGCAGCCGAAAGATGAAGGAGATAAAGAAGAATGCAGCAGGAGGTGGCTCAACCAAATAATAATTTGGGTTCTGAGTACTTGGGCACACCTTAAATCTTGACTCAAATTGTACATTTTGTAGTCCTTTTTTTTTTTTTTTTAAATCCTCCTTTCTTCTTGTTTCCTTGTTTAAAAATTTAAGTTGACAATAGAGAGACATCATGTCAGGGATAATGTCCAAAAACTTTCTATTAGAGCTACATCCAGACGTACGTCCTCAGGTGAAGGTGGGTTGATGAATATGCTAATGCTGTATGGCTGTATGGTATTTCTTCAGCTTACTTGCATGACACCGAATGTCCACTGCAGCAAAAGAACCACATCATTAAAAAAAAAAAGATAAGGGTCAGAATCTGAGGGCCTCGTCTTCTTGGAACACGAAACGGAAGCAGAAGCCTTGGAAACTGAGATTTGTTATGATAACTGATGCCTGTTGTCACAACAAACGTCTTTGATAACTACTGTATATGCCCATGCTCTCCTCTTGTGCAGAACTTTCACAAATATCAGGGCAAGTAAAAGTGCACAGATCCGCAGACATATTTTTCTTAGAAACAGGTAAACAGTTTGGGTTCAACGTATCCCCGTTGCTATGGTAACGTGCATGTTACGCTGAAGTGGCGAAGCAGAGCCGTGTGCAGAATTTCAGGAACGCAGCGACCGCGCACTTCGAATGCGCTTGCGTCACGCACCGCCTTTAAGAAACTTTACTAGTTCTGGTTGTTAAAACTTCCTTCTTACTGCTTATTGTGCCATTTAATGCACAGCTACCTTCACCAAAACAGAAATCGGATTTTTTTTTTTTTTTTTTTTGCAATTTACCCAAACTCCCAATACCAGTGTGCCATACCGTTTCATTCTCAGGATTGTGGGCGTATAGCTTCCTATTTACTGTTTTAAAACAATTCTGAATGCTTTGTAGAAAGTCTCTTAAAACAGTGCAGCACACACATACAACACATTTGTATTGCTATTAGCGTAATTTCAATTTTATCTTGGAATTTGATCCACTAAATAGGCTTATAAATCCTTCCATTTGTGGATTAAAATATCTTCTTCTTCATCTTTCGGCTGCTCCCGTTTGGGGTCGCCACAGCAGATCAAATGTTTCCATGTCTTCCTGTCCCCTGCATCTTTCTCCGTCACACCCACCACCTGCATGTCTTCCTTCACCACATCCATAAATCTCCTCTTAGGCCTTCCTCTCTTCCTCTTGCCTGGCAGCTCCATCCCTAGCATCCTTCTCCCGATATATCCAGAATCTCTCCTCTGCACATGTCCAAACCAACGCAGTCTCTCCTCTCTGACTTTGTCTCCAAACCGTCTAACCTGGGCTGACCCTCTAATATACTCATTTCTAATCCTGTCCATCCTCGTCACACCCATTGCAAATCTTAAATGCCTCATCTCCTTGTACTCCTGTCTACATTCTTCATCTCTCTGTCTATCCCACTTCTTCTTCGCCAGCCTCTTCCTCTGTATACTCTCCTGTACTTCTTCATTCCACCACCAGGTTTCCTTGTCCTCCTTCCTCTGTCCCGATGCCACACCAAGCACCTTTCTAGCTGTCTCCCTTACCACTTCTGCTGTAGATGCCCAGCTCACTGGTAACTTTTCACTGCCACCCAATGCCTGTCTTAATTCCTCCCTGAACTCCACCTTACGGTTTTCCTTTTTCCACCATTTGATCCTTGGTTCTGCCCTCACTCTCCTTCTCTTTTTGATCTCCAATGTCATCCTACAAACCACCATCCTATGCTGCCTAACTACGCTTTCCCCTGCCACCACTTTGCAGTCTACAATCTCCTTCAGTCTGGCCCTCCTGCATAAGATATAATCCACCTGTGTGCATCTTCCTCCACTCTTGTACGTCACCCTGTGTTCCTCCCTCTTCTTAAAATACGTGTTTACCACAGCCATGTCCATCCTGACCTTCTGCGTTCCTCTCCTTGACACCATACCTACCCATCACCTCCTCATCCCCTCTGTTTCCTTCACCAACATGCCCATTGAAATCCACTCCAATCACCACTCTCTCTCCCTCAGGCACACTCTTCACCATTTCATCCATATCACTCCAGAATTCTTCTTTCTCATCCATCTCACACCCAACTTGCGGGGCATATGCACTAACAACATTCATCATCACACCATCAATTTTCAGTTTCATAACCATCACTCTGTCAGACACTCTCTTCACCTCCAAGACACTCTTGACATACTGTTCCTTCAGGATAACACCTACCCCGTTTCTCCTCCCATCCACACCATGGTAAAACAGTTTAAACCCCCCTCCGATGCACCTAGCCTTACTCCCCTTCCATTTGGTCTCTTGCACACACAATATATCAACCTTCCTTCTTTCCATCATATCAGCAAGCTCTCTCCCTTTACTAGTCATGCTACCAACATTCAAAGTTCCTACCCTCACGTCCACTCTCTTAACCTTCCTCCTCTCCTCCTTCCTCCGGACATGCCTTCCTCCTCTTTTCCTTCGGCCTCTTCTCCTTCTTTGGCCAACAGTAGCCCAATTTCTGCCAGCACCCTGTCGGCTAGCAGTGCTGGTGGCGGTCGTTGTTAACCCGGGGCTCGACCGAGTCGGTATGGAAATTTGTATTTTTGTCCGCATATTTGGTTTGGGAAATTTTTACGCCAGATGCCCTTCCTGACGCAACCCTCTCCATTTATCCGGGCTTGGGACCGGCACAAAGAAATGCACTAGTTTGTGCATCCCCTTGCGGCTGGATTAAAATATATGTCTGTATTATTTATACGAAAGTATACGTGGCAGATACCGGAATACCTCTTGATAGTTTGCAGTGAATATTGCGAGTGGGATAAAATAGTGGTATTAGAACTTATCAAAGGTTGCAGAACGTAACAGCCACTCGGAATCTTTCTACACTCCACCCACACCCGCACACGGACGCGCACACGGACGCCCACACAAACGGGCCAACGCCCCTCCGCCTTTTTTTTTTTCGGCGACACTTCCTCAGGCGCCAAGCGTAGACGAGCTAGCAGCTCCTCGGCGCTCTTTTTTAGCCCAAAGTTTGTTAGGTACTTTGTTTTCACGCGAATTCTGAGCTACATTTTTATTTTTTTGGGGGGCAGCTGTCATTTTATCCGCCTTGTGTGTGCAGCTGCTCTGTATTTTTAGTCGGCTCGTCTACTTCGAGCAGTGTTAGCGGACCGTCCACGCCAGGCCACGCCAGCAGAATGGCAGACGCGACGGAGAGCTCAGGTTCGTCGCTGCAGAAGTTCCGCAGCTACGTGCGCACACGGAAGGGCACCATTCTGGCCGCGGAGATCGTGAGTGTCCGAGGGTCCAAGTAGCCCAGCTCGCTCTCTTTCTTTCTTTCTTTCTTTCTTTCTTTCTTTCTTTATCTCTCGTTCTCTTTCTCTCTCGCTCTCTCTTCTCTCTCACACACACACAAAGTTCACAAGCGACCTTAGCTGTTGGCAGCGACGTGCTCGATGTATTCACGCTCAGGACAGACACTATGGTCTTCGTACAGTACTCTGTTTTGGGGGAAATAAACCGCCTAAAACAATGATCAATGTTAGGACCACGTAGGTATATTGGACTGAAAAGCGACAGTGACAATGACAGTGACGGCTCGGTTCTGCTGTGCCCCGGTTCAGGGAAAGGGCCAATGAAGGCTTGTTGTCACTATGGACTTTGAAAGCATTTGTACATTATTTTACATTTTTAAATAATTATAACTTTGTTTTGACAGTTTTTACCCTTCTGACATCATACTTTATTCCTGGATTTAGCAGTGCTTTCACAAACACAATTTGAAGTATGGCATGGTGCTGTCATAACTGAACACTTGAGTATTTGAATGTAACTGCTGCTTTTATGTAAAAAAAAATATGACTGTCCATGTTGTCATGCAAAATGACATTGCTGAATGAAAAGAGACTAAAAGAAAGGGCAGTGAGGCAGTGCTCCATGCCAAGGTTTAACTCCGTTCCTCTCCACATATAGGGTGGCTGGACTTTGAGTTCTGGGCCAGAAACTTAATCTCTAACAAGAGCATCTTCAAGCCTGTCAGATAGATGGCGGTACTTTTCTTAGAGATGAGTCAGTTAAAGATATGTGGTTCCTCTCCTCTTGGCTGACAACCTTTTACTACAATTCCATTGTTATTACTGTGTTTACTACTGCCTTCACCCTGGCAGGACTTCTCAGCTGCATTTCGACTGCTGGTACAAGTAAGATGCCTCTAAATGGTGCTTGTGTTATAGGAACATGGGTAGAGGAGCTGTTTAGGCAGCATTTAAGAATGGAAATTTTGACTTTCAGCGGAAATCTCTGAGTCACAGTACAGCACACAGTGGTTCCAGCTAGTGCTCTGTCCAGCTTTAGCCCTCTACAGTACTCTGCATACTTGGCATGTTGGAGCAGCTACTGTAAATGCCTGACTGTTTACAGAGGCTTCCACTGTATTCAGTTTTAAACCATAAATGTTCAACACTTTTAAGGATTATTCGCAGTTGAAAATGATCAGAATCAGGACTAGCATTTATCTACAAAATATATGAATAAGACTTTGCAGTCTCATGTTCTTCCTCATATACTGCATTTATAGTATTTTGAAATAGACCTACATCTAGTCATTGCCTGGCATGACTGTATTTAGTGCCCTCTAAATTCAGTCAGAGGCAGCTCCCAGTTTTAGATGGCAGCTCACTGACATTCTGCACCACAGGGTCAGGCTATTCCCACGCCACACCAGTTAGCCTTGTTGGTACCAGTGATAGGCATCTGTGGGGAAATGGCCGCTTCCAGAAGCACAGACATCCTCAGTGCAATTACTGTAATAATTCGGGGAGCAGGTGACACATTGAGAAGTTCTTACACGGTCATGTTGTTGGTTGCTCTCCTAGTTGCGAAACTGTTGGTGAGAAAGCATTAAGTAAAACTCAGTTTCTTCATTGAGGGCAACAAAATGGAAGCTTACTCTGGCCACCTACTGGTGGACTCCTACACCTCAAAACTATAATTTGAGTCCCATTACTTTTCCTTGTGTTTGGCTTTCTTGGAGAATCCTTTCATAATCCTTACAGTCCACCTGTCAGAGAAATGTGTTTTCAATGTTGAACAATTTGATTTGATCTCTTTTAATGATCAGCTTTATTTCCCGGATTAATTTTATTATCTGTGGCCATTAATTGTAATTGATGGTCATTTGATGGAATTTTCTATTCAAGGATTCAAAGGATTCAGAGGTTTATTTGTCATGGGTGAACAACACAGCATAGCAGTGTTGTCCCCATGAAAAGTTTTGTTATATATATACATCAGGGATTGGCGGAGGGGGGGGAGAAGACACAGCAGCCAAACCAACAGCACACGGCAACCAAACCTACAACTACAGACTAAACCTACAACAACAAAAAGTACCAAAGAAATATGTTTGTGGCCAGATGGGTTTCCACAATGGGTGGGACAGGCATATGTTGAGTCTGTTGTAGTTTGTAATCTTTTTCTACTCTTACTTCCTTTAATTTACAGTAGAACTTATTACCAGCATTACAAACTGTTGTCTGTGGTTTTTCCCTCCATTTCCTGTTCAAATACAGACTCCATTAAGTGATGTAATGGTATGATTTATTAGGCTTTTTTTTAGACTGTTGAAGAGGAAGTTGAGGTTGTATGCAGGGCTGATGTTCAGTTAAATGAATCTATTGGTCTATACACAGATGTGTTTTTTTGTTGTATCCTATTTATCAATCCCACACAGTAGGCTTGTTCTTTATAGCAATAATGTAGTGCAGCGCTCAGGCTAGAAGCTTTAAAAGTTGAGCAAAGTACTTATAAATCAGCATCTGAAAGATTCTTTGATAGTTTCTCATGAAGCAGACCTTTTTTAAAAAATAAAATTTAAAGGTATGTGCAGATTTTTCCAGGTAGATCTCAAGATCAGTTGTCAGGGAAGGACTGTAGGACCTTGCCAACAGAGGTGTATTTGTGCCTCCGGTTCGGCAGAGTTGAGACACACTTGTCAAGCTGTCTGATTAAGTGCTTTTGAGTTTTTGTAACTTAGGAACCTTATCTTGCTGCGTATTTGAATGTCTTTAAAGGTGGCATTGATCAACCAATGTATTTGAAACTGCTGGAACAGAGGCTGTATGACAGAGGGTGGATCCCCATCAGGAAAATTATTACATAATTTGCATTTTTCTGTAACATTTCTGACAAATTTGTGTCAATTCCAGAAAGTCTGTATCTGTCTTGTGTTTTGCATACAGGGATTTACATGTCTCCTGTTCTGGTAAATACTGCAGTTTCACAGGAAGTCTCACAGGATGGAATGGGTGGTTCAGAAAAGCAACATTGAAAGAAAATGAATGCATAATGCAGTAAATAATGTGTTTTATAGCAGTGGTGTTCTAACAAAAGCTACATCTCATTTACAGTTACTTAGAGCACTGAAAACAGGGATGGGTTGGAATGAAAGCAAGCATGTACAAAGCCCTCTGTGGAAAAAGGTTTAGACCCCTGTTTTAAAGGATTGTACACTCTTGCTATCAAACTGTTACAACCAGTGATGTAACAAGGCTGAAAAGAAGCGATTTGTGTGATTTAGTGTAGAACAACTGTTGCATGAATTAGGATTTTGCAGGAAATGTACTGCTGACCCCTACGTTGGGTGCATTCTGAACGCTGAATGTGGTTTAGGTAAACGTGTTTTTCAGCATTATGGTATTTATAGCAACGTGCATGCAAGGGTACAGGTGTCAGACTTAACTCTCGGTGATGCATATTCAACGGTTCTACTGAAAACGTTTCCAAACATGGTGGCGAAGCTTGTGCTGCGGGCTTGCCGGCCGGTTCAGAGTTTACTTGTGATCATTTATCAAGAAATTCTACTTAAGTGCTGGGGTGAACTGCTTATGACTATTAGAAAACAGTTGCTGTTTTCACTTCTTAAAATATTGTTTTCATGTTATGTGCCATACAGATATGTTAGAGCTATTTTAGGTCTTTTTTTTCCCCCCCCCAAAACTTCACTTCCAAATCTCTAGCATCACTGTGCTTTTTTTAATATTCAGCTGTTCGTGAACATATGAATTTGTATGTAAAAAAAAAAAAAAAAAAATATTTCACTATTTACAATCAAACATTATTGCTTTGTTTTAAAGGAAATTTGTAAATACTAAAGCTAATTTTACTAGGAACTCGGGCAGGGGAAGGCTTTGCTTTTGCCTTTACCGGGCTGCAGTTAAAAATGGACTTTTATTAACAAATTAATTTGTGTTGGGGCTTCATACAATTCGGTGGCTTATTCATAAGAATATTTGTTGAGTTATTGTGAAATGTGGTCTAATTATCAAACCAGTTCTATGTAGACATGTGCAGTGGGCATGGCTGAAAAATTATGTTACAGAAAGCCCCCCCCCCCCCCCCCATTTATATAGTTCTTCACTGAATTTTTCACTCGTGAACGATGTGAAATTCCTCTGGATGGTGAAACTCTCAGCCTGGAAGAGGATGTATGAAGATTGTGGAGGAGCATGGCGGCAAGAGTTTGTGTGGAGAGTTTAAAGCAGCCTGACATTTATTAAATTCTGATCCAGATACTTCACATAGGAAATAATGTCAACAAAACGTTACATATAAATGTTTTTACTAACAATATGCTCCCGTTACATGGTGTGCATGTTTGCTGTTTTTCTTGTCTATCGGTTTCATGTACTTGCCGTTTAAAACACTGCTTCTTCATACATCAGCTTTGAAACTGTCCAAGCAAAACCGAATATCTTATTCTATTCTGACATCAATTAACACTTAACTTAATGATTCTTTGGAGAGAAACTACTAAATCCTAAACTGAAAATACTCAACATTTTACCTTTATTAAAAGTCATCATGAAAAAGAATTTATTCACATGAACTCCAAGAAACAAATGAATGAAAATGCTTTTTTTTTTGTAGTTTACTAGACCAAAATAAGCTTTATTGAGTTCAGGTTCAGTCTGGATTATACATGGTTAACAAGACTGGTGTGAATGTCCTTCTCTCCTCTGTTTCAGGTTATTAGTTTGGTGATCATTATCTGCTACGCAGCCTCTCTCTATGGAGGCTTCATTACAGCGCCTGTCTGCGAGCTGGTGTTTGCTGCCTTGTTCTTCTTCATCTTTATGATGGGTCTGAATAACCAGATTCGAGTTATCAACTGGCCTTGGACTGTAAGTTTTACATTTTCCCTTATACATATTGTAATGTGGGATATGGTCTTTAAGGGTAAACATAGTCATGAATGTGAAGTTGTATGCTGTACAGCTGCAGCTGTTCTGCTTGGGGTTCTCTTACTTTATTGGTTATGACTAATAATGATGCCATTTATTTTACTTACAGGATTTCATACGAGCTTTGATTGGCGGGGTCCTCTACTTCATCATTGGTGTGGTCTGCGTGATTGGTGGAGCAGGAGATGGAGCACGCCTTGCAGGGGGGGTAAGAAAATCTTACTGGTCTGCAGGGTCCATCAGATGAACCCTGCTCTTTGGGACCACACAACTTACACCATGAAAACAATCACCTTCCTTCCTATTTAAGTCTTCCTCCATTCTGTTCCATGCCCCGGCTTGATCAGGACCTCTGATTTCACCCTCTCGGGTCCCTGCACCCAGTTCACACACTGCTGGCAACCAAAAGTACTGTTAAACACCATCCGTGTTCACATGCTTGCTTCCTGCTTCCATCTTGATAAGCATCATCACTTCAGCCTGCTTGGGATTGCCAAACACAGATCAGTGTCTCACTGAAAAGCTTGTTTAGGCTACAAATGGAGTTTCCTTTAGACTACATTTCTAGCACTTATCAGTTCCCAGCCCTTAGTTTCTCATGAATATATGTTGCTATTAAATGGCAAAATGGTGAATGGAAGCTTACACTATTATTGTTAATAATACTAATGTTTAGATAAATGATGGTGAGGTGTTCATTGGGAATTGGGTAAAACTAGTCTGAATGACTGTTTAGCGTAACAGCTAATGTAACTAATTTTGTTACAGGTGTTCAGCTTAATCGCAAGCATCCTGTATGGTTATGACACCTACTTCACCTTCAGAATGATTAAAAGCAGTTCGCAGCAAAGCGCAGCCCCAACAGGTAAGTGTGGCACTGAAAAGCTGTACATGTACACACACATACAACATGAATATAGCACAGACTAACAAACTTAACGTTGATTATTTTACTGGAGCCATTCAGTAAAGAAAAATCCTCATATGAAATGTTTGTTGTATAATAATTTGTTGTTTATTTTACCGTACCCGAAGACCTCTCTTTTAAGAGTACTGTTAGTTCTATATACAAATGGTTCCCAACCCTTTTTTCCAGGATACCCTTATTTTATATGTTACATATTCTGCAGCCCCCCCAAAAACATTTGCATGCCAGCTTCTCAAAATTGATTTTAGCAAGCAGTCTCTTCTCATGAGAACTTACAGACCAAGAGGATATGTTAAACCAAATCTACATCTGTATTACTAATTAATTCTCTTGATACCGACTACATCCCATATTTTATATCACTCATCAAACTCAAATTTCAGACCCCAAAGGAAACTGATGGCCCTTAGTGAGGGTCACAGTTTTCAGGTTGGAAAACTGTGCCGCTGCTCAAATGGGTGGAAACGGCACTAGTATCCCTGTTATTTACTCAGAATTCTTTCTTCTACAGATGATCTTGCTTGAATGGCCCTCGTGCCCCATTTAAGTAAGCAAACAAAACAGGAGGAACCAGTGGTGGCACCAGTGAAGCTGAATGAGGGCTAGGAGGGAATCAAGCAGGAAGGACAGGACAGAGATGAGCATAAAGCAGAAATGGACAGCACCAAATCACCACAAAGAAGTCAACAGAAATTCTGACCCATATCAACGTGATGGTCAGAATAGACTGATTGAAAATGGACAGTGATGACTGTGTCTCAACACCTTGGCGGAACTCCTCTGAGCATCCACCTCAGCAACAATTGTACTGTTCTTCTTGTTGATCATTTATTCCCCGCACTGCCAGAAATGATGTAATACGCAGAATACTTGACACTCTAATAATCAAAACTATGATTTATGCAGTTTAACTCATCTCACCAGCTGCTTTCACTATTGCACAAAACATTGAAGAATTCAGTGAAAATGAAAGCCACATTACACTCTCAAGACTTGAGTATTGCTTTAAATAATCAAGACATTCAAAATAAATTGAATAATATATTTGTATCTAGTCTTAGATTATATATAAGTATACATGTTGAATGTATAACTTCACCAGAAAATATTCTCAATCATCCCCACCATTATTTGTACTTCCTGTCCAGTTGACTTTTCAGAATCTTTTCTGTTATATTATTCAGTTTTTGCCTCTGCTTACGGTAGTTTTTTATTAAATATTTTATACTCTATGAATGTGGAGGGGAAATTAACAATAAGGGATTTCACAAATCTGCACAAAACTTGAGTTTAAAATTTTTACATTCAGGTATAAGTTCTGAGCTAAAATAATTAAAATATTTACAAGTATAGTTGCCTACCTGTTATTCTTGTCTGTACTCAGAAAAGGAAAACAGCTTAAAAATAATTTTTATTTAAACTTGTTTTATTTATGGTTTTAGTGGCTTTTTAGCTTATTAGAGGATATTGGTCTTTTATGTACTGTATATTGAAGTAAGCATCCCTCTGTCAGAATGAAGAAATGCTTCTGAGTTCTAGTTTAGAGTTTAGTATTTAAAAAAGTATTACTTTTGTGTTCTCTAAAACAAAAGGTCTAACATATAACCTTTTTTTTTTTTTTTTTTTTGCTTTTAGTAAGATTTCTTGTCTAACTTCATCCAAGATTCGTCTGTATGTTTACCTGGCCATCCATGGCATCCTTATGTCTCCTCCAGCACCACAGTGGAATGAGTTGTTCAATGTTCAGTTTCTACATCCATATAATGTTAAAAATTACCATCGCTAAAACAACTCTAATCTTCATTGCAGCTCTCTCTGGTGCATCTCTCGACTGTTAATCCCCTTGCTGCAGACAAAACTCGATTTCTTCCTTTTTCATCAAGTTTTTTGCTGTTCCAGACTTTAGCTTTCTTCAAATCTAGTGATAATATTTTATTCTGCTTAATTTTTTTAAAAAACAACTTTAAGGACTTCATCCTCTGCTGTTAATGTACCACATTCACAACACAGATTATCATTTTTTCTGCAAGTGACTTTTTTAAATTGTTTTCTAAAATGTTGAAACATTCAGAAAGTTAAAGGGCATAATTCCTTGTATTACAAAAATCCTGCTGAAGACTATTTTGTATTAAATTCGTTAAATGAGGGTGGCACAGGAAATCTGGCTCGTTTTTTCTGCTAGAATTAATATATTTGTCATTTGCCTTATTTAGTCAGGTGGCATAAAATAGACTCAACGCTTCAGAGTGAAAATCGGAATATTTTTTTTCGTCCACAAGGTGGCGACAGTTGCTAGCTGCGCGGAGTTTAACCATTTTGCTGCAGTTAAGGGTTTATTAAATGCAAACATTTAAAAGGATGTTCATATTTCCAGAATTGTTCATAGTTTAATTATTTAGTTCTAGTGTTGTCTATGGTGTGTTTAATGCCACCAAGCAATTTTTTTTCCATTCCACTACAGCTGCATATTCAGATCCACTCCTAAGGAAAGATTGGCATATGGGCAGCGATTTATGGAGTGCTGGGAGGTCTGTATGATTGCCTGTCTTTATGACTACATCTGCCACTCTCTGTCTGCATATAGGATTAAGGCTGTTATGTCTGATAGACATACTGTGCTTGATATAAATTCCACAGTGAGCCACTGCATAATCTCAAATATGAAGAAATAGCTGCACAGTTACATTTGATTTAACTGATGCATTTCTCCAGAGTTACTTACAGTGTTAAGCTTCTTAAAAAGGTTTACTCATTTACCAGTTACCAAAAAGATTTACAAGAGCAATTTAGTGTCATACCTGTGGACACAACAGCAGGAAGTGGAGTTTGACCTGGAAACCTCAAAGTCCAGAATAATAACGCTCTTAATATTTTAGTACTTCTGCAGTATATTTACTGCAAGACTGCTGGATCTGGTGAATGGTTTCTGTACACTTCAAAAGTACTTTTCCCACTTCTTGTCACATTCCATATGTATTCATAATGACTAATGAATCTTTTTCCCTTTTAGACATATATACAGTGTAGGAACAAATCTTAAATCATGGCTATGGCCCCTACATTAAGAATAAATGCATTGAACGGATTTCTTGGCGAGCACAAGGGACAACAATGACAGATGCTATTGTATAGAAGTCTATTTGAGGCAAAACAATTACGGTGGGCCATGTTCTGCTCAGAGATGGCATGGGTAGAGCAGGTGCCTCGCGAATCCTTGAATGTAGATTTGGATGTGAATTTGACTCAAGATCAATCTGTGGGGAGTTTGCAGTGTTCTCTCTGTACTGTAACCCACAGAAGAAGGCTGGTAAGCAGGAGCCCGTGAATAGGGCAAGTGTGGGAGAAGTTGAGCAGTAAGTGTCCAGGTTGTCTGAGCCCCTCCTCACCTTGGAGGGCAGCATGACTTACTGGGATTGGAATGCTCAGAATGCAAGGACACAGACGCTAACTGAAGAGCAAAATGGTGGCTCCATTTCTCAGAGGGACCACAAAAAATGACAGAAGAACAGATGCATGAATAAATTCGCGATGATAATAAAACAGAAGCGTACGCGCGGAGGATAACATGACGTCGCGCTGCACTGCGGCCCGCACACGGCGCCCTGTCTCTTTAAGACTGCGGCCCCGCCCACAAGGTGTCCGGTGTCATAGGAGTCAGGTAGGTGGAACGCGCGTCTCGGCGCGGGAGCGCGCCCGGAGCTGTGCTGGGCTGGAAGGAGGGGGGAGGCGTCGGGAGCGCGCAGCGCGTCGTGTACAGTAGTGTACAGTGCGAAAGTGCTGCAGTCCGGACAAAAGGTGTAACTTTTTGTGCGCGTGAGTCATTGCCAAACAACTCAAGAGACACGCGCGCGCCACCGACCGAGTGCCTCTTTCTGTTTTTTCGACACCATTTTTAAAGCGTAAAAATGATTTCTCTGCTAAGGAAACTCGCGCGCGTGTGAGTAACTGTTAGTACGCGTTTATCCAGAGGTCGAAGTGTCACGTAGCTACCGGAGCGGCCGTGTGTGTGTCTGAAGACCGCGTCCGTGTAACCGGAGCCGGGCGCCTCGTCATGTTCAGCCGCGGGTCCAAGAAGCGCCGCTCCTACCGCGCGGTGAGTGATTCCATTCCGTTTCCGCTTAGTTTAATCTCTTGCTGTAATGGAACTTTTCCAAAACCGCACTGCTCCTGTGGCGGACGTTCAGGTACATTTTCACCAGGTACTTTGCGGGGAAATGGTGCTGAGGTGGCACACGTCCACAAGTGAGCGCGCAGTTCACCGTTCGCAGAGTTGCCTACAGGTCACTGTTACCGGGGCTTTTATTTACCACAGGCGGGGGCCGGTGAACTTGCTCCCCTCTGTATGCCCCAGCCCCCTGGCGCCCTGTACTTGTGTGTAACTCCTCGCAGTTGTGTGGCTAACGTGTACCTGAGGACCTCGGCGCCCGAACACACACACGTCCCCGCCGGCTGGAGGTGACCCGCTTTCTAGACAGGGAATAGGACGATCGTAATCGGGGCCACATCGGCGCTAGGGAGCCGAGCCGAGGGGGAGAGGTGGCCTGGAGGTAAAGCGCAGGTTGTGTGTGTGTGTGTGTGTGTGTGTGTGTGTGTGTGTGTGTTACTGACTGCACAGTGGTCAGCCTGACACCTCTGTGATCAACACTATGGTCACTCTGGTCTGACCAACACTGCGGTAAACTCATCCGCGGCCCCCACTGTAGTCTCTTACGATGCCCTTAGTCGCTGTCACTTTTCAGCCAAAACTTTTAATGTATGCATTTTATAATACAAACATACTAAGTACAAGAAATCTGTAACTGCCATTTAGAATTGTACGTGCATTTGCTCTATACCTAATATATAATGGGTATTGTATGTCTAGTATAATATATACTAAGAGAACTATATAAATATTGTATAAAGTTATACTTAGTACATTTTAATGTATTTACATATATATCATAATATAGTTAGTATGTATTGTAAGTTTAAGGATAATGTTGTGTGCTAAGTCAATACTAAGAAATGCATAACTTGTATAGCTCATATTTATAGCTATTTCAACATTTTTACATGCTTAAAATGTGCAAAGTAAAATGTACACAATTATACAAATACATATATGTATATTGTATAAATATATTATAAATTACAAATGTAGGTACAATCCATGTTCAGTTTGGTTAGTATGCTTTTGTATACTTCACTATATACCATATAGTGTACAGTGTAAACTTATGTAAACTATATGCTTTGTCATTGTGTTGAGATGGGTGGGGGAGGGACATTCAAGCAGCAGGTTATGGTTCACCTGTGGTGGGCACTGAGGGGGTTGTGCTACTTTGTGCAGCATAGCATAACTGAGCAGGTAACTGAGGGACTGAGATTTAGTGACAATGAGGGGCACGTGGCTGGACCTGCATGCTGTGTACAGAGGTGCTGACATAGGCGCCAAGGAAAATGGAGATAGTGGAGTTGACCTGTGTGTGTGTGCACGCGCGCACGTGCTTGTCTCTGATTTTCCAAAAACACAGTGTTGTTAATAAATGAAGTCACTGGATATGGCATTTAAGTATGTTTCCTCCAGCACAATTGCATTCACAGTAAAATAAATATTTTTGTTTGAGATTAGTCACTAACTTAATGTATTCATATTGGGCATAATGTGTTTAAATGTGAAGTGTTCAGTAAGAATTTTAGAGTTTGGGAAGAGAAATTCTGTGATAAGTTATCTTTTATGTTGTGTCGAAATAAACTTAGGGTATGTTCAGTGACAAATTTTATTTCTTGTAGAACATGGGAAAGTTCTGTGTGTTAACTAAAGTTGACAATGACATACTGCCAGTACTATGGTCTAGTTTATAATGAGCACATTATTTATTCTTACTCATACTGATCAGTGACACATAATCAGGAGTCTTCATGTACCCTGCACAGACCCTTTCCTTCCATCCATCCTCTGCTAAGCCGTCGCAGCAGACCAAACTTCTCACTTACGGCACAATAAGTGTACATACTTAACCCTTTCCTGGCAGTAGTCACAGCCACCTTCATTGCGGCCCTAGTGATCCTGTACGATCCTGTACAGGCTCTGTACGTGCACTCTGTCATAGCTGTCTGGTCTATTGCACTATGAAGTAGTTCCTCTAATGTAGCAGTCACTGCCACTATGCTAGGCCTTCAGAGCATGCCATTCTCTGATTTGTAACCAGACAGCCCCTTCAGCACCAAGCATTCATGACAAAGGGAAATGGCCACTTTATGTCACCCATAAATTAGTGCTGTGTAATTTGTTTGACATATTCCTCAGGCTTCTTATCACACACATATCTGTTAAGATGCCTCATGATACTATGTATGTGCATTTTTTTTCTCATATGAATGGTTGTCAATTTAGGCATTTCAAAATTTGGTTCACCAACAGCATTTTCTTCTTAGGTCCCTGCCATAGGAACTTGGGTGGTAATAAAAATCCTTGTTTCAGATTTTCTGCCTTGAGTCGCACACAATGTGAGTGTGTGTATGTGTATACATGTATTTACATGACATTATTGTCATGTATGTTGTGCAGATGATAATTTCAGCTCCATTAAGCTGCTCCCTGTACAAACAGCACAAATTTTAAAAATCATGTTTTATTTGGGCTGTTCATGCTGTTTTGTGTCATAAAAATCAGTGTTCATCAGTACTGCTGTTATTGTTTGAAATGCTAGAAATAATTTTTTTCTAAGCTGTGATCTCATCCAGTCCTCCCAAAAATGGGCAGATTCTTTAATGCTGTGTTTGGGCCAGTGTGTGCTGTTTAAAGTGTTCTTATGTTAAAACTACATTTCAAGATATTAATGATTATGATTTGTGATGTCTTGCAGCTTGTGAAGCTGCCACCTCCTTACAAAGAACACCAAAAAACCCTCATGATTTGTTACCACTTGTTTTTACACATTTGTGCAATGTACAAGTTCCGTCTTTAAATTTTCAAATTATAAATGATTATTTATGTGGTCCATAACATCACCCAGACCCCCTACAATTTCATAGACAGTAAAACTGGGTACATTCTTTAGTGCTGCATTTATGCTGGTTTGTACTGTTTGAAGCATCCTTCTATCATCTTTACTTTGGAGATATTGATGATTTGGTAGCAACAGTAGAAGTGAGTATCTCAGAAAACAGATGAGACAGAGCAGTGATTTAAACTGCACAAATGGGCACAAATAGCAAAAAGAGAATGTGCTAAAAAAAATTCACAGAAATTGTTTTTTAATGTCCTAGTTTTCAGTTGTTCCTTTGAAAGTTATTCAAAATATGGGTTTGGTTATTTATTGGATTTCAGCAAATATTGTTATGGTGCCTGGGGTAACTGTGGCTCTCCTGTTACACTGTTGCTTTATGAGTAAATAATTATGTGTAACTGCTGTGGGGTGTTATAAGGGGATAGCTGACCCCAACACTGTTAAAGGTATTTCAGAGCTTTGGGCAAGGTTGTCATTGTGTTTTTGCTAGTGCTGGAATTTAGATGTGCCATATAAAAATAAAGTTCAGCATCCCACAGTTCAGTTTTCTCTGCTGTCCTTTTGTAACGCTGCTCACAGTACAGTATGGGTGGCCCTTTACAATATGATTTCTTTGAAACTCAAAAGTATAGTCAATATAATCCTTAACTGAACAGGATTATTTTTGCATGGTTATGTTTTTGCTGCATAAACAATAAAAATTTAGATTTTTCTAAGATGAAGCAACAGAATTGGTCATTTTAAAACAGATTTTGTTTCCTCTTTATATTGTTTAGTAAAAGCTAAAAGGATTTTTGCTGTCTAATTCTGTGATTAATCTTCAAAGTGGTTGGTAGAGTATTTGATTTTTTTTTTTTTAAACAATAACCAGTTTTTTTAATTACAAAGTTTACTTGTTTTAGAGACATTCAGAATTGTAATTCATTAAATACAGTCTAAATTCTGACTTTGACCAGTTTTATAGTTTTGCACTATTGTAGGCTTTTCCTGTATAATATAGTATAATTTAATACAGTTACCGCACTGACAACTTCTTTTTGCAGATGTTATTGAAGTGGACACTGTTGTACTTTAAATGGAATGCAGTGAAATGCTGTTATCATGCTTATGTACTGTCAGTCTAAATGGGAGTTGGAAGTTGTGGGTTGTAATGTTTTAGCCGTTCTGTTCCTAACATCTGGCCTCCTGCAGACTTGAAGCGTTGCCAGTGTCCTAATGCGAGTCCTTTTTCTGTAATTACATTAAAGCAATGTACTGGAAAAATCTGTCAGTTGTTGCTGTGTTCTGTAGAGATCTCTTTTGGCCCAGTGAACCACTGTTCATATAGGATGTCATTCATTCAGGTTGTCACAAAGAAAGAGGAAGAGTTCTTAAAAAAATACCAGATTTTTTTTTAAAACACAGGACCCCCCCCACGCCATTATTTGTGAGCACTTGCTCTTGTTTCACTTTGTTGAGGTACAGGTAGGCCCACACTACCCTGAACTGTAACTGTCTTTGGCAGGACTGTTTCCAAATGAGGCCTTTTTAGTTAAAACCCAGGCACCTTGAGTTTTTACATGCCTCACTGTGGCTGGCTTTGCACAGCACCCTGCAGGCTGAAGTTTTTCTCCCTCCAAGAGCAGAACTGAAAGGCCTGTTCATTTTCCCCCAATAAGTGATTTTTTTTGCTGCACTTTAGTTCCATTTGCACGAATTACAATCTCTTGTCAAACTTTACAGATTACCAGCAGTGTTTAGTCTTTGTTCTTAGTGTTGGTTACATTGCTGAATTTAACTTTGTATAGAACTAAACTGTCTTGTCCTGCTTATTTGGTTTGGTTTGCATGAGAGACAGCATACCACCTCTGCTTAGTGTTTGCATGAGAACTCACATAGTTACACTTTACCAAACAGGGTTTTATGAGTGCTGATCTCCACTGTAATTGCCAAGAAAACAGCATTCGAGGTATTCCAAGCCGACAGTTCTTAACCTGAAGCAACAGAGCAGAAACCTGTTTGCAGTGAAGCCCATGCCCTCGCATCACATCATTCAGTCCTCAGATGTTTGAAGGCCCAGCACGTTATGGTCAAACTAGGAGGAAGATGGTTTTAGATTTGGCTTAAGGGGGTACCACGTAACACAGCAGTTAAGGACACAGATCTGTCATCTAGATGCTCTCAGTAGTCTAGGAAAATTAACTTTAAACACTAATCTATGTACCAGGAGGGTCCTTTAAGGAATTAATTAACAGTTAATATTGAATTGTACCAGTAAATTGGCCAAACTGTGTAAATGGATTGAATTTTGTCTTTGGATAAAAATAAAAGGGAGCCAAAGAAAACTGTAGGACAGAATAATGATCAAGTGTTTCACTGGCTTACTATTACAACTTCTTAATCTTTTCATTATTTGTAAGCTATGCTGAATTTCCTCCGAGATGCATATAACACCAACATTATTTGCCGCTGGTTTTAGCCATTTGCTACAATGAAGTGAACAAGATGGCTCTCTAAGGACGCTGTTAAAACCACTTGTCAGGTTTCTTATGAGTTATGGCTGGGTTAGGTGCAGAGCAGGCATGCAGCGATGTTTTCTTCTAAAAGAATGGTACTTAAACAAGCAGTATGAGGTTCTTTCCAATTACTCCTAATTGTTGCGTCCGTGCCAGAAAGCATCAGCTTGTATTCTTTAAGATGGCTTTGGAATGAGCAGTGTGACGCTGCTTCTGTAGCTGTTTGGAGAGAAAGGAAAGTTGGTTGTGGATGCCCAGTACAGAGGGGCAGAGGGGCAGTGAGTCAGCTAGAGAGGGAAGGGTGCAGCGTGTTTGCTCTGCTGATTTCCTTCCTGACACTCTATCTTTAAACATGGTGGGTGTGGGGCAGGGGCTTTACCGTTTTGCTTATCCTGGCCAGCTCTCCATAGCCCCCTCATCGAGCAAGTGTAGAATTCTGCCTCTGTTTGTGCGAAATCTTTTTCCTGCCTATCCGGTTCTGAAAGTCGTGTTTAAACGATTTAAATGTCGCTGTTCTCCCTGTGTTGTTAGTCATTCCAGTCATGCTGAGCTGTTTATTACCTAGCTGAATGGTGGCAACCACAGTCAGTCTCCATGTTTCAGAGTTGTCATGTGTCTGCCTGTAAGAACAGGTCCATTCAGGCTGATTTATGGTAAGCGATATTCTGCAGTTACATTGTTTGCTTTCAAGTGACTCCCACTGTTAAGGAAGAGGGATTGATTTGTGGAGACGCTATCTTGTGGTTACACTTTGAGGGCCACGCATGATAAAGTGTAGAGAATTGGCAGGTGATTCTGCCCTTGATGAAGGAAGCTTTGAGGGGTCAATTTGGACTCTTGTAGTTTGTCCAAGTCCTTAGCCATACGGTGCTGGATGTATCCCTCCTGTCACATTGATACCAATGTGCAGTTGTATCAGGGCTTTTAACTGAATGGGACAAACTTGAAATTAAGGCAGAATTTATATGCCTTTATTCTCTGCCATAATACATGTTAATTCTCATTGTAACTTAACAGTGGCATGGTCAAAAAGGAGAACATTTCCAAAAGTAAATTGGAATTATATTTTACTTAAATACTTTAAAATCACGTATGGATTATTTATAAAACATACTTATAGATATTTTATTTTTGATCATTTATTACATTATTTATTTATAAAACCTACAACTATGACTGGATGACATTTTGCAACACTGAAAATTTTGATTTTTGAGGGCCTTTAACCTTCATCGTCATTCCACAATCCAGTATGATTTTGTACTTTTCTATTGATTAGCACCCAAAGAGAAATTCTTAGATGGATAGATATAAACCAGACTGAAAGCTGTATTTTGACATTGTGCTGTACCTTACAAACACTACACTGAAATAGCTGATGAAAATATACAGTTAACATGCTTACTTTATTACATTTTTTTATGCTACAGGTATGCGTTGCCTGACGATGGGGATACGTTCTGAGAAATGCATCATCAGGCAATTTTCTCGTTGTGCGAACATCATAGAGCGTACATGTGCTGCATCAGGTCCATTTTGACTTGTATATGGTATATCATATTTCTCCTAGGTTACAAACCACCGTCGTATATGTGGTCCGCTGACATGGCGTTATGCAACGCATACCTGTATATGAGCCCAGCAAGAATCATGTGTTAATGTTATTAATGTATTGATTCAGCTAAATGCTTTGCCCAACTTATTGGCAGTTTGTGGATGGTGATTCTTGCTTTGCAGCAGTCTGAATAATTTTTCTCCCAAGTATGTAAACAGAGTGGGGTGACAAGATGAGTGGCAATACCCCCTGGTCTGTGTGTGTGTGTGTGTGTGTGTGTGTGTGTGTGTGTGTGTGTGTGTGTGTGTGTGTGTGTGAGAGCTGCCACGAGTGTGCAATTTTAATTTGTTTCCATGCTCATTTTTACTCTGCTCACAGCAGACCCGCAGGGATAAAGAAGCTGACACATGCAATTTGGGTTAATCTAGTACACTGATTTTAGCACACAGACAAATCTTTAAATGGACAGTTGCAGTGTTGCCTTTGCTCTCAGTTCTGAAGGCTTTTAAGTGCTGAGTGCTAAATGCTGCTAGGATGTGAGCGCAGTGGTCAGAGGGCCATGCTGTTGCCTTTGTCTGTCGTTCCCCATGCAACTCCAGCAGTACTGTGGAACTAATCCCCTGCAGGGAGGGCGGGTGCTCCTCTCTGCAGAGTGCAGAACACAGCGGGTGGTGTAGTGCTTAGGGCCACCGCCTTGAAATAGAAAGTTTGACTGAGTGTGTTTGAATTCCCATTCAAACTGCAGTACCCTTGAACAAGCTACTTACCTTGAAATACCCAGCTCCACAAATGGGTCAAAAATTGTATGTACATTAGTGTATAAACATTACATTTTAAGTCACTTTTGCGAAAGGCGTCAGTTAAATTAATAACTAATATTAACAGTACAGATGCACCTACAGCTGTGCTGCTCTAATTTAAATCGCCAGCATTGGTGTGACTGACTTATGGAGCACTGCTCCCACTCTGAGGCCAGTGTTAGAGGCACTGTGCTAACACCGTGTAACATTGTGTAATGAAGTGCTGCACTGTTCCAGCAGGCCGAGGATGAGGATCCAGACTTGGGGCAGCCTTGTGTCCGCTGTGGAGACCAGTGTCCCGGCTTCCGCATGCATGGCTGGAGGTACAGTATAGTACAGTTCTCAAGAATCACACTGCACACACTCTCTCTCACACACACACACAGACACACACACACACACACACACACACAAACAGGATCCCCATTTCCCTGATGGAGCCAAGGGTTTACATACAACCAGCCCACACCCTGGAACAATTCAGTATGGCATTATATGACATCATACAAAAGGAACAACCAACTGGTGAGAGAATGTGTTTGATTTTTATTCTTTCTTTTTATCATATAAGTGATTATCCCCCTTTTTCCATTATGATAGTAAATTACTAATAAACTGTGTGGTGAAACTAGTGTATAATGAGCTTAAATTTATTTATATTCTTCTTTTGACACCATCCTACTCTAGTAGACACTGAGGACTGTACCTTCATGTGTGCTGCTGTTTCTATTCTAGGAAACTGTTTCTAGACCCTGTGGCTGTTTTTCGAGAACGTGTTTTAGTATTTTCCCTATGCTGCCATCACCTACATTTGCTATTAATGCACAGCCAAATCCCTGAAGGATTTATGTAGCTGTGTAGAAGCTTTTGCTTTGTCTGCACAAAGCAAGGACAAGTTGCAGACTGAGAAGTCCTGCTTGCTGGATTTCTTCATTTGTGATGTGCATCCTGTAATTCCAGAACATATTAAAGATGGGCAACAGTACTGTTGTATTTTCCAGGACTTACCAATCGACCTAATGCTCTCATTACCCTTTTGCAGTTATGTAAGGGAATTCAACAGACAAAAGCCTTTGCAGCTCATCCTGCTGGGACAGATTAATTTAATATTTCTAAGGATCTTCTTTTTTGGAAAATGCAGGGGAAAGCAAAAGGCCACTGCTCAAAAAACTGTTGTGTGTTTTATACATATTACAGTCTCAAGAAATCAGTCAAACAATGGAGTGAGGAATGTAGAAGTTTAATCTTTTTCTGGGGGAAAATTGAGATCATGTAAATACTGGGGTGACTCATTATTAATATGCCTGTGGAAAACTTAGAGTAGGGATGATGGAAGTAGAGTTCTATAAAACATGGTAGCATTATAGACAACATATTGATCAATTACTGCAAAAGCACTACGTTCGCTATACAGTTTAAAAATGATTCAAGTGAAGTAAATTGCAAAATGAAGATGCACCTGGTACCGTGTTCAAACGATGCTGGAAACAACAATAAAAAATAAGATGAGGTTAGTTATAAACCCTGATTCTGGGATTAGAGTAGTGTGTTTGCACGAGTGTGTATACATGAAACTGTTGGTAGGAAAACTGTACAGCTGTGATTTGTACAGAGCTGGGATACATCTGCTCTAATGGAATTAGTGAAATGGCAGTGAGCCCCTCCTCTTGGCCCCTTATTCCCCTTTATCTTTGTCCTTCCATGTGACTTTGAGCAAACATTTCCACTGAGAACAAGACCTTTGCTTCACACTTGAATCCGCACTCTGCCTTGTAGCAAACATTTGCTGTGTGTATGTCTGGTCCTTATGCTACAGCACTTGTAACATAACTAAGTAAAACATTGTGCTGCAGACCTGCCTCGCTGTGTGTCTTTTTGCTGGTGATTTGAAGGTCTAATTTTTCTTTCTCAAGCTCATTCTTCTTCTATTCTTGCTTTCTTTTCTACTCTGCTGTCTCCCCCTGCTGTCAGTCTGTTTTGCTCTCTCTTTAATGCCTTAATCCCTGCCGTCACGCTAACAAGATTAGCCCCTTCAACTGCTGCTGCTGCTAAATACACAGTGAGGGAGCCATCAGCCACTCCTGCCCTCTGCCCCTGAGCCCTCTGGTTCACAGCCGTTCTTCTTTCGTTCTCAGTCTGCTGCACTAAACTTGTGAAAAGTTGAAGTGGAAATCTAGCAACAGAGGTTGCAAAGTGGTCATAATTCACATGCATCTTTCACTGTCACAGTTTTGTATTAATTTAGATAGGGGTTATTACTATCTTGAAATAACTTAATACTCAAATACTGATGTTTATTGTATCACTATAGCACATTACTGAAGCAGACTAGCCTGAGTCACCACATGGTTGTGTGGTTCAGTCAAGCTGAATCAGTATCAGTGCTCTGTGTATTGTTGAGTGTTAGCAGAGGCAACACCTCCAGTCACCCAGAAAGCCCTAGCACTGTGGAGGAATGTGAGTGAAGAACACGGAGAGGAGACAGCAGGCTGGATGTCGGGGGGTGCAGATGAAGCTTGGGGGATACCTGAGCAAAGAGCTATGAAGAAAAGAGTGGGACAGAAACCCGATCACAGATGTAGGAAGGTGTATGGATTTGTCATAGATGAGTGAATGAAATGATCAGTGTAACATAGTCATCCCCATTTTACACAATCTTCTGTTATCAGATTTTGGTTTTTTATACGACAAACCATTGTTTTTTGCTGCAAAGCCCATTTTATTCAGCGCTCCTCTGAAATTTTGAAAGTCACTCCATGTAGCTGTGCCAGTATAAACTACTGTATATGCTGTAGTTGTAGTTACTTTATATTGTAAACAATATTCTGTAGTTGCTGCACATGCGTCAGCTGCCTCATGTTTGTCTCATGTCTCTGTTCACTTTGTTTTGATGCTTTTATGCAGTGCTTTCCTTTATTGCAAATAATCTGTGTAATCTTGCCATATGGCTCCTGAAAAGTTAGGGTTATAAGGGAATAAGATTAGAAAGGAAATTGAAAAGCAAGTGAAAATGCCTACAAAAGGCTGTGCAATAGAAAAGAAAATGGGAGTGACTCCACCACTGCCGTATTAAATTATAGTCAATATTGATAATATACTCTTAACAGTTTACATACTTGTAGTGTCGTAGTAAATGCATATAGGCTCATGCTCTGTATCAATAGTGATATTGTAATAGTCCTAGCTTGCTTAAGTAATATACTGTAAACTGTGTTATGTGTTGAACAAGAATACTTTGGTAAATACTTTTACTTGTATGTGTTTACAGCAGGCACAAACATGTACATGATAAAGTGATAGGCCAGCTGAGATGTGTTGTTTTAGCCCTACAGTGGTTGCCTGGTTCCTTTGCACTCTAACATCCTACAAAAGGCCCTGTTCAACACAAACACAGACTTCCCAGCTGCCTTAAAAAAGCATGTTAAAATTTTGTGAATTGTTCTGTTAAGGTTCAGATCCTTTACCTGGGATAATAAATAAACAGTGACTATATTTTTCAAAAGTAGTCATGAACAAGTCTTTAAGCAACATAAATTTGAACATTAAGTTTTCTTATTGGTGTTATAAACATCAGTCACTTTTGAAAACTTGTGAAAGCAAATAAAATTAAAAATGAATATGTTAACATATATAACTTAATAAAGTATGTCTTTAACATATAATTTGAAACACAGTAGACTCTATAATTCTTTTGAATAATTAAGGTAAGACTACTCAGTCAGTCATGTTTCATTTGGAGATAAAATGTTTATACTTAAGCCCAGTAGTTTTTAAGTGCTAAAGGCTACAAATACCAGTGATCTAAGAGATTTGCCCTGCCTTGCACACTCTGAAGGCTTTACTTGTGAAAGGCTGTTTAATCATTTATTTATTCATTTGACATGTTCTTTAACATGGAATTTTCTTTTCTCCATCCGTGACATGTTTTATGGCCAGGACACTGTTCTCTGATTTGGATTAAAAACATATAATATTCATAATGTTTTTATAGATTGTAGAACTGTAGTTACTGAAACAACTTTGAAAAGGAAGGTACTTTCTACAAATATTGTTTCTTAGCTGTCCTTAACAGCTAAAATGTTCATTGTCAGTGTACTTATTACAGGGCCTTCGCATATGTGAAACCTACCAAAACATGCTTGCTTGCTGTGTGAAAGAGTCACACATAGAGGTTATACTCTCTACTAGCAAAGAAAAGTACACAACACAGATAGAATGGGAAGCTACCCTGCTCTGGAGTGAAGGAACATTGCCATATCTTATCTCTATACCTATAAAGCTGAATCTTTTTTTTTCTCTTTGGTTGTTCTTTATACACAGCTTTTTTCAAGCCGCAGACTTGAAATTTGACACAGGTACTTAACATCCCAGGCTAGATTTTTGAATATTTGCACCTGTATGTTCCAGATGGATTTGTTAAAATGAAGACAAATGAGCCACATCACACACTAAAACACACGCACACATGCAAATGGCAGTACACACATTAGTAACAGGTGCCTCCAGACAGTTTCCAGCTAATTTGTCAAGATGAAGACAAACAGGCCACTTCACACACACACACACACACACACACACACACACACACGAGGCTGACACTAGGCACTATTAGACATGGATGGATTTTTTCTTTAGAGATACACATACAAATGTACTGTGTGCAGGTGACTACAGGGCATTGCTGTTAGTTCTATCTTGTGTGTTCAACCACAGAAGCCAGTAGCTGTTACATTTATGCAAGTGAATATGTAAAAATTAATAAGAAATTATGTACACATGATGCTGTACACATTAGTGATGTAACGGTAGAAAAGTTTAGTGATATGTATTGCTCTTTCTTGCTTTCCATTTGACTAGGACTGTCCTAATACAGCAGTTTTAATGGTACAACAGTTTTGTGATTGTATAATGTGTTATTACTTTTTACCTTGCCACTGCTGCTGAAATAAAAAGTGACCTTTTGCTGCTTTAGTACGAGAGTCAGACCAAAACTACAGGGAAGATTGGTGAAGGACAAGATGCTGCTGTTGTTCTGCTGTGGTCCACCAAGATATTGTGGGCCAACTTTTTGAAGATGAGATGAGGATGTTAAATATTATAATTTAGGTTACAGCTGCTCCTCCTCTCACAAGCCCCTGGGAGACCAGCAGTAAATCACCCTGTTCAGTAGCTGCCGAGGAAGTGGTGCAGTCATCAATCTTGTTAAAGGCAGGACCAGACGGAATGGTGCGAACTGGGGTGGAGAGACGTGGGTTAGTGCAGACCAGTCCCCCAAAGTGGCAGACAGGATTAAGTTAGCACTGACCCACTCGGGACTATAGGCCCAATTACATCAGACAGAGCCTAGAAAGACATAGCCCCGAGGAGCCAACAGTGTGCTTGGGCCTGGGACCATCTGCCACTAGCTTCATGTAGCCTTCAAACACAGTACCACTGCACTCACAGCAGCCTGCCAGTTGGAAAGAATCAGAATCCCCAGGTCCCTCAGATGCACTAAATTAAATATGACACCATGGTATCAATGATGGAGCAAAAACTTGAAAAATACTTCAAAGTATTGCAAAGATAGCAGATTTGCATATACATTCATTCATTTAGTTGCTGTTTTTTTTCCAAAACAATGTAGAACTAAAGAGTAAACAAATTAAAAGGGAAGGCAATTTATCAGCTAATATAATGAATGTTTATGAAGCAGATAAAATTTTTTCACAAGGTGCTGAGGCAAGAAAGCCATATCCTCTGGTACCATGCCAGCAAATGTGTTTTTGAATGTCAACCTCCTGTTTTTCTCATGTATGAAAGTGAAATGATATTCAAAATTGGGTCCTCATAACATTGGTATACCACCCTGAGTGTCCCAGGCCTCTCCTGCCAAGGGGGTCCCTAGTCCATTAGAAACCTCCCAGGGAGTCTTTGTAGAACGGACAATTAGAACATATAATGAGAAGAAGCAGGAACACACTGTTGCTCATTTAATTCTCAGTGACCAAGCCATCCATCTTATCATGGAGTAAAGAGAAGGCAAGGGAGTGACAGGGTCTTGTAGGTGAATAGTAGGAACAGAAGCTGGGTGACAGATGGACAGAGCCAGTAAATATGGATGGATGAGAATAACAGATTTGAGGGAGATGCATAGTAGACATGTCCAAAGGAGGGTGGTGGTGGCCATGAAATATTGAGAGAAGAAAAGGCCCTTTATACCTGAACTCTGCCTCACAGGCTACTGTAGTGTAAAGGACAGGGAACTTGCGTGCTGACGCTGAGCAAGGTGTCACAGTGAGATGCCATCGCCAAGAGTCTTCTAAAGTCCTCTTTCATCTTTCTTTTGTGTTCTGCTAAGGTGATAGGGGTCAGTTCAATAGGAATGAACTTGGTGTTAACAACTGAATTGGGTTTATCAGCACAGCATTCTCTTTTGTGAGAAGCAATCAGAGGTGACATATTTTGGGTCTGCGTAAGAATAGGTCCATGGTTTTAAACTTTTTCAGCATTGAAATACTGGGCTTAAACAAAGGCATAGTGTAACTAACCATTATTAACCTCTTGTAGAAAGCAGGGTGGAAGCAGAGAACAAAGTAGGGTCCATCCTGAATGGATGTTAGTCTACTGTTAGACATACAGGTAGGGTTTTCAAAGTAGACTTCAGTAGTTAAGAAATTTACTATTGAAATCTATATGCCAGTATTTGAGCTCCGTATTTCCGATTTGCCGACATAACGAATGGTATATATTAATAGCAAGCTCGGTATCCAGGTCGAGAGGTCCTGGCATAATGAGCCCTATGTAAGGGCAGCTGAAGCACATCAGACATATATTTGAAATTCATGATGTGTCATCATTCAGTGCAAAGCTATTTGGCACCATTGCACACAGTATCTGCATTCTCAGTCTTTGCCTCTTGTGGCCCATGTTTAAACACAATTTCTATTTTTATGATTTAACTCAGATCTGTTCCGTTTTAAAAAGTACCCCAATAACAGTTTGTTATGGTAACAGCAAATTGCAGTAGGTAAAATAGTTTTTATCTTATATTATTTTCATTTTCCATTTTTCTAAAATTTGACTATTAAATTTTTGTGATAAATTCTATTTTTATATAAACATACAAAGTTCTGCCCATTCTCTATGTATTGACTTCACTTCAGGCATAGCGTGTGTGTGTGTGTGTGTGTGTGTGTGTGGGAGGAGCTGCTACTGGGGGTGTATGAAGTCTATTGTTTGGATATGCAGTTGCAATAGGGCAGAGGAAGAGTTGGGAAAGAAAAAAGAGGGGATCCTGCTGAAGAGAAGGTGTGTGTTGGACGGCATAAACCCAGTGATCAGCCACGCTCAAACCAAAGCACAGTGCTCAACATTTAAGATACTTTTTTTGCCAGGAAGATAATGTATAAAAAGCCATTTGGATTCTTGTATGACTTTGAGAAAAGTTAGTGTAACTAAAGAGCCTCTTCTCTCTCTGCTCTTTGTTACTGTGTTATTGGGTGATGAAGACCACTTGGAGCATCAGCTGTGTTACGCTACACTGTTCTTCACCTCAAGTTGTGACTGAGCTGTCTTTTCAGTGTCACTGACCTGAGTCTATAACCAAGAACTGTAAAAGGACCTGAGAGGGAAATATTCATTCCACTACAGTTCAGTAATTGTTTCCTTTGCTACTATAAGTGCTGCAACAGAAGATATAGTCTTTACTGGAAAAGGTAAGATTGCTCTTATTTTAATTTACTACCAATGCTTGTTGAGACTGTGGATTAACCTCATGTTGAATTTAATAGTTCAAAACTTTTTTCTTAGTGCAGGAGCTTTATTTGCATTACTTTATAGCAGGCTATTTGACTGGTGGTGGATCCATAACAACAGCAAGCGAGAAGTTAGAATTGTGTCTACTTTGGTCTGGGTTTTTATATGGTGGGTAACGTGCGGGGGACACAAGGATAAAATAACTTCAGTATATAGAATTGTATACTACGCCAGTGTTTTGATGTACTCTGGAAAACTCAACAGACTGGTCAAGAGGGCCAGCTCTGTCCTGGGCTGTTCTCTGAAGTCCATCGAGCAGGCTGGGGAGGAGAGAATGTTGTCCAAGCTGACATCAATCATGGACAACACCTCCCACCCCCTACATGAGTCTGTACGAGCACTGGGTAGCTCATTCAGCAGCAGACTCTTACATCCACAGTGTAGGAAGGAGCGCTACCGCAGGTCATTTCTACCAGCAGTTGTCAGACTGCACAACGCAGTCTGAATTGGTTAAATTATTTATTTATAACTTATTAATGTATATAGAGTTATTTTATTTTATTTTATTGTACTTGTGTACAGACTTACTAATCTAATTGTTCGTGTCCCTCTTTAATACTAACCTACTTGTTCTTCTCCTATATTCCCTTCCTGATAAGAGCCCTGTAACACCGAAATTTCCCATTCGTGGGATAATAAAGGTTTATTCTATTCTATTCTATTTTATTCTACTCTGCACAACCTACAGCAGCAGCTGTGCTTGTACTGCAGCTGTGACCAGAGCCAGAGGAAGCAGTTGGTGCAGCTTTCCTGCTCCCTCTGAGACACGGACCAGAACACAGACTGAATATCACTGAAATGCTGTCGCCCTCTTGTTTGTAACCAAGGAACTGAGACCTACACTGAAGCATAGTTCTGTATGATGTGTTATACTTGCCCAGCGTACCTTTTCCAGTAGCTGCTGTCCTCCTTTGATTCCAGTAGAAGAAAGGTGGACTTTCAGCAGAAGGTTGCACTTCCACCTATCTGAGTTTGTCTTGAGTCTAGGCAGCAGGCTAAGCAGATGAAATCGTAATCCAGTCTGTTTGTTGAAGGTCAGAGAAAGCCCCAACGCCAACAGTGTTTGGCATGTAATTGATTATTAGTGGTCTTAGGGTCAGTTTTTTGATCTAAGCTGACCCCAGACGTAGCCACAGGGTGTTAATATGGCTGCAGCATCAGATGTTGTGTCATACTCCGATTTCATTAAAAAACATACACTTTTTTGGATTTACTCTATCTTAGAATGATTTCTTTACTTGACAACTGTCAGCTGGCTAAAGGCCTTTAAATCTGTGCTTATTACAGATGGCACTGTAGCTGTAATGGAAGTATTGCATGAATCTCTTGGTGGGGGTTAACTTGAACATATACAGATTTATGCAATTTGGACATTGACAGATAATTAGGGAGGCAGTCTATAGCTAAAATTATAGTGATATTAATCTGACTCTAGGTGCTTTAGGTGCTCCTGTAGTTCTGTACTTTATCTTGGGAGCTCTGCAGCCAGAAGACTGTACAGGTTGCCTGTATGCTGTGCTGTTTCTCAGTATCTTCTATGCGTCACACTGTTGTTCTATTTGTTATTTCTTGTTGCCAAGGGTTGGGAGGTCACACTGAAAGCAATAAGGAATGTGTTGGGCCATACATCTGCCACGGGTCACTTTACTCTAGGGATAAGGGAGAAAGGAGTTATATGGAAACTACAGTCACTGTGAGAAACTGGCAGGCTCTGGGCTGCAGGTCATTGTCTCACTGGGGAGGGAGTTTCAAATTAATAGCAGCTTTGTCAGGAATCATTACTGCACTTAACCCAAACTCCTCCAAGTCACACTGAGGTCTCCTCTCAAGCCTCTTTTTTTCTTTTAGGTTTCCAAAATCCTTTGTCTCCTCACCCCCTCATTTTTTTTTTTACCTCTCCAGCCATTTTTTTGTTCAGCTAGGCATGAGCTCTGTAGTCTGGATGGTTCATAACATCTTTTGATATTAGTGATGTGTCAAAAAAGCAAAGGGAGCAGATATTTACATATAAACTACATATAACAGGATTTAGATGTTATCTGAAGTGTGTGCCAGTGTGGGTAACAGCTATAGAAAAGCATGTTATGTAAAGCAACAGGTATATGAAAATGTATGATGCATAGGCATGGGTTACAGCTGTCATTCAGACTGCAGCCCAGGAGTCCTGACACAGCCTGCTGTGACACTATCTGGGCTAAACCCAAACTCACAGTCACAGAGCACTCCCTTGGGATCGGATTGAGGGCTGCAGAAACAGTCTGGCTACTATGGCTTAACCTGACATGACCTACTCTGTTTAATGTTATTTATACCAGTCTTAGCAGTGGTGTGCGTGCGCATGTGTGCGCGCGCGTCTATGTGTTTACAGCCATTTGGTGCAGAAAGTGTAAATCTGTCATGTGCATATGGTTAATGATGATATTCTATGTATTGTGGAAAACTCGAGCTCTTTTTTCCTCTCTGTTATCCTCATGCTGCAATAGCTGCATCTGGTTTCCTTTGTCTATCCTTGTGTATATGAAGGGTTGCTGGTGGGAACTGTTTAACTTGAACATCCAGAGGCTGGTGGGAGGGACACGCTGCTTCTGTTTGCAAGAAGAGATTGTCGCCCAAAGGGGGTAGAAAGTCCAAGTAAAGCCGCTTTGTCCCCATCTGTGCCAAGGAATGGGGCCTTGCGCCACACATACTCAACTGGGCCACCGTTATGCAATCTACCAGGCAGGGGGCTGCAGTTCTGAAGTCAGTGTGGGCAACTCAATGACTTGATGAAGAATTGCATACCCCACAAACACTCTGCCTTTCCTTTCTTTGTCCTTTGGTTATGCTTCAGTGTGAGGCAGCTTCAGTTTGTTCATTTCCTCTTTAGGAAGATCTGCGTCCACTGTAAGTGTGTGCGAGAGGAGCATGCTGTGCGGCCAGCCCAAGGACAACTGGAGAGGATGATGACCAAACTAGTGTTGGACTTTCAGAGGCACTCCATCTCCGATGATGACTCAGGATGTGCGTCTGAGGAGTATGCCTGGGTGCCACCTGGACTCAAACCAGAACAGGTCAGAGCACATTGAGGATGAGCAGGAGAACCAGGCTGGAGGCAAACAGTTACACATAGGACTGCAGCAGGCAGCATGGGTAGAGCACAGAGGACACCTGAAGCTTAGCACAAGCTAAAAAAAAAAAGATGTTAACGCATACAACATAGGCAGCTGTAGTTTGAGCTGAAGGAATTTGTTAAGGTTGTTGGCAAAATTTTATTATTATTTTCCTTATATCTTATTTATATATTTTTATTCGCTGAGGATGTCTGGAAGCAACACATTTCATGGTCACAACACTGCTATGCTGCTGTTAGTGCACTCATGATAAATAAAACCTTGAAACCTTGAAAATGCTGCTGTCAGCCGTGGAGCAGTAGGCATGCCTCTTGTAACTGAACGTAGTCATTAAATTTTCATTCAGAAAACACATTCTCTATGGTTACAAGTAGCTGCTCTTGCATTGTGTATTGTATTGTGTACTCATTGCCTTGAAGGCATAGGGTTACATTTCTTCTCTTTCTCCCACACACCTGATTTCATGGCTGTCTCTCTCACGGTCTGCTTCCCTGTCCAGGTGTATCAGTATTTCAGCTGTATTCCAGAGGACAGGGTGCCATATGTAAACAGCCCAGGAGAGCGCTATCGTGTCAAACAGCTTCTTCACCAGCTGCCGGCTCATGACAGTGAGGTAGGCTGTTCCTAAATTCACCCATTAAATACACACACGTCTTCAGCTGCTCTTATGCACAGCAACGACTTGAAGCAGCTTTCATTGCCCCTCTGTCCATTTGCCTTTTAGTCCCAGTACTGTAACTCTCTGGATGAGGATGAAAAGAAGGAGCTGCGGTTATTCAGCCAGCAGAGAAAGAGGGAGAATCTGGGCCGAGGTGTGGTGCGGCTCTTCCCTGTCACCATGACCGGAGCCATCTGTCAGCAGGTGGAGGCAGCCATAATGTAATATGCAGCATTAAGACACAAGGACAGTGACAATTGGCTCAATTTTGCACATTTAATTTTTTTTGATGCGATGTTTTGTGACTCAGTGTGGCAGGCAGATCCGTGGGGGTGACATGGCAGTGTTCGCTAGTCGCGCGGGACTGGGGGCTTGTTGGCACCCTCAGTGTTTCCAATGTGCTCAGTGTCACGAGCTGCTGGTAGACCTCATCTACTTCTACCAAGATGGCAAGATCTACTGTGGCCGACACCACGCAGAAAGGATCAAGCCTCGCTGCCAGGCCTGTGATGAGGTAAGGGCTGCCACTAGCAATACTCCTCTTTGTCTGTTTCCTCCCTCTGCCTCTGTCACTGCTCCTCTTTTTGTCTTTCTGTAACTAACCCTCTTGTTTGTGTTCAGTCAGAACAGTGCAGCAATAAAAATTCTTACATTAGTACTTTGCCTTACGCAGATAAAAACAATTTCTCCATAAACAAGTTGTTGAAAACAATCACAAAGACTGAGCCTTGTTAAAGTACTGTTGATGTAAAACGTTCCAGAAGTCCAGATTTAATGCCAGATATTTTGTAATCTTGTGCTAAAGTAAAATACGCTTTGAAAGTATTTTACTGGCCATTTTTTTCAGATACTTTTTTTTACAGAAACATTATTCAGGTAGTCAGTCTTGTGGTTGCGTCTGTATGCATGTTTGTATCTCATCGATGCCATGTTGCTCTGTGTTAACCCTGGATGAGTGGCTTTCTGCGTCTGAATGATGCTGTCTACAGAAGGCCTAGAGACTTTAGAGGAGTTAATGCATTACGTGAAACTACTACATTACACTCGGCACAGTGTCAGCTGTGGGACCCGTGTGTGATCAGTTTTTAATAAAGGCTCCCTTTAGCACTTGTATGTTTTTGATATATTTGTCCCACAGCACAGATTACAAGAAAATCATTTTTAAGAATTATAACTGTATAGGGCTGACTCGACTAAACTTCTACCTCTGCAGATCATCTTTGCAGACGAGTGCACGGAGGCAGAGGGTCGCCATTGGCATATGAAACACTTTTGCTGTTTCGAGTGTGAGGCAGCGTTAGGTGGCCAGCGGTACATCATGAGGGAAAGTCGGCCCTACTGCTGCACCTGCTATGAGTCACTCTACACGGAGTACTGTGACACCTGTGGGGAGAACATAGGTACTGTGCTGTCACCTTTATACCTTCAGTGTTAAACCACAATGATATTGCATAACAAACATTAAGGTCCAGCAGGTAAGGTAGTTACTGTAGTTAGTTGTCACATTACAGTCACAGCATACAAAGTTTGAATCCCTGCTCCTGGTTTAGTAGCTAGAGCTAGACAAGAATAAACTGCAAGTTGCTGCTGTAAAAATAACCCTGTTGTATGAAGGGGTAAATTATAAGTAACCTAGTCTGCAAACCTGTCATTGTAAGATGCAAAGGGCAAAGGTGTCACCAAAATAAATACATGTATGTTTATATGTCCATAAATGCATGTGGTACTTGGTCCACTCATAGCAGGTAGGAAGGTCTCAGCACAGGTTCACACTTGCTCTCAGGGCCGGTCTTGTCACTTGTTCTCACGCACTTTCTCTTTATTGCACGAGGGATTTAAAAAGAGCAGATCACGAGCAAAAGGTGTTCCAGTGTTCTGCCTCTCTGGTGTCCTCCACACCTTGTCAAGACCATGTACGTCACCCTGCTATTGTATGGATAGGATTTAGTGAAAGCAGAGTTCATGCTCCACATATGCTATGGAAGTGTTGTCAACTAAAAGTGTGGTTAGTATTGTTTTAAGTGATTCATTAAACAGTCATTACCCTTTTTGCATGAAAACTTTATGCCTCGTATATGAACTAACAGTGACATCTGTATGATTTCCAGTTAATCAGACCTGTGATACTGAGACAGTAAAAAAAAAACCCGTAGTGGCAGTATGTAAGCAGTTGGTTGGCAATGAGAGGTCCAGGAAAGCAGTGAAGTACATGAACTGAGCTTCTGTATCTGTTCCTAAGCAAAGAAATGACTTACAAAGTTATTTATTATGTAGTCAGTTATGTATTACTTCCTTGAGACTGGTCTTGGAAACGCTGTGTCAGGAGCTACTTGTATTTGAAACCATTTTATACCACCTGACATTTTACCGAGTTCAGCTTGGCCGTCTGCCGCTTAGGTGCCATGACTGGAGACCCTGTCATCATCTCTCTTCTTTCTAGGGGTTGACCAGGGCCAAATGACATATGAGGGGCAGCACTGGCATGCAACGGAAGCCTGTTTCTGCTGTGCACGCTGCCGCCTCCCCCTTCTGGGTAGGCCCTTTCTCCCACGCGGGGGCCTCATTTTCTGTTCCCGTCCGTGCTCCCTGGGCGAGGACCCCAACAACTCCGACTCCTGTGATTCGGCTTTCCAGAGCAATCACTCAGAGCCCAGGGGCCTGGATTCCATGGACAAACCTCAAACCCACCCACAGCGCACTGAAATAGAAAACGGCAGTCCAGTGTCACCGGGAAGAATCTGCAGCAACAAGGAGGTGGAAAACAAAAGTAAGGCAAAGCAAAAAGAGAGGGTTGTGGGAGATGCAGAATGAGAAATAACTGACCAGGGGTTCTGTTTACAGATTAATACCACTACTGTACCTTCACTCTGTCCTCTAAGCTGAATGCTATTAACACTTCTCCTATCCTATTTTATCACTCAGTACAGCTGTCTCCAGTTTTCTGTCATATTTTTAATTTTATCATAAATCTTCCACTCTTCACTCATCTGTCAGGTCTCCCTGGCTTAACACAACAGCTGGCTCTCATAAGTACAGCCCCTTCACTTAGTGGCGAGACCAAAACGTCAAGCTCCCCACTTCCACATGGGCCAACAACAAGAGGCCGAGGTCCCGGACCTGCAGATAACACCCCGAGTGGCCCGCACCATGGACACAGCAGAACAGAATGCCTCACCGGTGACGTGGATTTCTCTCAGGGGTCAAATGAATGTGCCTACATAGGACATTCGCATCCTAGCAGCACCTCCAAAGGGACGTCCACAACTAAGACCTGTGTCAGCACAGCAGAACACAGGAACACAGGTGTTTATCACAAATGACTTGTAGTGCAATTTTAGCTGGGATATGTACACTTAATGCTGTTACTGTACTCTAGAATGTTTGAATGATGTACTCAATATTGATAAGAGTAATTGTCTGTGTGTTACTATTTTAAGCATATTGTGCTTTTCTATTATTGTGACTTAACTGAAGATCAGATGACATTTTATGAGTAATGTAGGCAAAAGGTTTCTTGCCACTGTAATTTGATCTGTCAGTTTTATAGCCTGTTATTTTTATAATTTTACATAAATGATTTGGATCATTTTAATGTATGTACATGGCTAGCAATAAAATTAAATAAAATGAATGTAAACTTGATCCTATCATCATACAGTAACTGCATTAATCATTAACACCCATGGGCTGTTCCCTCATTCCTACAGATACCCAGCCCGACCATCCGGATACCCCTACTTCCTCTGGGCTGAAGTCTACCTCTCCCGGAGCCCAGCCGTCTCGTACCAGCACCTCCAGGGTCAGTTTCCGAGAACCAATTAGCTGCAGCTATGTGGTCGAGGACGATGAAGATGAAAATGAGGAAGGAGCTGAGGCAGTTGAACAAATTATGCTGGAGGAGGGGGTTACAGGAGGATTTAGAAGAAAACTACGATTCCAGAAACAAGCACTTCGGCCCAGCATTCCCCCTCAAATGGATCTACTTGGTAAGAATAAAACAAAATCTGAATTACTTAAAGGTTCTGTTATAACCATTTCCATTGCAAGATACATGCCTAATTTGTCTTCCCTTCACATTTTATGATTTCAGTGCATGGTATTTCTGTAGACGGTTGTTCTCATCAATTTTTTTTCAGTTTTTCCTACAACCCAAACTTGTGAAAAGTTTTACCAGTTTATATAGCTGGGTTATTTTTACTCGAGTAATTCAGGGTAAATTCATTGTTCAAGAGTACAGTAGTACTGATTGAAACCTGAATTGAAAGGTGACATTTCTTATCGATGATCCGTTTGTTATTTTTACACTTTTCATAATCTCTTCTGGCACTCTGATGTTTTCTGACCTCTCTGCCCATCTTCTTCCATCCTCCTTGTCCCCAATGTGTTTGCAGTCGATGGACCATACCACCGCAGGGGGGGTGGGGTGAGTCACCGAGGCCGTCTGGCTTCCGATTCCCTGCTTCACCTGGGCACAGAGACGCGGTTCCGGCGGAGCAGGTCCGAAAGACCTCGACTCGATACCCTGGACTGGCGGGGAGACAATGACAAGGGGCCCAACACCTCCCCGGCCCCACCGCTCACCCTGTACCCTGTGGCCTTTAAACATGAAGACTGCTGCTCCACCTGCTCTTCCTCCTCAGAGTCTGAGGAAGAGGGGTATTTCCTGGGCCAGCCGATCCCTCTCCCACCGCAGCTTCGTCAGCCTCGGTCCATGGATGGTGGAGGGGATTCTGGGAAAGAAGAAGACAGGGATGTGGGCACACAGCAGCGACGAAAGAGAAGGGAAAGGCGACGGACTCATAGCTTCAGTGGAAAAGACAGAGACAAAAACTGTGTGCTATCATAAGCCACACAAGAAAGACGCTTCCATATTTGTCCAAAGAGCAGTTCTGGGGCTCAGACCAGGGCATTTGTGTAAACTAGAATCACCTGTGTATACGTTAACAAACAGGTTTTGTAACCTAGCGATTGCGGAAGCTATTTGGATACATTTAGTTTGTGCAGCTTTTACAAAATTGTGAACAAAAAATTAAATTCCTATTTCACGCGACATTTTACAGTCCACGTTTTGGCCTGTGGTTTTGTGTGTGCGTCAAAATAAGGCGCTGGCACTTGTTTTGGTTTTCATCAGGAGCTTGAAGTGAAGGTTTTTCAATGCGAGTTCCCAGAGACCTAAAGGATCTGTCTTGCCCATTTTTTCTGTCTTTTTTGTTTGTTAATTCACTCATTTATGCATACTGTATTGGTAACTGCTTGTCCTGGACACACAGAGTATTAATGGCATCTATTCTTCACTTCTTACCACAAATTATATGGATTTCGGAATCCCATCCCTTGTCTTATACGCAATTCTGTAGCCTGTGCAGCTTTACTACATTACTGTGTTTTTAAGAAAATCTGAGAATACTTTGCAGTTCACAGAAAACACATTAAAGTCTTTTTACGGAGGAAAAAATGAACTTTTTCTAGTCTGTAGATTCATGTTTATAACAACATTTTTAGCATCGTTTGTCTATATACATGTTTAAGTGTTTTTTTTTGTGGGGCCCATCGGCAAAAACAGCACAAGATAAACTGAGGAAACTTGACTGTCTCCGTGTTTTACGAGACGAACTGCAAACTAAAAAGACAAACTGCAAGATGTTAAATGTGAACACTAACTGGGTAAACAAGGCTAAGAGGCCTTAAACATTTATATTTTTAATAGCGTTTTAATGACTGTGAAAGTTGTGTGTTCAGACGAAACGTTCAGGATGTTTGGGTTTTTACGTAACTTATTCTGCGCGAACCATAGTCCGCGTTCATTTTTTTAAAATAAATATCACGACCTTCCACGTGCCTGAGTCTTATTCCGCAGCATCGGCCATGGGGGGTCGTAATCGTTTCAGACCGAAACGCGAGGAAAGCTGGTTTCCAGGGGAGACGGAGTGGCGAGGGGGGGCGGCGCGGTCGTCTGTCCTCCTGAGCCGGACTGGAAGCGGGACGACCCCCCCCCCCCCCCCACCGGGGCATCGTCCGAGGAGCCTCCTTACACGAAATCCTACGCGCACTTTCTAAAATATTTACGGTAGCTGTTGTGCAGCCAGACTAAGCAATGGTGTGGTTTAGCGAACACGCTAAACCGACGGGCAAAGTACTGAAGTAAGCGTTTCACAAACTGTAGCGTTAGTTTAGTAGTAGTTTTGTCATGTTTACCACTGCACCTTATAACGGCATGTTTTTCATGAACAACTAATATAAAAAACTACAGTATCTATATATGAAACGTTTAGAAATTAGTTAGGCTGAAGTTTATGTTCTTGTAGCTCGTGTAGTCACGCTTGCTCCAGAGCCCGGATAGCTCAGTCGGTAGAGCATCAGACTTTTAATCTGAGGGTCCAGGGTTCAAGTCCCTGTTCGGGCGTTACCTTTCTTTTTTTTTTCCTCTCCTTTTCTTCCTTCTTTCCTCTCCCCCACCAATAAAGACTATTAATAATTGAGCACAACATAACATAAATCGGTTTATGAATGCCAAACGCGATTTCACGGTAGTGAAAACCAGTTTAACAAGGACGCATACTTGAGGTTCGCGCAACTGCTGTATTAGCTTCACGAATATTTGGGACACAAAAAACGTGCTTATAAGTACAGTACAGCCAAATAAAATTAAACCCGTCAGTGCCGCTCCAAACGATTTAACAGTAACAATGAATACCCCATCTGTAATCATTTCTCATATTGCAAGATGATAACCTAAAGCATCGCTTCTTTTTTCATATGCAACCAAAAAAGCGATGACTTGTTAAGATGTTTCACTTATAATAATAACGCTAAAGGGTAAAGGATGAAGACGGAAAATTTAACAGCTTCAACTGCTCACCATTGTAACAATTTGGCGCGGTGAGCCAGTTTGTGACTTCGGCCATTTGTAAGATTTAATGCGCATTTTCAGTTTTTTTTTTCGTGGTATTCCCTGCTTAGAGGACAGCTGTTTATTATTTTAGCAGATGTTTTGCCGAAGAAGTTGCGCTGAATCCGAGTCCAGTTCCGGCGACTATGAAGTGCACGAATGTGGAGCCCTGCAGAGGGCAGCGGCGCCTCCTAGTGGTGGCGCTGGGGCCTGCTTCCCTCTCACTGTCACCAAAAAACAAAAACGTTTCCGTTCGAAGTTACGTCCATCGATTCTGCTGACTTTTAACAGAAGTTTGACATCTCACAGAAAACTGGGTGAACAGTATTACAACTGCAATGGATAGTTTAATGACACGAAACGTTCTTTGATGGAAGGTAACAAAGGATCATTATAAATTCGGCAAAAAAAAGCAAAATCTCAACGTTCACAAGCAGAGGTGCAGCGATACATTTTCCCTTAATTTAGTCCAAAGCTACAAACTGGGGAACGTTGTTGTAATGTACAAGGGTTGCGTGTAAACTTATTTGAGGGGGGAAAAGTTTCCTTCGAGGAGACAGAATGTAAACTTGGCTAATAAAACATTACTGGGTACAACTGAAGAGAGAAACATGGGAAATTTGGCGTAAAAGTATCTTACTTTGTACAAGCACGGAAAACGAGCAGCGTCAAAAGACAGAACGAATGAAAACCAAGCGAACCTAACTAATACAGTACGCGCCATTCTGACTAAAACCCAAATAACCACGAACAGAAGCAAAACAGCTTAACTGAGCCCTAACGTTGCGCAAAGCTACGTGTGTCACGTGACGCACTTACCTGTCGTCCCCCCCACCGGTCACGCTTGCCAAACAGACGCATAAGAATAACGACACAAGCGGCGGACGGAGTGAAACAGGAAACACGAACATAAAAGCAAACAAGAAGCACAAAAGCGAGGACAAACAGAACAAAGACTTGGAGAAAAAAAACAACACGAAAAACTGCAGCGGGAGGAAAGAAGGGGGTGTGAACGCGGAAGTTTGAAATGTTGCGCCTTGAAAGTGGTTGGTTGATAGCGTCCTGTAACGTCATTGATCCTTGTGATAGACAGGATGAAGGACCAATGATCGCCGGGTGCCTAAAACCGTATACGAACCATGAAAACGCATCGGGACGTAATAAAACATAAAATGTCAAAAACGGTTAATAAAAGTGAGGATTTTAGTGTCCTCTCCTTATTTCTCTGTATGGAGAAGTAATGTCAATTTGAAGATTTAATTCAAAATATATCTTTTTTTTTCAGAAATTACATATAGTGATACTGAAAACCTCTGTTTTAAAGTATTTGCTGGCAAACATTTTTATGTCACCTCCTCCTGGCCAGTGTGATTGTGTCCTCAGCTGCAAAAAAGAGGCTTGATGGGAATCTAAAGTGAAAAACTTTGCAATGGACCCTACAACTCAGTCTCCACTCAGTCTCCTTTTTTCCATCCATTTGTCTGTGTCACCCTGAATATAATGCATGTATACAGCAAAACACAACATAGGAGATTGTGAGCATAATATAATTTATACATTATATACTACATGAAACCTGAGAGTACATTTTTTATTCATTATACTGTTACCCGATGTTTGTAGCAGAACCTGACCTGTGAAGAAATTAAGAAATTAAGCTGTATCTTTAGGCTTTTGTAGATTGTGATGTAGTGGTTGAATTTATTAACAGTTTGAAGTTACAAATAAACTTCTGGTGGCAACTGTGTTCATAAGTTGAGGTACAGGTTTATTGATATACTGCCTAAAATGTACCCTGGGGCCTCAACTTCCAACACTACTACATCAGAATAAAAACTTAACAACACAGAAATACACTGATTTATTGATGTTTTTGGATCTACAAAAACTCATATAAGGCCATAATGGATTAAGAAAACTCTTCTAGTCCATTTTCATCAAATGCTTGCCCAATGCAAGGTTGAGGGTTATAAAGTGTGGTTGGCATAGTACGCTGTGGACAGTTTGTTTTACACCTGCAAGCAACATTAAACTGAAGTCTATTTTAAAATGAAAGAAAATAATTTTAAAAATCGTCATCTCCAGCACTTCCTATTTAATACCGATTGCTGACTGTTTTGTCACATAAGTGCAATTTTCAACATCTGGTCACTCTCAGCCTTTCTTATTATTTATACAATCAACAAAGCTAAATAACAGAAATGTACATTGATATATTGATATATTTTGAACTTGAAAATTGATGCTAATTTAAAATGCTTGAAAAATATATACACACTTATAGTAAAATGTTGCTTGCATAATAAATCTTTGAAATGTTAACTGGTAACATCAAGGGACTTCCAGCCTAGCACTGCCCAAAGATATCTCCTATTAAAGTGCGTATACATTTTTAGAGGCTATATATTATCTCCAGAACCTCCTATTCAGCTGTGACTCTTGACAGATTCATCTCACAAATATATGCAATGTCTGACATCTTGTTTTTGATTATTAACACTCAGGAACACCAGACACAAGGTGTAAACACTGTGGAGGAGAGCTGAATTAATCTGGTTCGACATTGCTTCTCTGTTTGGGTGTGTTTTACAGCCAACTTACAGCCGCCTGTGGAAAATCAGGTTACATTCACTCTGCAACAAACAAAAGGCCAACACACTAAAGTACTGGTGAAATGCTACATTTTTATGTGCTGTTTTATATTCTTTTTAAAATGCATGTACCAATTTTTTTTTTAACTATAAATCTCCTTTCCCTCACAAATGTGTATTGAAGCTGAAGCCCCTCCCTTTCCCACTGTTCTCCCTTCATGTCTGTGGAGCTCCAGCCACCATCATCCCCACCCCACCCCCCTCCGACTCAGGCCACACCTCCCTCCCTGCCAGTATCTGTGCGCGTCTCCATCTGCCTCGCTGACAGTCCTCTCCCTGTCTGTGTTGGGGCAGCCTCATTCTCTCCTCCAGGATGTCGGGCCCTCTGACCGGTGCAGTCTTTTTCCTTCTCCAGCTGGTGCTGCTGCTCTCACCGGCCCAGCATCTGCAAGCCAAGGTAAGGGCAGCGGGACCGAGGCGTCCGTGTACGTGCCCAAGGACACCCTCACATCCTGCATACCCTTATGCCTCTGTAAAAAGGGCTTACAGAACAACATTAAAGGGCAGAAGAAAAAAATTCCTTTTTCGTAGTGTTACTGTCAGAAATGATAATACTGCATGCCAGAAATACTTGTGTCAGCAGCAGAAAACAAGATTTCCAGCTAAAATATAAACTCAGTAGCACAGAACTGAATCTGTTTCCTTTGTATCTGAGATTAAATACATTTCCAAATTTTCATACATTGTATTATTGCATGTTTTCATGAAAAAAATCATACTTGAGTGATCAAAGCTGATTTAGAAGGAGCATTTAAATCTGATAAATACTGTGCACATATAACTACTCGGTTTCTGTAGTCAGACAAGGTCAGGTGGTGAAAGGACAGTACATTTAAAAGGACTTGGCTTAGAAGCGCTTCTTAAAATTATGAAGGGAAGAAGCGAAACGTGTAAAAATGAGGGAAGACGTGCTCTTTCCATATTATTATCAAGGTTAAGGTGTATCTGGCTCTTCTCCGAGATTCCTTGGAAGATCTGCAGAGTGGAGGAGAGGCAGCCCAAAACAGGTTGATATACTCATCACTATTGCCAAGCAACAGCAGAGGGCTGTGAACAGGAGGGTGGTGCTGGACTTTGGTCAGAACACTGGTATAACAATGTTAAAAAAAGCACTAGGAAGGACTTGTATAAAATATAGCCTGACCATATTTGTGTGTGTGCATTGGAACGGGGAATGAGAATTATAAACAATGGAGGTTACGTAAAAATTATATTAATTCAGTGGCACTGAAAAAGCTCCAATTGCAAAGGCATTATCTAAATAGTATTATCAGTAAATAAATGCAGATGTCTGTTCCGAATAACAGTTTTTTTATATCATCACTACAAACAACTGCAGTGGCGATGAGGATTTGTGTCAGACATTCAAGTCTGCCCAGCATGAAACGTGTTAAAAACAATGAGATGCTGACTTATGCGAGTACAATCTCTGCGATCACACAAACGCACACACAGGCACACAATCTCAGGTTGGCACAGAGCAACATGTTTGTTCCTTCCTCAGGGTTCCTTGGCTCCCAGGCTGTGCACTGGAAGCCAGGTGTTTCAGCAGAGTTGGTGGCTCTGTGGACCCCACAGGCCATGTAAAAGCAGCTCTTCGAGAAATTCAACAGTAAAATCATGTAAAAAGGTCATAATTTTATATAATATTTCTTTCGCACCTCTTCAGGGTGTAATAGTACTTGCAAGGTTGTTTACAGAACATGACTTTCTGAAATACGGCTTTCTAACCGAATCCAAGCTGCCGCAGTAAAATTCTAGGAAGGCACAAGAGTACCACAAAGATGCTGTATAATAAGTTTCATGATGCTAAAAAAATACACATTACATTGTAACAATACAAGAGCCCAAAATGATATTTCTCTTTACTTTGAATCCTGGGTCCACAATACCTCAAGGTTTGTTGAGACTGAGATTTTTGTAAATACCATTTCTGTGCATGTAGAGCAATTTTGTTTATCGTGCAATATGGTATTAAACAATAAGAGGAAAACAAAGGTGAGGGAAGCAGACGCAGTTGTTTCTGCTGAGAAGGAGGAGGGGAAATGTGTGTGAGAAAGATGGAGGGGGTGGAGGAGGAGGTGGCAGAGGGAGCCATAACTACAGTCCATCCAGCCAGCTGACATGGACTCCAGGAGCTGTCAGCCCCCACAGTGCAGCTCTGTCCTCACACACCTGCTGTCGCTGTGAAGCAGCCCCCACCTTGTGTGTGTGCTGTGGCTGCTGGTTATGCCGTTGTCAGGTGCGATCGCCCCATGCAGATTTTACACTAAACCAAAGAGGAACTGTGAGATGTTCTCGTGATCCATCTTCTTGTTCTTCTGGTTTGCTGCTCCAGCACTCTGTCTATATTGACTGGGAGGGGGCAGTTTTCATTTACAGTGGACAAGATACTGCCATGAGGTGGGATGCTTTCCCTCCTGCTCATGAACAAGTCCAATGTACAGTTGCTATGGGAATAGATTGCGTCTTTTTATTTATGTTCTACTTATGACTGCTTATGAAACACGAGACATTACAATTGACTGCATGTATAGCATAAACTCACGCTTCTTATATTTGTTCTTTAGATTATGTAGAAGCCAAATTAGCTCCTTGACTTTAAGGGAAAAATGTAAAACAAACACATAGTATTCAATATGTCAAACTAATTTTATTAACATATATACTGTAAATGAATCACTGATTTTTTTTTATCATTGACATAAGGCTGCATGCAAGACATCAGCCGTTCAACACCATGGACAGTTACAAAACTGCCTGTTTCTAAGACAGAACTGGCATGTTTTCTAGAAAAAGGCAGTCACTGAGACACAGTGATCTGTGCAGAAATCTACATTTTACTGTTACTCATATGCCTAATGCAATGCAGTGTTTTCTATGAAACGTCAGGCACCGGCGATGTTGTTGGCATACAAAAGAACCTACAGCAGAGCAGAGTGAAAGTAATTCACTTAGCGCGCACATTTGCAGCCACGGCTTTCAGAATGCGACACGGCGCTTGGGATTCAGAACACAAGGTTCTCTGAAATCAATACCTGAGGCAGCACTATTCAGTTAGCATGGGACTTACTGTTGGGAGCTGGAGAGGTACACTGCCATGGCAACCGCCCTGCGAGAGCGTTGTCAACATCAGTGCTGCTGCACAGCACAGCTCCGGTACATCTCACCCTCAGCGCACCTGATGAAGCGCTAACCGTGACGGCACGAGCGGCACAAAAAGCTGCAGGACTGCCATTTTCCATCTGTACCATTTTCACATGCATCGGCGTACGTGCGACACATTTATCCTCCACCGTGGCACCGGTCCTAACGCAAGATTTTAACAGCGTTAATCCTGTGAGAAGGTTAGCATATCTCTGTACAAATATGATGCATCTGGCTTGTTTAAAAGTGTTACAAAATATTTTTTTCACTGCTTTACTCACTGCTAATACCCCCAAGTCTTCATGTGAATTCTGGTCTCCCATTTGTGTCTCCAGCGCTCTTCTCTGTGAGACAAGCAGGAAACCACCTAATAGGCACATTAAGCTGGTGTGGAAGAGGCCCATCGGTGGGCCAGTTGTGCAGGAAGTTACCCTGATGTATGGTACATCCATTATGTGCACGTCCAGCTTCTGCCTGGGAGTCTTATGGGAAATCTCTTCCCAAAGAAGGCTGAGTTACATCACAGAGGCCTTCCTCACAAAGCTATTTTTAGAAGTATTTTAACCCCGATTGTTGGGGAAGTGGGAACCGATCTCTGCCTGAGACTGGCCAACCAGCCCTTGCGAAGGAGCAACACTGGAACGGAAAGAGCCAGAAACAAGCAACAGGCACACGGGTGGAAGCCATGTCCGAAAGAGCAGTGCAGCAAATGCCCTGCACGTTTATATAAATCTCTGCAGGGGATTCCATCTGTGCAGGCAAATGAGATGCAGGTTACAGCCTAAAGAAACTGCGTACTTGTACAAATATATCTGGACATAGATCAGTCCAATTCATAGATAGTCAAATTCAGTCAGATTTAGGAACACTGACCAGTAAACATGAACATTAATCAGAGCCAAAGAATTGTAAGCGAAAGCCCGATCATGGTGGACACAACCGTGCAACGGACGCTTTAGTGTAGTCAGTGAACAGGCCGGCAGTAAATGAAAGAGCAGTTCAGTCACTTGTGACTGAGTTCAGTGTTTACACAGTGGGTGACAGGGTTCTGCAGTGAAGGTCTGGGCTTAAGGGCTGATTCAAGCCAACTGCAGTTGTTCCACGGACGATCATCACACGCCCAGACGTCACAGTGCACCACAGTGACTCACCGACTATTCAGACTCACGAATGCATGGCCCCCGTAGGAATCCCACTCTTGCGTCCGCACGCCCATCACTCTGCCATCTATTATTAAAGATCGCGCCATTATGAACAGCCCACAGGAACGTCTGCCCCAAACAAAGCGCTCCTCCTTGATCAAAAAGTTCTGTCACGATGCCAGACACCCCACTGTATGGCACCCGTCTCCTCAGTCTCGGGAAATGCAGACCTTTATGAATACATAATGGGCGCAGAGACTCCCAGAGCAGTCCATATGTTTGCAGAATATGTTGGCAAAAATGCTCTCGCCTATTAAAAGTATTGTTTGCAATAAAAAAAAGGCAAATGCCGAAAGTAATCGTTTTAAATAAGCAGAAAACATTAAGCAGTATAAACATTTTATAACAATGGTCACAATTTCATTTCAGTCACGGGAAATGGCATAGAAAGACCTGCAAGGAACAAGATGTGAGTGTGGCACCACAAGGCTGAACATTTCCAGCGCTTTAATACTGAGGATTAGACTGTGATGTAAGGTGCAGTTTTGTCCAATTGGCCCAGCTCTTTGGCTCTGTTCTTTGTTCAAGAAGCACTATCTTCTTGTAGGAACTGCTTTCATTTGCCTGTTGAACAAGGGACGGGGCTGCTATCCTCAAGACCTACAGAGCACCGCTCTTAATGATTCTGGAAAGGTCACTCTGGGATTGGGGGAGGCAGAGGCCTTCAAACACATTTGCTGTAATGGGCCCCATCTCTTTGGAAGTTCACACCTGGCCCGGGGTGCCTGCTGTGATCTCCATCTTCCGGCTGTCCAATTAATATCGTTTCCCACCGCAGTTTTGTTCCCGCAGCTCTGGTTCTAATTTTGGTCCCGATCCCTCTGCCCTGGCTGTTCCTCACCTGGTTCATTTTCACTCAGCGTCTCATGTGTTTCCTCTTCTGTGTGAGCTCATTAGGTGTCCATGTCTCCCTTGCTTCTCCTCCAGATGCTTCATATCTCCAGCGCTCCATAGAAGCGCTGTTCTGAGCACAGTCGGACACATTTTATGGCCCCAGTATTTCGCTGTCATAGCAAAACACAGCCAGCACTCATTAATTCGTGGAACAACCAAGCAACAGAATGAGTCACTAAGTAAGGGGTCCTGCTGGAAAAATACTGGAGAAGCTTCTCTCATTCAGGACACAATGACCAGCTTTAGACCAGTTTAATTGGGAATGTGTACTGCAAGATGGGCTTGGGTTCATCTTCTGCCACGATCCCAGTTTCCCTAGAAAATAGTTCTAATTTACTATTCCAGATCTACTGAGCGGGATGTAGAGCAGCTCAGCAGGATCTGTGTTTTCTCTGTGAGGCAGTTTGTGTGCTTAAGAAGCCAGATGCCTATGTTTATTCTATTCCCCTCAGTGATGTCTTGTTGAAGAGCTGCTTGCCACAGGGGAGACTATGAGTGAGTAGACACAGTCCTGCAGTGTAGATCACTGCAATGAATCTCGCACCTCTGAGAGTAGGAGGAGGAGGAGTAGGAGGAGGAGAAGGAGGAAGACAAGGAGGACGAGGCAGGATCGGAGGGGAACCGCCTGCCATTATTCATGCAACCTTTGAGTAAACACACCAAGCTGCCAAGGAAAGGTCACTGAGGCTGAGTTTTGGCAGATCACACAGAGCACCGGGCGCATCCATGCGATGCGTCTGCCTGTAAATGTCTGTCTGTGTCACCAGTCCCCTGTGTCTCTGGCCCAGAACACACCAACCTTACACCTCTCTGCTTCCCGCACATCCGCTTGTAGACATGAGGCCTGTTCATTACTGCTGATTCAAACACCAAACTTTGGGATGCTGAGCAGGAATCCTGATCCATGTCAGAAGTGGAAATACATCTGAATGATTTGGAAAGCTGACAAACTGGTTACTGAATCAGGTCCTTGTGTTACTTATGCATGACCTCAGCTTGAAAAAAAGTCTTCATTTCTTTAAAATGAATGCTGCTGAATACAAACGGGAGCAGATGGGGAGTTGGTAAAATTCTGATTCTTATTAAGTCATGCTGCCACAAAATTTTTTTGGTTTTTTGATGAATAGAAAGTAATGCTTCAGAGCAGGAATGTTATCGTCTCAAACCTCCTCTATCAATTTAATTATCATCTCAATCGCGTAGACGTCTGACAGGTTTGACAGGTTTGCATGTGAAAGTTGCAGTGACTTCCAGCAAGGCTGTCACACAATGCAGCATTTTGTTGCTGCATTTTGGAAGTTAATCCTATTAAACTAAGGGTGTTAAAACCAGCACATAGACAGCCCACACAGCTCAGCAGTAACTGCGCTTAACAGCCTTTCCTCACATGAGAAAAGAATAAATTCAGCACATCACAGCAGATGACAATACAGCAGCTTCCCAAATCATTCAGATGCGGTAAAATTTGCATAAATGACAAATATAATAATTTGTAGTCATTTGTGAGTTTTTATTACATTTTTCAAATTACATTTTTCTCAGTGTGTGATGTGCTGAAGCCATCCTGCAGCTCTGGGTTAACACTCATCCGTTGTAATAAGTGGCGAGGAATATTTTTGCCTGTTTGTATGCCTTCTTTAGCCCCTAGAGGACCATTTGGTTCATGAAGCAGTACCTTTTATGCAGGTTGCGGAGAACACACAGCCAGGATCCACTGAGAACTGAGCCTTTAACAGTTTTACCACCATCTGTACACTTGTGTCACTCACAAAATTAGACTTCACCCAAGTGTCCTCCACTGCACAGGGCTGTTTTAACAGCAGTGATTCTGACTTCACAAGCTCACCTACTTCCATCATGCTGCTGAATCTGGAGCAGGTGTGTTACTTCCTCCATTTTGCTTTGCAGCCACTGTCCAGCACCCATGGAGGCCGGAACTCGGATGGCTCTGTTGGGGCCTTGCGCCTGCGCAGGGAACTCCGTGATTCACTCCCCTATGAGGCCCAGATGATGTCTTACCAACCAGTAGAAGGGCAGGGAAATGAGCTCCTCTATCAGCCAGAAGGCTGGAGGGGACAGGGTTTAGGACAGGCCCTACAGCGACTGGTTGAGGATGACCGAAGACGGGATCAAGAAGCAGTCTATTTGGCAGGCTTGCTCCGCCTCTTGAGTGAAGCTGAAAATAACTCCCAGAGGGCTGGAAAAGGTGAGGAGGAGGAGGAGGAGGAGGAAGGAGGGGACCTCCAGGGACCCTACCCCCCCGATTACGACGAGACGGAGCAGGGCGTCCGAATGGCCAAGCCGCAGGCCGCTTGGCAGGGTCTGCTCGACCCCCAGCTTGCGCAGGCCCTGCTGAAGCGCTACAGGCAGGAGAGGCTGCTGCAGGCCAGGCTCAGCCCCAACGGCAACAGGCTGCAGGAGAGCCGTGGAGACTCAGCAGCAGAGGAGAAGGAGGAGGAGCTTCTCAGGTGAGGCACTCTGACCTGAGCCCACACGAAATCCACAGTGAATTACAGCAGTGGAAAAGAGCACATTGTTTAGTCAGCACAGTAATGTGTTTGATACTGAAGAGCGATCCCAGCCCCAACCCAGTCGCAGGTCAGTGCCCAGACGTTCACTCACTGACTCTCTCGGTGATTTTGACAGATGTCGTCAGAAAGTAGGGGAACGCTGAACCCCCCACTCTTCTAAAATGTCTTCCTAATTCAGCGTTTCGATTTAGAATACCTGTTAGCTTCATTTTCTGAAAGCTACTGTCATCTTTACTGTTTTGTAAAATAAATGCATGTTTCATCCATGCTTTGTATCTGCCTTCATTCAGATACCTTGTTGGGCGCGTACTGTCCAGCCTTGCGTCTGACTCCCCCCAGAGCCCGCCCACCCGCCTGGCAAAGCGGGACCTGGGGGCGGTTAACGGGGGGGCCACTGGGGCAGCAGCGCCAAAAAGGTCTCGCCGCTCGCTAGATTCTGTGCCACTTCAGCCGCCCAACTCTGAACCTTCACTGCTTAGAGTGAAGAGGCTGGACGTAGAGGAGGACAAGATAGCGGGCGGGACGGCTGGGGGGGTCCTCCGGGCTGCTCACACTGGGTTGCAGAGGATGAAGCGCATCGACAGCGACCTGCCGCAGATGAAGCACAGCCGCAATAGACGGGCCTTGACCTACGACCCCAACATGCTGGCTCAGCGCATCCTACAGTTCCTGCCCGAATAGAGAAGGCAAGACAGAAATACATGGCTTACCTGAATCCCACATGCATACACATAGTGCATTGGCACACACGCAAGATATCCGCTTACAAGGAGATAGTCAAAGCTGTCTGCTCCTGGACAAGTTGCCTCTGTATTTGTTTTGTGTTTCTTTTTTTCCAGAATAAATGTATCACAATATCCAGTGAAGTGTAACATCAGCAAGTGGCTGAAAAATAACTGTAAAATGACCATTGAGAGTGGAGCACATGGTGACATGGAAGCAGAGTGGTAGCCGTTTAAAGTGATTTGTCGAAACCTTTCAACTATTAGTCTGCTTGTCAAACTAAGTTGAGTGCTGTATCCTGTGAGGCGTTTCCTTTGAAAATAATGCTGAAGTGTCAAATCTTTTTCTGTTTTTTTTTCCAATCTGGAGCTGGGGAGAACCCAAGCTTGTGTAAAACTGCTCCAGAAAGATCACACACTTCATGATAAAGTTCCACCTTGAAAGAATTCCGCCTGTGGCATCCTTCTTTTCTTCCCTGTGACTGTAAAACGATAACCCTGCCTTTTAAGCAATGCAGCAGGACATCATGAAGTCATATGAAGTGACATCTGTGACTAAGGAGAGTGCAATGTGAGAAGTTGTGAAACCAGCCCATCGTGTGAAGTCAGCTGTCTTTGTTGGCCAAAATTGGACAAAATGTTCAGAAGCTGATAAATATTGAGACAAACGGCAAACTACTGACTGAACCTTAAGGCTAAGCTCTCAAAAGTGTGTATTTTTTCTGTGTTTGTTCTGTTCTAATAATTGTGCTTGGACACCTTCAGGTCAGGATGCACAAGAAGTTCACACCATTTACACCTCATGTGCTTACAATACAAACCCAGGCTGTGCTCAGATGATCCTCAACTGGAGGGCAGTGGTAAAGCGAGCGCTCGGTTCATCCTGCACGTCGTGTCACGGCTGAGCGTGCGGCTGTTCACCACATTGCCGCACAGAAAGGCAGCGAACCTCCCATCTGTCCCCACGCTGCTGAGCAAGAGCAAGGGGGCACGACTGGTTCGGCAGCCTTCTCATCTGCTCAAACTGATCCCACTGTCACGGTTTATTAAGGTATGGGGTAGTACAGGTCACCGCTACTGGCCTGCAAACTGGTAATCGCAGCAAATGCAGGTTATGCTTCTTATTGCCCTCCAGCAGATGACTGAAATACTCACCACATCATTTTTCTGCTTATTTTTGCCTCGGTGTATTTTATTGTGCCTTGCTAACAGAATAACACACATGCGTAACAGTAAAGAAACGTTTGAGCAAGTGTAAGGATTATAATATTAGATAACCATTACAGATTATGTTCCACCTCTCCTCACCTTCACGAAACAGCAGCAAGTACTTGCTTATACAGCAAAACAAGAACAAATCATAAGCAAATGTATACGCTTTTCAGACATGTAACGGATTCGCGGATCTTTTATTTTGTCGCACCACAGTATCAAAGGGGTAAATCATTTTGGAAAAGCAGAGTGAATGTAGGTCTGCATCTACTGTAAACTGCAGCGGATTGTCCGCATTCACCTTAGTGCTCTTCATTCCAGTTCCCTTCCTCTGCACCCTTGCAGCCCCTAGCGCTGTCAGTGCTGCAAAATCTATATTGGATTCTTGATTCAGGGAGCGGCGCTTGTCCTGCCTCCTTTAAAGCCTCATTCCTCCTACAGACTGTGACGTGTTTGTGGGCTGAAAGTGAGTGATTCCAGATACAGGAGCCTTTTCTCTGTTTCTGCAGTAAGAAGATTTAAACAAGAAACCTTCACTGAATTGTCAGCCTAAATGTTTAAGATATACAGTATAAACACCCATTGGGCTGCATCCGCTCTTTCGGACCCATTTTGCTTTATGCCACGATAGATATTTGCTCAGTTATTGCTGTTTTCCCTTAAGGTGAAATAAATGGCCTTTAATTGTAAGAGTGCTGGTTCATGGGGTAATACCAGTTCACAAAAGAGTACAGGACAAGAAATAATGCTTTCCTGTTTCAGCTACACAGTTTTATTCATAGATAACAATTCTGACTGAAAACAAAAGCTTTAAATGAGTGTGTATGCTCAGGAATGCTTGGTGTTATTGCAAACTTTTAAAAATACACAAGGACAAAACACGTACAGTACATTGTGGTTTATAAATTATTTGCATGAATAAATATGGACCACAGGCCTCAGTAGATACAAATGCATATAAAGAGGTTAAAATGTTGGATCTTGGTATATCAGTATATACCAATCTGCTGGATAATGGAAAGATAATTGTGCCCTGGTCATGGCTGTGTGAACTGCACTGTGCCTGACCCCCTTACATCTTACACTGGTATCAGTTTCAGAGACGGCAGCGCATTGTGTGGATTGCAGTGCCTTAGCTTCATTTTGCTGTTTATTTGGATATATTACAGAAAATCCACAGTACACAGTTATGTCAACACAAATGCAAGATAAAGAGGCTGCCAGAATAAATCCATTTTACTAAAATAAACCTATTGTGGCAAGATGGTGGTAGGATCTGTGGCCACTTCCTACTGTGTGGAACATGAAGTAACCATGACTGCAGTCTATTAATAGTCTGTTTCGTTTAAACCTTTGCATTTGCCTTTAGGTAAACATGGGTTTATTACGTAGACTTGCAACACATGATAAGAACATTACAATGGCAAACAGTATCAAGGACAAAACATTTTGGAAAAGCAAATAAATTATAAAAAATACAGACTAAAATATGTTATCTTTCAAAATCAAACGGAATGCTTAGTAGCACAGATCTGCTATTGATCTACTAAAGAGAAACCAATGGCCCAGCACTCATGTGTCCTTCAACCATGTTCATGGCAACAGCAGGTAAACAGCATCAGTAATAAGGCCACCTCTGACACTAGCTGTTAGTATCTGTCCTTCTTGCTCTACAGAGCATGGAAGCAGAGCACAATGGGATGTAAAACCAAGGGGCAAAACGACCGTCTCTCAGAAAAAAAAGTAGGGAGGCTGTTGCTAGGTGACAGTTGCAAATGTTATATAACCAAAGCACAGGGAGATGATGTCATGCTAAAGAGGGAGGAGCAAATCACTGTTCTCTGCTTGTGTTTTTTTCCAAGAAAGGACAGCAGAAATGTCCACAGCAGTCCATCCTCCAAGGGATCCTGTGAAAATCACAAACCAAGCAAAGGAGGATAAAGTGTAAGGAAACAAGAGAGTAGCAGTAACCGTAAGTAAAAGCTGCATAAAAGCCACATTACACATGAAATATGAGTTAGAGAGCAGAAAACAATTTTTAGATGCTGAATACAAAAAAACAGCAGGTTGCTGTCAGACTACATGTTGTCCTGTCTTCTTTAATATTGCTCATAAATGAAACCAGAGCTCTGAAACAGGCGCTTACACAAAAAACTCTCTCACAAATATAAGTGAAAACAGAAGATTATAATTAATTCCATTTTATTCAAAGTTTCATGAATTACATTTTTTGTACTGTATGAAATATTGTTTTTGAATCAAAGGAAATCACAGATATCACACATACAGTATATTTACATATTTTATGAAATGTCCAAATGCCTAGGGCTTGTGTCTGTGCCCCCATTACAGGCAGGTCAGTGTAATAAACACACTGAGTACAATCACAATAATAACTGAACTTTTCAGTTTCTTGGCTGATGGTTTAGTCTGAGGGTCAGAGAGGTGAATAATGTCAGGTGTGGAGAAAGCAAGTCTGACCTGACAGCATCAGGCTGTCCTGCTGGGATCTGCGATCTACGTCGATAGCAGTATTCCAGTAACTAACAAGACAAAAATAGACAATGTCACACTTTTCAAAACACAGAACATCTTCACATGACACTTCTACAGCCACACACCCTTTAAGCTACACTGTGGTGCTTCCATGCTGTGGACGTTGTCTGTGAATGAGCCCTGGTTGAGAGGAGGTGGAAAAACCATGACATTAGTCTGAGGGAGACAGCCAAGGTGATGTGTACTGTAGCTCTCACCGTCCTTCCCGTACTGAGGCAGCAAGGCGTCCTGCCGGTTGCCGAGGACGAAGGCCAACGTGGCCAGGATCCCGGCATCCAGCACGCCCAGCATGGCCAAGATGAAGGCCCAGTGCATGGAGCAGTTTCCCGGTGAGAAGCTGGCCACCACGTCCCCACACAGGGCACGCATCTCGGCACAGTCCCACGAATCTGGGAACAGCACACAGGCCAAAGCGAGGCAGAACCCTTGAAACAGAAGATGGAGGGGGTTATTTAGCAGAAGAGCCTTACAGCAGCATCTGCTACAGCTTTACCACCAAGGGTCATATGGTGTCCATCATAATCTTGCCCGGTTTCCATCATACATCAGTCATACTGAATTTCCATCATTCTTTGGTCCTGGGAATTTAACACATGCCACGCACCGAAGTCTGAACAATTATAAACCAAAACATAATATTATTTCACCTAGTCCAGCTATATAAACTTTTAACATTTCCCATAAACCCACGGGCAGTGTAGCAGTGGCCCAAGTGTATATCTGCATACCAACGGCCCTGCCTCCTCACCTGCTGTGAGCTGCAGCCATGCGCAGATTTTGTACACAGTGGCTGCGTTGCAGAAGCGGAAGAGGCAGAGGCAGCCCACGCTGGTCCACACCATAGTCAGGGACACACACACGAGCACAGCAGGCGACTGGAAAGCCGGCAGCGGTGTGAGAGTGTGCAGGGACCCCCGACACTCTGGGACAAGCCAGTCCGTCTCCAGGCACACCTCAAACAGGCCCAGGGTACCGGTGGGGGGTGGGGGTGCCCCACCCTGGTAGTACATTTCACGGGTTCCCACCCAGGAGGGCTGCACAAGGATGACCACCTCGATGATGCCAAAACAGAGCGTGCAGATGGCCCAGAGCGCCCCCACAGCTCGTGCGCTGCGGATGAACTCGGTCTGGTAGAGGCGAGCCACCTCTACTGTTTGAGGCTGCATGGTGGGGTTTCCACAGTCCACAGGGGGTCTGATGGGGACACCAGGCTAGGACTTGACACATGTAGAGCTGGGCTGAACAAGCAAACATGCAGTCAAACTAAAAAGACCAAACGTACAAACATATCACAGATGAGACAGACATTACTCAGAGTTTACTGAAGAAAAACACTGGGATTCTATGTTTCTAGTGAGAAATTCTATATTCCCAAAGTCTTCATAGGAGTATTGAGTAATCCAAAATGACCCCAGACCCATTTTGACAATAAAAAAATGTAAATTGTTAGGAAGACAAGAGAGCATTATGATACAATGTGCTCTGTTAGAATGGTTGATGCGGTGAGAAAGACAGGTAAAGGAATCCGTGGAGCATTAGTTCGGCTGTACCTTTCTTCTTCTGCTGGAACCTGTGTAATTTTGGATCAGAAGTAGGGTAAAAACATCTGGAGATGTGATGATCTGGATGAGCTGAAGATGCCACCAGGGTGTCCCTGTTTTCTCCAGAGGAATTCCGGTGGCTGTATTCCCTACTGCAGCTGCAGGCCGAGGCCACAAGCAGGGAGAGCCGATCCTCAGTCACATGTGGAAATGGTGGGGGCGAGACAGGAGGGAGGGAGGGAGGGAGGGAAGGAGGGAGGGAGAGTGCCGGCTGTCTTCTTTGAAGGGGATGGGGAGGGTTTCCGCCATGTTACTGCAGCATTGTGTTACAACGCAGAGCACAAATGGAAATGGTCACAAGGGAGGGGATGGAAGGGGAGTGGGACAGTGAAAGGGTTTGATAAGGTGGCAGTTCAGTCACTGTGTTTCATCACCCTTATCAATTGAATGAATATAAATACACAAAAAGTAGACACTGGAGAAGAAGGGGACTGAGAGGAGAAAGGATTGAAACACCTGCATAGAAACAGCTTTAGCTGTAAAGGCAGCTGGAGACAATTGGGAAGGAGAAAACAGAGACAGAGGGAGGGTAGCAGGCAGAGGACAGAAATGATGCAGGGATAAATCAGAGCTGAATCCCATCAGCTGTTGACAGGAACACTGCAGCTCCTCTCTCTCTCGAAGAGCACAGTGGTACTTCCTTCTATTTCAGGCCAATGTCAGCAGCCTCCTTTGCACTGCATGTTTGTTCTCTGACCATCAAATTTGAGGAACAGCTTTTCCCAGCGCTCTAAGCTACAAGCTGAGACCTTGAATTCTTGCAATTTAAAGGCAAAATATTCATGGAGTGATATGGTCTATAGGACAAAGTCAACTTTTGGGTGCTCCGGTTCATTAAGATGCTTCTCACACTTTCAAGGTCCCAAAGAGCTGAGTCCTAAAGTCCACTATCAGGGAATGGCAGAGTTGAGAAGAAAGTGCCACTGCCAGGTGTGCTGTTGTTACCACTGCAATGTGTGAGGCCTGGACTGCACCCTGCCTTCCACTTAGCAGTACGGCAGCAATGCTGGAAATCACCCATAAATCTCTGCAGGACAAAAAACAATCATCGGATAAGCTTGTATATGGGTGGAAGATTTTTAAGAGTCAATAACACCCTAGATTCTATCTTCTAAAAGTACTTTGACACCTCTAAAAATTCCAGTGATCATAGCCTATGATCTCAATTTGTATGATTTACCAAATATGTAAGTATTACCATGACACTGAACTCTCATTTGCAATGAGATCATTGATGATGCAAAATAGGGTGTCCAGTTTGCAAAACAAAATTTTAAATAACTTTTCTTAGTCTTGAGCTGAGAGCAATGTCTTTCAATATCAAGCCCAAGATTTTTGACTTGAGAAGGATCTAAGCCATTCACACTCTACTGTGCACTAGTGGTTCAGAATTGGAACTAGCACGCACCTTCAAGTTTCTCAGAGCACACATCACCAAACTCTCTCCTGGAACCAAAACATAACCTACTTGGTGAAGAAACCACAACATGGTCTCCACTTCCTAAGGAGACTGAAAAGAACTGGATGTCCATCCCTCATCTTCACCAACTTCTACAGTTGTACCACAGAGAATATCTTGACATTCTGCATCATAGTCTGCTGTGGGAATTGCAATGCCTCTGACTGGGGAGCAGTGCAGTGGGTTCTGCAGTCTGTCCAGTCCATCACTAGGACTTCACCTTGGCCACCTATCATCCCGACCACCTATAACAAACGGTGTCAGGAAAGTTCATATCATCACCGTAGCACCCTCTCACTTGCTCCCCATAGTATTTTCATTCCTGTAGTCCAGAAACTTTTCCTTTCGTGCTGCTGAATTCCACAAAGCATAGAGACTGATCGCTACCCACATGGACCACCCCCTTATCGTACTATCGACATTGTTTGCACTGACCCTTTATTCCTACCTTACTATCTATGTTTTCAATTTATTTATCTAATAGTCAATTTGTCTGTGCTGTCTAGCAGGCAAAACATTTTGTTCTCTCTTTTACATCTGTAGGCTGAAAGGCAGAATGACAAAGTGAACTGTGAACCTTGAATTGTGATACAGGTTCTACAGGTTCATTCGGACAACGATGTAGGTTTTGAAGTGATACCCCTTCAGCCACTCGGCAACTTGAGCAGTGTGGGTGTTCCAGTAAAATAACTTCACAGAGGGACCATCAGGACAGCAGTTTGTGAATGCAGATTGGTTTTTTTTTTTTTGTTTTTTTTAAAAAAGTCGCCAGTTCAAAGACATCTTCAGTGTACAGGTTTCAATTTAACTGTAGCCTCTTTTCAAGAAACAAACAGCCCTAAAAACCAGACATATTTGTTTGAGTTGAGAATTTACCTCAGCATCTATTCAAATGTTTATATTATACTGAAATCCTCTGACTCCTTATAGAAGTGGTACTGTAAAGCTCTATGATGTGTGTACAAGCCTGGTTCAAAAGTTATATGCAGTGTTAAAACTTGGAGTAAACAAGTTTAACCAAGTTTAAACTAGTTTAAACAGTAAACACCAGATTAACTTGCTGAAAAAGTCCATTAAAGGACCATACAGCTGAAGCAGATGCACTCAGTTTGCAGGAAGTTCGCTGCATTCCATCACTAAAACAGGAGCCATTTGGTCATTCTGTTGTATTGATCCTGCAAATTCAGTACTCGAAAGGCAAATTACAAACACACAACCCGGACACAATACAAAAACATATGGTTCAAATGCATGATATAAAAGTAAAACAGGATAGAAAAAAAGATAGAACTTGTGTGCAATTATTGTATATGTAACAGCTCTACTGATGATACAAAATATAACAATACAATTATAAAACGCCTTTTAGAAAACATATAAAAAGGTTATATTGCACCATATTGCTGATTTTTGCATGTGACTAATGTCAAAACAAACATTTCCTTTTGAGATAAAATTGTAAAGTGGAATGAATACATGTTATGGAAAGAAAAATGCTTGAAGAACTCTCTTCTACCTGGAACATTGCTGTTGTCAATCAGCAAAGCAACACTTACATTTAAACAATAGGCACTGCACATGCAAAATGAGACAGTTCTGTAAAAATGGCTTTGCTGCTGGTATAAAACGGCGGGCACTTGGCTGTGAGCTTTGTCTGCTGATGGGTGTCTGCTAACTAACGTGGGTCTGAAAGCGTTGGAATTAGCCGAGGTATTCATACCACATAGTATTGTGATTGTTTTGCTACAGTAGTCAAATCAAGTTTGGTTATGATTGTTGTTTGTCAAAGAACCGCAGTTTAGCACCAAAGCCTGTGATATTCCAGCATATAAACTGACATCTTTAGCAAACTGCCTGTGATACAAAATGACAAGAACACATTCTAGACCTTTTGTATAAAAATCTACGTGTACGTGCTGAACTTTTCTGTCTCTGTGCACTTTCGTGTGTGTGTGTGTGTGTGTGTGTGTGTGTGTGTGTGTGTGTGTGTGTGTGTGTGTGTGTGTGTGCGCGCCCATGTGCATTGTTTGCCCATATGACAGACTTCTGGACCAAGAGGACAGAAAGAAGATGGGAAGGATATGAAAGTTACTGGGGTAACCAGGGCAGCCACACTGACTTTCAGGCCAACCTCCCTTTTTCTCTCTGCACCCCTAAACCTCTCGGTTGTTCCTATAATCCATATGGAACAGTCCTCCAGTCCTTTGTCCTGTTAACATGGCAATCCATCCATCTCACATCTGCAACTCTTAGGGAATGTAAGGAATGTCTTCTCCAAATTTCACCTGGTGGGCTGCATTTTTGGCTTTGTATAGCACCTGCAGATCATGGAGCAGGAAAAAGACACAAGAAAATGTACAGATATTGAAAAGTGCAAACTACAGGGATTGGGGAGAGAAAGCACGACAAATGACACAGCATCTGACACAGTTCAGTGGGGTGCCATGACAGAATAACAAGCAACGCCTAGAACTCTCACCTTGTTGTGGACATAGGCCTCGCAACTGTAGCACCACACAGACAGATCCGAGAAGCTGAGGACCAGTGGGTGTTCTGACACTTGGCCATGAGTAACCATATGCTGGTTCACATAGCGCCCACAGAACACCTGGTGCGCACAGGTGGGAAAACACAGAAAAGTGAACATGATATTACTGGTATTTTGTATAAGCAGTTGAGTTCAATCTGTTGTCATTATGCAGGTGACCCTTTATTATAAAATATATTATACTGCTATAACAGTGAACTTGGCCAGTGGACTGAGTACCTTGTAGCAGACTAGACAGATCCAGTTCTCAGTATCGGTCCCACAGTCCTCACAGGGCAGGAAAATGTCAATTCCCCCAGGGGGTACAGGTTGGACTACCTCAAGGTGTGGGCACCAGGGCAAGGGATCCACGACATACAGAGTAGCCTGCAATAAAATGTAGTACTTGGATCCAGGTGGCAGGGTTCATAAAATACACTCCCTCAACAGAAATAGGTTTTTTTTGGGTAAAGAACAGTCTTTTTGGTGAAATTTGCTTCTTAGGACTCAAATATACCACAAGTGGACATACAATTAAAAGAGTAAACTTTGAAATGTTTTGCTCCTTCTGATTGTTACTCAAAAGAATTTAACCTAGTTTGTGACAATATAAAGTTAAAACTTTTTCATGCGTCCCTGGTGACTAAGAAATCTGAATGAATTCTTGAATCTTTGAAGGTTTTATGACAATACCATACCCCTTCCAAATCCTGGGCTCCACTGACAAGCTCAAAGACAGTCTGATCTTTCTCTGACTTTGACCAACCAGATGCCTCCTCCAGTTCTCCAGTCTGTTCGTTACCCTTGGCAACAGTATCTGAAGGTGATTCATCAATTGGCTAAAGACAAACATACAAAGGATTTAGGATCTCTTAGAAAAAGATCTCAAGACCAATAGCATTGAACAAGTGCATTTTCACAATGACACACCTTTACATCTGAGGTGTCCAGTGGTGGGTTATCATGAACAATGTCTGCACTGTCTTTCTTCTCTAGAGTCACCTGAACCTGGGGGGTTGGGCTCTCTTGTGGTCCAGACTTCACCTTTCGTCTTGCCCCACCCACAGGTGCAGACACTGGACAGGAGCTTGTGGATATGGCAGTGTCCAGGTCCAAAGACTGCAGTCTATGTGTGATGCCCTCCAACCCTTCATCCTTCACTGGGCTCGCCGCAGTTGCTGCCCCTGGGGTAACAGGTAGGGACTGCTGAGCGGGACTTCTTGCTGGGGTCACCTGTCTTGGGCTCTTGCCTTTCCCAGCTGAAGTGCGTTGACTCCTCAGCTTTTGAGGTGGTAGGGACAAACGAAGGATTTCTGGAACTAAAGGAAGATAAAAGAAGAATTATAAACAAAACAAATCCTCTTTTGGCCAAAATTTTCTTTTCTGTTTTACGTCCTGGCTCAAACCCCTCTAATTTGGCACCTGGGCTCTGCTAGCATGTTACTGTTAATCCTTGAGCAAAATTTATTTCCAACATGCAATTCATGTCTAGCTTTATGATAAACAAACTACAGGGTACAGCAGACAAAAAATATACAGAACAAAGCCACAATAAAGTGGCCCAACGCTGCAATCGCAGCACCCACTTTGTATTCTCAAGCTGCTCCAGTAGGGGGCATGTGTACGCAAGACACGATTGATGATGACAGCAGCTTCAGGATGCGGAGGAGGCAGCTGAGGCAGTGACGGAGGGGTGTCGCCCAGCAGCATGCTGGTACACATTGACAAGGACTCTGAAATGGAAGTCAGGTTGTATCCCCCCTGTGGCAGAGGAACAGTGAACATATAAAAGAAACAAAGGAGGTTAAACACCCCAGCACAAGCATCATGCACAGCATGTGGTATGTTTGCTATCCATTGTGCTATGTGGACACACACCTCCAGTATAAGCAGAACTCTCCCACCAGCCAGACTCATTAGCAGGCGTGTCAGATGGGCATAGCCTTCTGGAGTGACCTTGTAGCCTCCTAGGGGGTCCCCGCGTGCTGCATCAAACCCCGCTGACACCAGCACCAGATCAGGGTCAAACTAGCAGGGGCACAGGGACATGACAAAACTACAGGGATGTAACATTCACAATCCTCCCTTTACATGAATACATTTCTAAAATAATAAGTCAAAAACGCATGCAGCCGCCATAGCGAGGGGGAGGCAGCAAGGCTGTCTGTCTCTGTCTCTTTTTGTACCTGTCTGGCAATGGGCATAACCAACATATGGAACGCTGCCAGGTACTCGCTGTCGCCCATCTTGCCACCACTCCAGGGAATGTTGACGTTGAATCCAAGCCCCTTGCCCCGGCCCACCCTGTCATAGTTGGCCTCTTCAGAGAAGGGAAACACTTGGCCGTCATCATAGCGGTGCAGTGAAATATACAGGACGCTAGCAGACAGAGAAAGAAAGGGTACTGATCAATATGGGAGTGATTATAAGACTTCTGCTTCACTTTATCTAAAAACACATTTTCATATAAAGTGACCTAGTATGTTTCACTGTCTAAATTTACCTGCATCTATCCATCCATCCATCCTTTTTCATTAGTGAATCAAAAATGCCAGTATTAACACACCCAAGTAGTGCATTTCATATGGAAGTTCCTTGGAAATTTCCAGCCAAAAAGTCTTTCACCGTGAATTATTTACACCACCATAACTGATGTGGCTGGCAGATGAAGTTGCAATCCAACACCAATGCAGAGACAACATATGCAAAACACAGACTGTCTCAGCACGGACACACACTACAGGACTGGGGTGAGCTGACAGCTAAACCTGCTGTGTCATGCTGCTGTCTGCAGACAAACAGAAGTTGTGTACCTGTCATCTTCCTCAAACAAGTGCTGGATGCCATTGCCGTGGTGGACGTCCCAGTCTAGGATCAGCACCCTGAGGGTTGTCTGGGCAAGTTTCTGGGCATAGCGTGCAGTCAGTGCGGCATTGTTGAAAAAACAGAAGCCACAGGCTATGTCTCTTTCGGCATGGTGACCTGGGGGTCGTACGATAGCCACGGCATTCTTCACCTAAGTGTAAGCACAAGATACACGGTTTCTCTTTGGACACTGATCACAACACAGACACAGGTTCATATGCATGTGGATATTCACTCTCTGGTATCTCTTACAACTACAGAAATCCCTTGGTTTATGAAGTCTTTACACAAAACTTGGGAATAATGGCTCTCGGCTGTTGAGACTCAATTTTTGAATGAAGTCAATATAACAAAATTTATCCCAAGTGTCCAAAAAAATGTAAATGATGCTTAGGTGCAGTAAGTACTGTAGTTGGTGCTATTGTATCATCAGATGTTTCCTGTTGGTTTCTTCTCTCATTTTTCATTTGTTTTGTCAAGTCTGTGCATTTTGATCTTATCATTAAAGTGTAACTCAGCAAAATGAGGCATAGGAAAGCTTGTGAGCAAGTTTAAAAAAGGAAAGGTAAGAAGGCTAGAAATGTGCATAAAAGAAAAAAAATGACAGTCAAGTCCCCCCCAACCCAGTACAACTCACAATCAACGGTCCCTCTTTTCATTTGAGTACTGTAACAGGTCATTACAGTAAATAGCTTTGATCATTTTAAACTGTTGTCTTCACTAATTTATTCTTACTATAAATTTCATTATTTAACATTTGTTGCTGTTTACTGGATATAAGAGCAACATACTGACTATAACTGGTTCAGTAAAGAGGAGACACGGATGCAGGCTTTTGTTCTTTATTTTATACTTGTATATAGTGAGGGGTTGAGTTAGGGAAATCTAAACTGTAGGTGAAGTCCCCGGTCCTTCTCCATTTTTTGGACATTCAGTCTGATCTCCTTACTGTGATAGAGTGGTGAGTGGATGGTGCGTAGTACACAAGTGGGTATGTCTTTATGTTAAAATGTGTTTTACAATGTTTTAATGATATCTGACAAACTTGGTTGGTGTTTTCAGATGGGCTGGAAACACATTTAAAAATAAAGGGAAAAAGGTCTTGGTATATTAATGTTTAGTAATAAGTATTGTTTTTGGGAACAGATTAATTTGTAAGCAAAATGATTGCTGTACACATACCCACATTATTTGTGAATATTTCACTGTATGCATTGAAAAGACATTCATTCTCAAGTGTTATGTACACAGCACCACAACTAATATAGCTCATGTAAACACCATAATTACAAATGTGTACCTGTCCAGTCAGGATGGCCTGGGCAGAGTTGAAACATGTCCCGGCAGCAAGCAGGGCACATTTGTAGCTCTCAGGACTTATGTAGATGGAGTTGTACTCCTCCCCAAGCTTGTGTAGGTCTCGGGGCTTCATGCTCTCTGATGACTTAATCTTGGCAATGTGCTCCATGCTGTGAGAAAGAGTGCTGCTTGGTCAGATCTACTACAAACTTTGAACAATGAAATGTTCTCATAAAAACTAAGCATAAATGGCAAATTGGTACATTCATTTGGGGAGCTGAACTACATGTGATGATAACATGTAATGTAAAGAGGATAAATTGATAATATGAATCGGTAAAAAAAGGAAAAAGAAAACAGTAAGGCTGCTGACCACAGATTAATTTGTTAAATAAACATCACCATCAGCTTTCAAGCATCTATTTCTTATTCCTATCACATCATTTTTTTCCTCCAAATTTTCAAAACAAAATACTGTTAACTGCTGCATTTTTTTTACCTACCTGTTCACCACATCTAAGGTATCACTATTTTATTGCTGACAGGGCAGTAAATGACTGTTGCTCCAAGTAATTATAATTTGTAAATCAAATGTGAATATCTTGCATAGAGCTTAATGTGCCTACAGTGTATACTTTACACACAACATCCCCTTAAGGCACAATTCATTATATTAAAATTGTCTGTTTAAGTGAATCTCTGTAAAGCAAAGAGTGTTACGAAAAGTCCCTTACCTATGGCACATGGCTAACTCCTCCTCTGTTGCAAGGCGTGCTGGTATTCGATGGCAACGAGAGACCAAGCCCAAGTCCTCATGGCGGGAGAAAATGCGTGAAATCCTCTGTGGGAGCTCTGGGTGGTGCCTTTAGAGAAGGCAACAACTCAAAAAGTCAGTTTTAGAAAACTGGAGATGTGTCTACAGTAATTCTTTAGTTGCCACTGGAATTTTGCCAATCTAATGAAGTAAGAGTAACTATAAATTCTCAGCTAATTGTCCAGTAACCCTATTAAACACAAAAACAATTTAAACTAAGCAATTACACTACTAAATCAGTAGCTAAATTGGAGAAAACCAATAAAAATCCATGGTTGCCTAAGTCTGTACAATGTTAAATATATGTTTCACTTTCTCTGTAGTAAATATATAGGATAAGAGAACTGCACATATTCAATTAGCATTTAAGAAGTACTCACCTGTCCCACATGTTGTGGTGCTCCATCATCCTCTCATCATATGCCAGTCCTGTGAGCTGTGATGAGTTGTCCCAAGGATAACTTTGGGGCTCCTGGATCACGGCTGTGGGTGTAGTTTCACCCAAAGGGAGAGGGCCACCTTCTGTGGATAACATATTCAGTTCCATGCCATGAGCACAAAGTAGCTCACAGTGCAGCAAATATTACAGTGAATACTTAAACACATACCCAGTATCTGCAGGCTGGTCCAGAAGGGGTAAAGTGAGGAGATAGTCTGGGAGATTGACATCAGTGCACTGGAACAAACAAACACACAGTTAGATACTGAAATGTAGACAGACAGCAATGACAGAAAAGTAATGTCCTCTGTCCTTCACACAATCTTTTTGTATCTCAATAACACAAATTAAATATGACAAATAATAATCCCACATAATTCAACCATTAATAAAAAAATGAAAACACCATGAATAAGAGTATTTCACATAGTCACTTACCTCTCACTGGGGGTTACAGGTGCTTTCAGTTGAGGACATGAGTCCCCTAGCAGTGACTCCAAGCAGGCACACACTCCCTCAGCAGTGGATTGCAGGTTATACCCTCCCTGACAAAACACAAATGGTTCTTTGAAGGCTCCAAGTAAAGGTGATATTTCTTTCAAGAACAATTGTGATGGGCTATCTGCAGAAGGAAAGACATAGTAAACTCTCATACCTCCAATGACAGTATAAGTCTGCCCTGGGCCAGGCCTTGTAACAGGTGGGTCAGCACAGCGAAACACTCTGGACTTGCAGACATCTCTCCCTGGGAAGAAAACAAATGCAAAGAAATCAGTTAAGCTTCTGACTTAAACCATACAAAACAATAGTTACTAAAAGCAATTTATTAATAATTAATATACATTATTATGATACTTAGGGATTCCAATTGTAAAATTATTCCATTATTGTATTGCTAACAAACAAAAATGGTCCACAATTATTTTCTCATCGTATCAGAGAAACATCTTTACTAACAGGCACTGTCCTTAAAATAGTGTTTATTTATAAAACATGGTACAAACTCCACTGTGAACTGCATTTTTAAGGAATGGATCATTATATCAGGAGACACTGAAACTTACTTTGGGATCCCCAGCCACAGAATCAAACCCAGCTGCTACAAGTACCAGCTGAGGGTCAAACTAAAGAAAGAATAAGCCTGTTAGGTCAGTAAACATTTATTTCATTTAATTATGGTAATAATTATCAAAATACAGGAATTAGCTCATCTGGGATCTCCAGAGTACCTCATATGCCACAGGCAAAAGCAGTTGCTGAAAACCTGCAATGTAATCCCCATCTGCCATCTTAATCTGATGGACAGGAGAAAGAGGAATTAATGAGTCAACAGGAACCCTCAAAATGCATTTAACAAAATCACAACACCTACCAATGGACGGTTTTCAAGCGATGAACATAAAGTCATGTAAAATGGGAAAACAGAGGAGCATAGTGTAACAAAGCACTCAGGTGTGATGTGGCACCTTGTTCCAAGGCAGGTTGATGTTGTAACCTTTGCCAGCCCCTGTGCCCACCGCACTGCTGTCACACTCACGCTGATGTGGCCAAAATTTGCAGTCCTCATATCTGTGCACTGAAAAGTACAACACGCTGTGGGGAGAAAATATATTTTAATTTATGGAACCCATCAAGAAAAGCATTAAAAGCCATCACTGGGCCACAGCTCTGTTGAAACACCGACTATCACTTTAAGTTCAACTTCCTCAAAGTGAGCAGCTTTCTTATTGCCCTTGAAAAAAGTGAATTTGTTGGGTGTGGACACAGAAAAAATTTGAAAGTATACTATGACAGTGTTGGCCTTTGCTGGCTTCCCACGGCTCCCGTAAATTGCTTAGTGCTTGATCTCTACCAATTCTATCTCACCTCACTGACGCCCAGCTGTAAAGAAATATGTTGACTCAGTAAATCTACCACAATTGGCTGAATTCACTACCTTGTCTTAAGAACCTTTCCTGGACAACCCTAACCCAGAAAAACCCATTCACAGATAGATACTGCGCTGCGAGATAGGGATGCACCTAACTGTTAAAGATGTTCAAATAGGCCAGTATTCAAATATCACATCAATTAAATCACAGAAGCAACTGTGTGCCACTAAAAACAGCACCAGCAGCTGGCAGGAGGGACTGTTGTGATTTCTGCCACACCCTGGTCTGCCCAGTAGTGAGAAAGAGTAGGAACATGGATTCATTATACAGTGCAATTTTTATGAAATTTCAGGATTCCTTAGTTCAATGTAACTGCTGATTTCTGTACTTCTCTGACAGAGCTCGCATTTGGGAAAGTTGTGGTGGCGCTACCTACCATCAGTGATGGTTGTCCATTCTTGACTATATGTACATGACATTGCTGTGATGGACCCCAGTATGGCTGTTACTTCTTAAATACGCACACCAGCATCTCTCATCTCACACCAATCTTTTGAAAATCCCAAAAACAGATTAGCTTGGCATCTGTCCACCTGCTCTAACAAGCAGAGCCTCCAATGTGATGCTGTCAATGACTGAGGAGTCTATTTAAGGGAAAGGGTGGGGTGCTAATAAAGCTGTCAGTGTATTTGTGCTTTATCCCTGTATTCCCCACATAATGAAATGGGTGCAATCATATAATACCAGCTGTTTACCTGGGATCCTCCTGGAAGATGTATTGAATTCCTTGGCCATGATGAACATCCCAGTCCACAATCAGAATACTGTTAAAGACACACACACAAGATCAAGCGGTTGTGCTAAAACACTGCTCAATTAAGGTCCAAATGCAAATTGTACAATAAGTTTTCTTCAGTCAAGACTGATCAGACGGGTTCAAATATTCTCAATAGCAGCAGCATGGGTTGTAAGACACAAGCAAGTCTGTGGTAGTGGATGTGCCCTCAAACTCACCGCTGCAGGCCATACTGCTTCTGAGCATAGCGTGCTGCAATGGCTAGGTTGTTGAACATGCAGTAACCGTTCATCATGTCAGTGTGCGCATGGTGACCTGGAGGTCTGAAAATTGGTGAGAAATAATGCAAACATAAATACTACAAAAATACAAAAAATTATTTTATACATTTTAAAACATTTCTTCAACCTATTCAATCTCCTAATTAGGTTGTCAAACAAATGTTTACTTTAAAATCCATTTTATATGTATGTGTATCAGTAAATCAGCTTTTGTCTCAATCCTACCTGACAACACAGAAGCCATTCTGCAACTCTGATGTCATCACCTTGTCAACAAGTTGCAGGACGGAACCAACTGCCATGGTGGCACAGAGGAAAGATTCCTGCATGGCACAACAGAGTAGATCACATACCAATGACTACCATTCAAGAGCACAATCAACCCATCAACATTTGCCTGTAGTGGGACATCTCCTTGTGAGTATGGTATTTTGCCACATCTTAGCTCCTATTTTCAGCTTTTGTAATAGTTATACATAAATATAAACAAATATAGATCTTAAAGTCAAACATATATCAAGAGAACTATGGATATACTTTTGAAGTTGTAACAAAAAAATGCTTAATTCAGAGTTTTGGAATTGTGCTAAAAATTTGATCATGTAAAATTGTTAAGAATTACTTAGGTAAGCAGTTTTCTCTCATGATCTCAGGTATGTTGGATTTTGCAATTAATGGGCCTTAATTGAGCTGTTTATGGAATGTGTGGCACAACTCAAACTAAAAAGCATCTTGTCATAACTCAACAATTACAGGTAAACCCCAATTTATGTGCCAATTTGTTCCTGAGAATGCTACGGACGTCAAAATTGCATATACCAGGAAGTTATTTTATACGCAAAAAATAATGATGTGTTCCCAGCCATCCCAAAATCTCTCAAACCAACATTCCCAAATGTCACTAAAATACTATAAAACACCATGTAGTGCAGCACACACACAAGGGGTATCAATCCCTCCGTTCACGGTAGGAGATTAAATCTCCTCCAAACTTTTCTAGCCTTATTACCACTTTTTTTTCACAAACTTTCTGTTTTTCAGCCCCATTTTACAGCTAATTTATAAGATTAAAATGAAAACATTGCCCAAATGTGTAGAAACTAAGTGAACATGAGATATGGAACTGTAAGGATATTAGCGAAAAATGTGAAGTCTGAATTTCTTTATTTTTTGCAGACAAATTTCTGGTACTGCATTATGGCTCTGTGTTATAGCACAAAAATCAGGAGCTTTATTAAAACTTCAGCTGCATTATGACAAAATTGGGTTTACCTGTATTTGTAATAGTTTAAAGTTGCATTATATTTATTTTTACCTTCTAAAATGAAAAATACAGTGTTACAGTTAAACCAGAGTCCAAGAAAAATATATGATATTATTTTAAATCTTTTATTAATAAGTTCAGATCCTTTTTTTAAATTCTCATGAATTTTAAATAAAAGGTTCAGCTAGCAAAAAAATCACTTGCAACAGAGTATTTCCTCAAAACCAAGTATACAAACCATCTACTTGGCCAGCAAGGACCAGATCTAAAAACTGCTGATAGCTGTATATCACCGCACAGCCCAAAAAATCCTAGGAAAAATGTCAAAATAAAAATAAAAACTTTTTTGATAAAAACACTGAAGAAATGACCAGTGAGGTAATAAGAGAAGAACAATAAAAGCTATCAGGAAGACCTCAAAAGCCACAGTCTCAATGTGACTACAAAATAACAAGTAGATGTGTAGAAGATAACATCTAATAACAATAATACTAAAATAACAATAATACCAAAAAAACTCTTTGAACTTAATACAGTTAAGCTAATATTAGCAAAAAAAAAAAAAATTCCAAAAAGTTGTGGTAATATGGTGTTACTCTCCCATGCCACAAATTGTGCTCAAAAGAAGCCACTGCTTAAAAAGTAACTAGATAACATTTCATATTTTTACACTTGACTGATGTATTTCTCAAAAGTGACATACAAATCAGAGTACACAGTAGTGCTTCCAGAACCCTTGCATAAGTAAATGTAACACAAAACACAGAAATCAATAAAACTGTGAGAGACTCACTGGATGTAGGTAGACAGAGTCGTAAGTGTCAGAGAGAGTCCTGAGCTCGCTTTCTGTCATGTTCTGTGTGGACTTCATCAGTTCAACATACTCTCTTCTATAGAGCCAGAGACACTCATGATTACGGGAGTTCAAAGCAAAGAACTACCTTACAAAGCAAAGAATCGCCTTAAAAACTGCTCATATGACTTACTTGTGCACCAGCAGGAGGTCTTCTTCAGCTGCAGCCCTTGTCTGAAACAAACCCAACATAGAAAATATACACTGTGCATTTCATGAAAACTGGTGAGATGACTGGTGTCTAACACAGTATTATTGACCTCAGAGAAATATCCTGACTAGCCTTCATAAGGAGTACATGCTTAAGTTTTACTCAGAAGTATAGGAAAGAACAACATCAACGTGGGTGGTGGCACGTTACTCACCTCCACCTCCACTAAACGTGAGAGGAGTCCTTTTTGTTTCACCTTGTCCATGATGGTCACCACTCTCTCCGGACACTCAGGATGACAGCTAAGACACAAAATCATCACACACTCTGAAACAGGAGCAGACAGTGTGCTTTTGACCTAATTGGCCCTCGGATTGATAAATCCTTGTACAATTATAAGAACAGCTACTCATGAAGAAGAACAAAAATATATCCTATAAATATACATTTTTTAAACAAATATACCAGTATACAGTGGCATGCAAAAGTTTGGGCAGCCCTGGTTAAAATTTTTGTTACTGTCAATACCTAAACAAGTAAAACATAACCTGATTTTCAAAAGGCATTACGTTAAAGATGACACATTTTAAAAATATTTTAAGAGCCGTTACTTTTTATTTCCATCTTCTACAGTTTCAAAATAACAAAAAAGGAAATGGGACCGAAGCAAAAGTTTGGGCACCCTGCATGGTCAGTACTTAGTAACACCCCCTTTGGCAAGTATCTCTTGTAAAAAAAGCTTGTAAATGCTTTTTTAGCCAGCCTTTCGATTCTTATTTGGGGGATTTTTGCTCATTCTTCTTTGTAAAAGGCTTCTATTTCTGTGAGATTCTTGGGCCGTCTTGCATGCACTGCTCTTTTGAGGTCTGCCCACAGATTTTTGATGTTTATGTCAGGGGACTGTGAGGGCCATGCCAAAACTTTCAGCTTGTGCCTCTTGAGGTAGTCCATTGTGAATTTTGAGGTGTGTTTCAGATTATTATCTTGTTGTAAAAGCCATCCTCTTTTCATCTTCTGCTTTTTTACACACAGTGTGTGTGTGTACAAAACAACAATAATACACTAATCCTGCTTAAAATGCTGAAAAGAATGTTTCATCTTTAAATGTATGCCTTCTGGAGATCAGTTCATCTTCTACTCACTAAACTATTTACAGTAACAGGAATTTTGAACAGGAGTGCCCAAACTTTTGCATGTCACTGTATATATAAATAACATCTGCCTCTTTATGCTACCATGTACATTAGCTGTATGATTTAACTAAGAATCAAGTAACAGGAAAAGAAATGCTATGTATCCTGTGTAGTGGTGATGTAAAATGATAGGTTCACTCATTTTCGAGAGGGTCTACACTGCGGAGAATCCAAAAAGAATGTTAAAAACACAGCGAGAGAGACAGGGAAAATGGATACCTGTCCCACAGGCAGCAGTAATGAGTGAAACTGTTACTGAAGGCCAGACCCGTCCCAGTGGCTGTAGGCTTGCCATGCAGGTCCTGAGGGAAGATAGTCATAATCACAAAACTCTCTCAGCAATACTTCAAAAATGTGACAGCCTGCAGGATGCTCATTCAAACCACAGAAAGAGCATGCAGGTAGACATCTATTGGTTCACTTGGTTCAGTCATTCTGGAAAGGTTATTTTGCTCAAAATTTTTATAAGGTGAAGCAAGAAAGGTATGCTCCACCTCAGGTTATTATTAATTTTTCAGGGCTACATCAATTATGAGGGTTCAAAATTTTTTTTATTGTGGCTCTGAAAATTGTCATGGTTTTGGCAACCGTGACATTTTAAATTGTAAAACTGGTTACTTGCAACATCCTTAGTTACAAGCAGAAAAGTATCAAAACAATAATGTCAAATGTTTCTGAAATACTAATATTGCCCTGTTTTCATTTTTTAAAGCACTGTTCACTCCTTATTCTTAATTTGAGCAAATCACTGCAGTCAGTATGCTCATACCAGGTTTTTGAGCTGATTCATCATCTCCTCCTCTCCTCGGCTTCGGTCCATCTTGCCTTTCTTGCGAGCCTCCTTGAGGCTAGACTTCTTGCTGCTGGGCTTGGTGTTCTTCTGGAAAGTGAGGTGCCACAAAAGTGAATAGAACAAGAATGGTCACGAAATTGAATATCCCAATGGCTGTTGTGAGGAAAAGTTAAAAATGCAAAGTCTGACCAATGTATAGGAAAAAAAAAAACTAATACTGACATTCACAATCTAAGAATACTCAGCAGAATATACTAAGTGGTTAAATAAGCTTTCAGAAACGAATGTTTCAAACCACACAGACCAAACACCTAGGGTATACTGTACAAAGTCCAGAGGTGGAATAATGGTGTTAAAAACTGGGCGGACCTCAACCAGCTTATGCTGGGTTTATCTAACTAAAGATGGTCCCATAAACTGAATTAATAAAGCAATGGATGGCAACAAAAAAAAAATGCCAAGATGTGATTTTATTACTGCATGTAAGACCCTGATATGTAATTCAGTTAAAAATTACACAGTGATCAACCATTCTTAATCATACACATGTTCAAAGGTCGATATGGTTAATGTTTCAAGTTTTATTAACATGAAAATGTTCTATTATATTTCCCCCCGACTAAGCTGCAAAACATTGTTGCTCTAAGTAAAAGGACTGTTTTCAGGAACAAAAATTTAACATGCTATTATTGACAAAACTATTAACAGGACCTATCTCAAAATGAAACAGGATTTTTTAAACTAAATGTATAGTGTGGCAATCCGAAATTGCAAATGTCTACTCCGTTTAAACCAGTAGCATGTATTTAAAAAACACTTAATTGCCTCAGTTTCATTTATTGCAGAAGAAAGAGACTAATTTTTTGAGAACCACTCAACATGAAAACTGCCAGGTAAAAGGGTCTCACTGGACCCAGAAACTGGCTTACTTTGGATGCAGAGTCTGATGATCTGGGTGAACAGGTGGAGCCTTTAGGTAATTTTGACCCTGAGGGATCAGGTGTAGAATCCATGACAGAAACTTGAACAAATGCTGGGCTCTGCAGGGAAAAGGGAAAATGTCACATTTATGGGTCCCATAAAGATTAAAAGACTAAAAAATGTGTACCTGGGATTTAATGAATAAAATTATGGCTTTTGTACACTTGGTCATGACTCCATACAGTACAAAATTCTAGCAAAAAAAAAGACTTCTTATTGAAAAAGCATAGGTCATAATATATGTATATTATTATACTGTAAATGATCTGTTATTAAATTACAAGCTGTAAATAAATCTACTCAACTACACTTACAGCAACCGTGGGAAAATCATATAATTATTATGCAACTATTATTATGGCCATTGTCATTATGTTATTATAAGCAATTTCACCATTGGTTATATGGTATGTTTATGATTTTCAATACAAGTTAGCTGTATAAAAACTAAATAAACAGTTAACCAAATATAATCCTGGTATTTACAATTCCATTTATTATTGATAACCAGAGGAATCTTTGACTACATTATTTCTTTAAATATGTCACCAGTCCAGAGACATTTGTACGAAATATTCCAAGATTCTCATGCACTCAACTCCCAGTATAAATGGCACTTCAGACTAATGGGACTGTAGGCTGTCACCAAGCAGAGGTGTCACTGCAGTCCCGCGCAAAGGGGGTTCCACCGGTGTCACTGGTGCGAGCTCCCTGTCACCCTCCTCACCTGGAACTCAGGTCTCACTAAACCATTTAACGGGCAAGACCTACAAGGCCCAAACAGTACTGTACAGTGAGGGAACCACCAAATGGGTCCATAAAGCACTTTATGAGGAGAGACTGGACCTCAGGCAGAGGTCTGCCCATCACATGTGTAAGGACAGTTAGCTTAGCTAGCAAGACACAAGATTGTACAATTAAACACGAACAACCATGCAATACCGGGTCCGTTTTTGAAGCACACGGAAAGCACATAAATAACCGCTACAACAAAGCTCGCTAGTCGATCTGTGAATTCTGTGAAAGGCGAATTTTTAACTGCAAAATATTATCGCACACATTGTCCTGGCTTGAACGCCCTCGCAGGTCTGTCACAAGGAAAACTCGGTGGCGGTGGAAGAGAGCAGTTAGAAGAAGCTTGTGTGTAAACTGTAACTAACTTACATCGAAAACGTTGCGCCCGGTCTGAGCGCCAAAATGGAAAATAGCGAACACCGCCCGGAACGCGCGCCTTTGCTTTCAGGGGGCGCTTGTTGATGACGTCACGAGCATCTTAACGCGCATATTTGCTTCCAAAAACGACACTGGAGGTACATTTGATGCTCTTACCGAAAAAGTGTCAGGGGGGAAAAAATGGCCCCATGTTTACTCTTTATTCCAGAACCGTTTTTGTTCGTTGTGCTTGTTGTTCCTGGCATCTTTACACTTATTGGCCTTAATCGCACTCCAAATGGTCCTCACCTCACCCTCACCGTTTCTCACCACGTTTTTCTTCTTCTTCCAACATCCTTTTTTTCAGTTTTTTTTGATAGGATTATTATTGACACTAAATGTTTATTTTTTATATTTTCTAACTAACATTTACATACCTTAAATCTTTAAAGTGTTCATTAATAAGCAAGGAATAAAGACTGCATCCTCTAAAAATGTATCCTTATAATGAATTCTTTAATTTCAGGAGGGTTTTTTTTAGTTAATTTAAGCTTTGTTTTGTTTTCCTTCATTACATCCAGAGAGACAATTTTAAAAACTTGTGTTCTTTATTTTTGCAAAACTCATGAAAAGTCTCAGTTTAGCTGTTGTCATTAAAAAAAGTCAAATCATAAATCAAACCTAAAGTGATATTGTTTTACATGCACTCTTTTTGTGACAAAGGGCGATCATACAGAGAATTGAGAAATAGAAAACTTGGCTAGACTTTTCATATCTTTAGATTATCGCTGTCTCCAATTGCCGTGAAGAAGGACAGACAGCCATGCTGTAATGTTTAAACTGATTATTGCAGAATGCAGTCTGCCTTCATTTGCTCAGTATGATATATTTCAGTGACAGTCTCAAAATTATGCTAAAGGACAGGGAACTACAACCTGTTTCTTAATGTTGTGCAGTGCATGCTGGTTTAAGCAAGAACCAGGTTTGCAGATTTCTCAAACAGAGCCTTCATGAACAAGACTGAGAATTCCAGAATATACCTCATGTGCCCTTGATTTACTGTAAATAAAGACATTGTTTTTTACCAGCACAATTCTTATGTAAATTTCAGGAATCAGAGAAACTATACTCAAGATATGTAGTCTGGTTGAATAGATGCAGTTTTATCGATGGCTTAGTGAGTTATATAAATGATTCAACAGTTTTTTTAGTGACTCAGCACAAATTTCTTCCTATGTACTGTTCCATTATTATATTCCATAAACAGCTGGAATGACAATTTGTATTGTCTGTTTGTAGTTCAAGGGTTTTATTGAATCAAGAGCTAACATAACATTTGAAAATAAGTAATATGAAATATGATTTTATGTGCATATTTGTGGAAGCGTATCAGTAAAAATATCAAGTTAAATATCAAATCCAGCTAAATCCATAAGATTATAAAAAAGGGTAGAAGGTAAGATTGGGTTGCTTCAATGGCCATTTCAAAGTATCCAGTCCCAAAAAACCTTGTTTACCATGTATACTCAGGGCCTTCATTGTGCTCTTGCTTTGATGCCTATGGTTTAATAACTATAATTGAAGTGTTGTATTTGGGGCAAAAGCTGAACGATGAGGCCACTTTTAACTGCACAGGATACACTCAGTATACAGCCTGAACATGTGAGGATGGAAATAGATATATATGGAGTGGAGGATACAGGAAAAGAAGGTTTGGTGGCATAGGGTGACAAATAACTGTACACCGCCAACAGTAAGTACAAGAGCAGTGACAGTGGGCTATTGGGTGAGAGAACAAGCAGAGGGAGGAAGAATGTGAGAGAGGGAGCTTGGGCACCAACGGATGGGCCTGTGAGTTGGCTGGACCTGTCCTGTGGTTGCTAATCTCTCCCCGTCATTCACTGCCATTTCCCCACTTTGGGGCTGCCCACCCCACCAGATAAACCCGGTTCGCATAAGACAGAGAAAAAAAAAGAAACATGGCCCGCCTGCAACTCTGATAAACGAATAAACAGACCCATGCCATCACCACCAGCCTCTTTCTGTATGCCTTTCCTTTCCTTTCTCATTTTTTTTTAAAAGTCCGGAAAACCATAAGCCTCCTGCGTTGCACAATGAGGCTCCAACCAAAGCGTGAAGAGGAGAGCTATGTGGTCAACTCTGAAAGTGAGAGAGGAAAAAAAGGAAGGGGTAAGAGGATGGGAGAGAAGAACATGCACTTGAGTCTTGAGGACAGTCAGCAGAACCCCTGTCCTGTACTTACTACACTGACTTGGCGGCTGAAGAACTACTCCAGTCATGTCTGACAGTACTTTTTGCATTCCAAAAAGGCCCTCACCTTCTTTATGCTGCATCCATTGCTTGAGGAGGAAAAAACGCTGCATTTTAATGAGTACTCAAATGATTTAGCTAAAAACAAGGGAATCTGAAAAAGATTTTTTCTTTGTACACGCGTAAACCACTAAGACAGGGAGATGATATGGCACGCATGTACCACAGGCCCATCCGTTGGTGCCCAACAGCTACTTTTTAAAGCACAAAAACGTTACTCGAGAGTTGCAGATATCCTTGTACCAAGTAATGCAAACCTGAGTTGTGGGAATAAATCTGTGTAATAGATCAGTATATATAAACCTGTGTAGCGCATAGGCAGAGTGATTCTTTAGCTGAGCCAGCAGTGGATTTCACTTGGCTGATGAATCATATGCACCCATAAGTAAATCAATAGCCTTTGGGGTCTTATTAGCTTTTTAGTGTTGCTGCCAATATAAAATTTTACAGTTAGTAAAATCTTAACAACGGACAACTGACTTTTGGAGCCTGGGAAGCAATGACAGCCAGTGGGAATATTGTGGGGGCATGAGGAAGAAGTATAAAATAACTGCTGTTTTGAAGGAGTGAAGGTAATATGATCTCAAATGCTGTAGAAAAACCAGTTGGAGAAGGTAGCACACATACATCAAAATATTCCCATTGTTAAATTCTACAGGAGGGTTATCTCACAATATTACAAGAGCATGCAAAACCATGGATGTAGACTAGACACACCTGCTCCGTCCTCCCACAACAGACTGCAGGCTTGTTTAACGGAATGAAGGGGCCTGCAATCCAATTATACAAGCCTAAATTTATGAATCACTTTCTTTCATCTGTGTGGTGGAAGATTCCATTATATTTCTTGGAAGGATGATCCATACTGTATGTAATATGTAACATATTTCATTATTCATTTCCTAAAATATTGAAAATAACCATAATGCTTCGCCTTTACCAAATTGAGCCTCCGTTTTGTCAAATTTCTTACTACAGGTTAGCAGGTGACTATATTCAAGGCAATAAAAAGTCACTGCTACTAAGTCATGTATAAAATCATGACATATAAATAGTTGCATTTCTAGTGGCCTTTTGTATTCAGCTTTTTCTCCAAATTACATCAACAAAAACCACAGTACGTACTTTGCACCCATTGTCATTCTGCAAATACTGCCACTGATGGTCCACTCAGGTTCAGCGTGGCTGAAATGTGAGTTGGTTCATGATAACAGGCAGGTTTATTTACATGTGTGCCATAGATTGAATGTTTGTGCAAGAGGAAGTGTGTGACTTTTAAATGTGTCACAGGCCTTCGCTTTCAGCCCTGAGTACATTATTTGTGTCTTTTAGCAAATGTGTGTTCTGTTTGGCAGGTGGGGGTGTGCCAATCTGCAGCTCTGAAGATAAGCTTTCCGTTAGCCAATGTCATGTTCTGTATAATCCCTCCTCCACCCATCACTGCTGTAGGAGAAAACAACTGTACAGTATAACCTCTATAGTCTAAACCTTAGCACAGAACCTGTTAGCTCCTGGCCACTCCACGCTTCCTTCAGTCCATCAGTCTTTGTGCCCCAGAGTGAGAAGATGGAGTGTGAAAAGGATGATGAGAGTTGTCAAGATGATTTGAATTTGCAACCCTTACATTCAGGCTTTATTCATCCGTTGACCTATTGTCCCATCTACACTAACATATAGTATGTGTCAGAGAATTTCTAAAATGTATTTATTCTGGCATTTCATATCAATTTCTGATATTTAAAGAGCTGTTGTTTGAAATCGGAACAGACAACATACTCATATACAAATTTGTCATTTTAAGCTCATGAAAAGGAGTCTAATAAACCTGTGGTTCTAATATTCGGTGAGACACACTATGAAGCATTTCACTGTCACAAAGCACAAAATAAAAACAAAAATAATATATAACATCCACGAATGACTGGAATTTCTGAAAATTATGCTGATCCCCTCTGAATGACATTTCTACGCTTCCCAGGGTTTAACAGCATCAAGCACCTTGTCCAAAATTACTGCATTAAAATAGCTGTTGTCATTGTAACAGTGGGTTTCAGGGTACAAACATTCAGAATTAAGCAAAACTTGAGATTCACAACTCCATATAGGATCAATATAAGAACAATAGGGATCAATATAGGAAACTATGTAACTGCAACTATGAAATGACTGTTGGAGAATTCATAGATTGACTATACACAAGAGTATGGGTAATTAACATGCTTAGTTTTTAAGTATTTAGGCATGCCTTGATAAATATTCAAAACTAAGATACAGTAACTTTCGAAAACAGCAGAGAATTTAGTTGCACATTTGGTAAAGTAAGAGAAATCCGAACTATTATTTGCATTACACATCTTGCTATGCACCTGGACACATGAGCAGTGATGTAGCCTGGGAATCGTGTGGGTTTCGGGTCTTTTGGTATCAGGCAGCCTCGCCTAGACAACCCAACAAGAGTTGATCAGGCCCCAGCGTTGCCCCAGGCAGAACTACGTTGAACCCACGGCTCCTGATTCACAATCGTTCCCAGCCTCTCGCCACCACAAGAGGCTTTGACCTGACACCAGATGTTGATGTCACCTTCCTTCACAAATGTTATGAACTCCTTCCCCATTCTGCAGGTCCTGCTGCGTGCTATCCCCACACTGATAGACTTTGCTTCCACCTTGAGCCCTTGGTGCCAGCAACAATGGCTGTCACTTACCACTCTTGGGCAGCTGCTAAGAACATACACCAATGATGCTCTCTTTGAACATAATTTGAACAATGGAGAATCAACCTTTTCCCAAATATGCAGGTTGGATGGACTCGACAGAACATCTTGAACTACCTGGGTCAAGGACTTAATGTGGTGGAGTGTTGCTCTGCCCACAAGACCTTATGTTCAAGGTCTTGTTCACACCTACTCCATGTTCCTCGCTGCTTCATCTCTATCAGCCTTGCCATCTGTTTTTTCTCCACAGTGGCAAACACCTCCTTCTGCATCAGCTCATTGTTCTCCTAAACCTTGGACCTTGTCCTATTGCTGCCATGGAACACTGTCAAGAAGCCTCTAAACCAGTGTCACTACAACATGCTGATGCTGGTACTCTGGCTGCCCCAGCAGTTATTATGTTACTTATTGAGATGTGGTGACCCCATTAAGATATTGTATTTTGTACTGACCCACCTCAAAAAGTTAGCGTTTTTTGAAATGTGATCAATGATTAATTTATCATGTACAAATGAAAACCATAGACTGTTATAAATAATTCAAAATGTTTACATAGTTTGAGCACACAGGATTTCTGCATGTCTGTAAAATACATTCTGCATTTATGCTGACTCCTGAAAGAGAACTGGACCAACATAAAAAAAATGAAGAGGTTGTACATAAACCATTGTTTCTCTTTTTTCCAGCTGATGTATTTTTCTTCCCAGATGGCTGATAAGCCTTTGGATGGTTAGCCAGTGTGCTGAAGTGGGGGCAGACAAGTTCAAATTAGTTAAAACTGTTTTTTAAAATTTAAATAAGGAATCCAAGAAGCGAAACTTAAATATTTATTTGCATTCTGGAGTTCTATGGAAACTGCTGGATTTGCATATCCAATAATCCAGAAACATTTGTGCTAGGAACACTTCTGCTGTGGCCTAAGACAAAGATATGACTATATTGCGAGCAACCAGGGCAACAATGGTACTACAGTGAAGTCCAACCGCAATGTCAAAAACCAGCACTAAGTATTTAAATAGCATTTAAACACAGATGAAATTATTTGAATAAAAAATGCTACAACCCTAAAATGCATAGTTTGGTTTCTGTGCTGAGCCTGGATCTCTGTTGAAGTCAATACAAATGCATGATAACTATTTCTTTATTTATTTGTCAATGACACACAGTTCATTGATAAGCATTAATAATAAATAAATACTAAATTTATTTAATCCTATATAAAACTATTGTGGCATTAAGCTGGCTGGGCAAAATAATGTTTTTCAGCACTGATATCACTTGTTTTTCCACATTTTGTTCATTTTGGAAAGCCAGGCCTCCATTTTGGGAAATCTTCTGACTCAGATTGGCTGAAGTCTTAACTATTCCACACGTTTCATTCACAAATATATTTATTTGCATTCTGTTTACATGGATGAATTTCTGCAGTATTTTCAAAATAAAATCAAAACACAAAAAGTCTCACTTATAAACACTTACAAAAAGATGTTTAGAAGCATATCTACAAAGCTCACCGCTGCTTATTATACAGACCAAAACAATGTCATTCAGTCACTTAAGATTACATATATTGGGCAAAGAGTCAAAATGTGGTTATGCCTCCATTCCACATGGTTACAGCCATCGAGGTCTGCAAGTCTGACAGGGGCTGTGAAAGCATGTAGCTCTACCTCCCTCTCCACTGTGTGTGTGACTATGGATCCATGTCTGTGTGTGGCTGCAGATAATGCAGCACCTCTTGTTCCCGTGTCTCACACCAGTGTGGGCACCCTGCTGGACGTCGGGTGGTAGGAGTAGGGCACGGAAGTGGATGGGTGCAGAGGTGATGGTGGGGGAAGCAGATGAGAAGGATGTCCATAGGAGAGGAGGGACCCAGGACCAAGAGAGTATGCACCCATTTGCGGGTCAGATGGAAGTGGCCGGGATGTGTCACAGTAAAGGTCCGCCCCTGCAGTCTTCTTGCTCTTTTTGTTTCGATTGGAAACTTTACGGTTCCTTGTTTGGATGCCTTCTTTCTTCATGGTTAGGGGTCTGTTTACCTGAGGAAAATACACAGCAGTTGAGTGTACTGATTCATGGTTTCAAAGTCCAAGTACAGTGAATGAAAAGAAAAATTTACACTGTGTTAGCCTGTACTGAGAGCAAATTCATACTGAAGATAAAGGCATGTATATGTACTTTATGTGTGGGTGTGCATGTTTGCGCGCGCACGTGTGTGTGTGTGTGTGTGTGTGTGTGTGTGTGTGTGTGTGTGTGTGTGTGTGTGCGCGTGTGTTTGAGCATGTGCATCCATTATGAAACCTCCATCTGGTCCCCACCAATGGTTCTCACATTGTGCAGTTTGAAGTACAGGCCGCAGGCATTGCAAACAGGTTCCCCATTGGCATTGCGCCTCCACAGGGTGGTAGTGCTCGTATGGCAGTTGGCACACTGCGTACCAGCCCTTTTGCTGACAATCTGACTCAGACAGACAGACAAAACCAGAAGCCCAGATATGAATACAGAGACAGGACTGAGAAGACAGGATTATTTCAGGCCTTCACATTGCGTAACTATATATATTTTAAATCACTATACATAAAAACACAGCAATCACCACACTATAAACATTTTACTGTTAATCCTGTTATAAGGCAATGGTGTACCAGTCTTTTCTTTGGGCGAATGAGGGGTCGGTTCTGGCCGTTCATCTTGTGGTACAGCCCACAGGCGTTGCATAGGTAATGTCCTGTGCCATCTCGGCGCCATAGGGGAGTGGCAGTGGCCCCACAGTTGACACACTCCCGGGCCTCTGTGACAACAAATACAGTGGATGACCGGTCAGCGCTGATGCAAGTTCACACAGCTCAGGATTGTTCACACACCCATCTTTACATTGTTACACTTCACACCGATGTGGCTGGTCATAAACTGGTCATAAAGTTTGAGCGAAGCACTTTGCCTAAGCACTCAGCCTCCTTTTGCATATCTGTTGCAAATTTGTAGACTAAATAAATGAATTTATTCCCTATGGCTTCGTGCCTAATATGAGGTGTTTCTGTAAATGTATGCAAAATACTCCACCACTTCCTAGACGGACATGGGACACGGGAGTTATACTAGTACACTGCAGAGTCATTCTTGTATTAATCCATAGGTTGTGCTTCCAATGCTCTTACCTGGAGGGGACATCCTGATCTTATTGCGCAGTTTAGGGGAGTAAGGAGAGGAGGCCGTCAAGCCCCCTGCAGAGGAGTAGAGTGCTGTAGTGCTGAAGTCCTGTGGAGAGGCTGCGTAGGAGTTGTATTGCCCCAGGGCATGGGAGTTTGCATGAGCAGAGTGAGGATACACACCTCCTGCAGGGGAGCTCAGCGTCAAAAAACTGCTGCTCACAGCCTCAGTGGGGCTCAACCGCTCACCCTTCATGGTGTCTGAGAGCCTGAGGCTCTCCTTGTTGTCATGCTCTGGAGAGGGGATCCCATCCCTGGGAGATGTAAAGGAGGAGGTAGGGGTTAGGGGGTACAGTGAAGATGAGGTATGTGGATGGAGGGACTTGGTGTAGGGACTTCCAGCCCAGGCTGATGGTGTTGGGCCATAGGGAGAGTTTAAAGCATGGCTGCTGAATCCATCAAGCCACTGCATGTTGTTAAGGAGAGATGAAGATGAGTACACCTGGCGACCTGAATGAAAAAGAGGAAATTAGTCTCAAATAACTTTTTTCATAAAGACAATAAGACGCAAGATGCAATGTAAGTGTGACGCTGTATGTTAACACACAGTGGGGGTAATTTAAACACAATCTGGAAAATACAAGAGTGCAGCAGTGCTGCAGGAGAGCTGACTAAGGTTATGTGGACAGGGAACTGACTTGGACTGTGTCTATAAGTTGGGCCAGCTCGAGTGTTGCCAGGGCTGGAGAAGTAGGGTGGTAGGGCAGCAAAGTCAGCATCCACGTTGGAATAGAGGCTCTCTCCCTCTTCTCCCTGAGCCAGCAGGCCAGACTCTGAGGAGAAGCTGCCCATGACCTCAGAGCCTATCAGTGGTGGGGACACCCAACGGGACTGCTCTGAAGGGTCCTCCATCACAATGGACTGTGTGTGGGCTTCACCTGGGTTTGGCTGTCAGCTCCGTACCTGTAACAGTAGTTCAGATATTGAATGGGTTGATGAAAGTCCACAAAAAACCCATTACAATGTGGACAAAATCATTCAGGTTTTTCATTTTTTCCAGTACAGAAAACTAATATTGTCTACTGTCTTCAGCAAAAAAGGAAGCATATATTTTTACGTGTACAGCACATATCTGTAGGAGGCTTCTAAAGTTTTTTTTAATTTGTCATATAAATTGCAGGAGATATTAGTAATAATAATCTTTTAGTAATATTGATCTCCATAATTTCAATATCTCTCATAGAGGGTAAAAGAAGCTCTGTGAGATGGCACCACAATTGTGGTTGATCTCATTTCTGTTTCTAGGGAATCTTTCTTTTCCCTTGAATCTTTTCTAAGGAATCTTTAAATTTGGTAAGTAATAATAGGGAGTATTTTTTTGCGTAAACTGTGTATACTTTTGCTTTTAAAGGCTCAAGAGATAAAAAATATTTATCATTAATCGACAGGACTACAGAGGTGTTCACTGGTGCTGAGCTCTACATTCACCTGCACTCTCGCACTCATTGTTATTGACATGTGGTTGACAGACACCTCAATGTACCTTCACAGTCTACTGATGTGTTCGTTTTTAGAGGGGCACGTGACTCTCTGTGTCACTGTATAACACATTCCCTTTTAGGTAGCTAGAAACCATCTTCTGAATATCATAACTCCATAATGGCAGAGAAACAGAAAATATTTGATCAAGTCTGTAAATTTACAACTGGACTCAGCAATGTGATGTCATCTGCGAGAAAAGCATGGGAACGCTGACTTCTACAAACTGCTTTCCCCGTCTCCTCATCTCCTGAGATTTCTTCCTTTTGGATTTATCTGACGACTGACCTTTCTGTGGTTACTGCTTCCCCTCCGCTGGACTATTGCTGAGCAGTCTCTGTGAGTGACACTTCAGAAATCTTCACTGTCTGAGTAATGTGCCATTCTTTGCTCATTTAGATGCATTAAAGGTGATGAGGTGCTACTTGGAGGTCAGATGAAGAAGCTACAAACCCCCACATAAATACATTTCTGCAGTCAGACACTGAGATGAAGCCCAATGTGTGAATACTTCCAATATTTTGTTCTGAAAAAGTGCAGTGTAGTGTATTGCACTGTTTGGTGCTGTTCATACCACCGACTACCCCTGCAGGATGAACTGTGTCAACAAATCTATTGAGAAGGTATTTGCTCAGCTTTGGCTTTACAGGTATTTAAGAACATTAAAACATTAAAAACGAATTTTATGCAGCAGGGCATGCTTTTGAGAACATTGCTTTGCTGTCCAACTTCAGCAGTGTGTGAAAAAGCACAGAAAACCACCTTCTTGTATAAGACTCTATTTTACATGCATTATGATTGTATATATTTATACATTTTCTTTTAGACACCTGTTTCCAGGACTTAGCGCTCTGGAAATCCCAAGAGGCTGCTGAGTTTTGGATACAGAGTGACCATCAATAAGCTGAGTGCAACACCACATTGCGAGCGCCTGTTTGCTTTGTCTCGCTTGCCGCTGCTTTATGATGTTTGTGTCTTGATGGCGAGAATTGCGATATAAATGCTGTAACAAGAGAGGAAATTACAAACTATGACACGTACCTTTCACTCAACTCAAAACACACCTTCATCTCTCGCTACAACTGCCTTTCGTATATATTAAGGACCTGTGAACCGTGAGCGTGCACAAGGTCAGAGCAGGCCCGAGCAACGTCGTTCTTCCGACACAATGCCAGCGTTCACACTTCAACTGCCCGACTTATCCATGACTATATCCAAATCTTTGACTCATGCCTCCCGCATTGCTGTAGCAGCTCTGTTCACAACTCTGAGTGACGTAGTAAGACGACTTGGGGGTAGAAATAATAAGCAAATAAGCAAATAATTCACACCTGCAAATGCAAGCCAATGTCTATATTTCCAAACAGTTGCTTCGATCAACTCACTGCAAGCGAAAAAACAAGCCCCGCACACTTAATAGTGAGGACTGCTTACTACTGCTGCTGCTCAGCCTTCTACTGGGCCTTAGAATAAAATCACTTTCGATGGACTTTTTTAACTTTTTGTAAAAGTCTTTGGGCCTGTTTCTGCATCTGTATCAAAAAACATCCAGGCTGATTGGAAAAGAATTTATGGACTCTGAAGAAAATGTAAGAAGGTATCACAGAATTTCTGATCATATCAATTTCCTAGAGCTAAGAGTCCTCAAGACGTCTTTAAAATTTCAGTTGTCACCAGTAACTGAATAGGAGCAGATACATTTTCCCTCTTTGGCATAGTCTGACTTGTGTCCAGGTTTTTTCAAGCACCGTGGGCTAACTTCTCACCATCCCTTTCTAGCAGTAATCTTGTTTGATATGTCCAACAATTCAATATATCGTATGAAGCCAAACAGTTGTCTTCATTCCCTTTGGTGCAAGTTCTGTGCTGATGAAAGTTCAGGTGAGAAATGTCAGCAGTGACTTTTTCGAATCTGTGGAATGTCTTAGATGTTCAGCATGTTGTGAGAAAATTTGACATTGTGAGCTATTTGGGACACATTTTAGGCTTTGCTTGGAATTATTGATAATGGCTCTGAGTCTATTTTACGTCTGAATTTTCCAACCGAAACAAATATTCAAGCGTTTTAGAGTTTTAGGCACACAAATATTCAGAGGCAAAGGGTATGAGAGTCAACACAGACTTAAGGAAACAAATTGTTTTAATTTTGACTTTGCACATTCTTTGAGATTATTCGCTGATGTTATTTGTATTTGTAATTTCACTGGAAGGGATATAAGTCACACTGAATGCTTTCAGTTAAAATCAATGGATTTATAATATATGAAAATAAAGGATATAATAAAATATAAGTATAAACTGTTTAGGCTTTCTTTCAAAATTCAAGCATGTGATAGAAATTAGTATGAATTGTCACATATAAAATCAAATGTAAGAATTAAACAAAATTGTATTACACTGATTTTATTTGCATCTGTCGACCCAGGGGAACCATGGATGACCCAAGATACTTAAAGAAACTGGGAAAAAACCATACAAGGTTGCTCACAACTGGAGGAGGTGAAAGGAGCTTATAGAGGCCTATGTGAGTAAATATGCCAACAGCATATTCGCACAGTTTTTTCATGTAACCTTCATCTCTAAGGTTTAGTCTATAATCACCGCAGCTTGTAGAGGAAATATGTTATTTTGCATGGCATCACAGAGGAAACGCACAATGAAAGGGACTCTGATCTTCTAGCCATGCAGGTCTACCGTGACAGCAGAGCCACCGATCTGTAGGTCAGCCAGACATTTCCTCCATAATCCTTATTCCACTGCAGTACACATGAATTCCATTAGAATAACACTATTGGCAAGGTTAGAAATTCCTCAGATCTTCTTCGGTTTTGGTCTCCAGTTATGACTCTGACTGTGTAGCTTCAATGATTACGCAAATAAAACTGATGACATAAGAACACACATATATGTATTAGTTAGATGGGGGGTTTTGTAACAGTTTTACAGGGCTTCTCAGCAATTTGGTTGGTATTGTAGAATTGCGCTGCGGAATCAGTGCCCATCTGGCTGCCGCCTAATAAAGTTGAGCGTGAGATGAGGCGCAGCAAAGGAAAGACGATGAATAGGGGAGACATAAACTTCATGCTAAGCTTAAAACTGGTAAGTTTCACTGTAAAATCAAGACTTAATGGTAACCAGTTTAATTTCTATCAATGACTCCAGAACTTTTCCTATAAAAAAATGGAAAACTTGTTTATATGAGCTTTTTGTTTTTATATTTTAGCAAAATCAATTGAAATCTAACTGTTGTAAAATTAAATACACCCGCCATACTGACATCAAAAATTAATTTGTCCAAACATGTAAAATATTCTAAATTAAGCCTAAAGAAATAGGAGGCCAAGGCAAACTTTCTCTTCCTTTACTAAATTTGACATTGACACTGAGGTCCAGCTCTACTTTTTAACATACAACGCAACAAATTACAAATAGCCGGAAATATACTGGAAATACATCAAAGCCCACTTTTGTAATAAACCTCTGTGTGTTGTCCAAAATGTTCCATGACAGAAAACTAAAAACTAGTAAAAGCATAGCAGTGCAATCCTGCATTTAACTGTTTAAATACTACCAGCCATGCTGGAGTGTAAATGAAGCCATTATGCAACAGAAGAGGCATAGATAACCAACACCTACCAGACTGCAGGTTCCTCGTAGTTTGTCTCTTCTAGATCTGTGGAGTCCTTGGGCCAAGCAGGGGTAAGGGGGCATTGACTGAGGGAGGTAGTTTGCAAGTAGGGCAATAGCCAGCTAAACTGTGGGGCACTAGCTTATACTGACAGAGGTGAAAGGAGGAGAGATGTGGGAGGGAGCTTAGGGGTCAACTTTAGAAGATGCAGTTTTTTAAGTGTAGAAGACACACCCTGTGTCACTCCTCCTGCTGGTGCACACCATTCACATTATGCGAGTATGTATGCACCCAACCCTGGCTTGGCAAAATTTATTTAATAAATATGTTTCAAGTATATTGTATTATACTATATATTATTCCAAGTATATTTCAAGTAACATAAACACATTTCTAATATTTCAATTAACATTCAATTAACACACACACAATATTATGTATACGCACACGGTAAAAAAAGCCCTTTTCGGCCATGTCTGTCAGCAATGTAGCTTTGTACTAGTTTTGTACATTTCGGTTTCTGTTTCCGTCCTTCTGAAAATCATAGCCCAGCTATATACAATCAGTGAGGCAGGATACATAACAAACCAAAGGAATGACTGATATCGCTCATATTGACAGAGGTTCTCCTGCTCCTACATGCTACAGTGATGGAGACAGAAGTCCGTGTGTTTAATTCTGGAGTTTGTAAAATGTCCGTCACCCAAGTCATTTAGAAAATATTGTACTTTAGCAAACTCCCCCAGAGCTTGAATGTACAGTGGAATAACTGAGTATTATACCTAACATTAACAGCACATTGTGTTGTAGAACTGCTCTTCAGTATGTTTATTAATGCTTTTAAGTATCTAAAATCTCCCATTTTCTGAAATTGTTTGTTGTAATATAAAGGCAACATATAATTTCAAATGGCTTGAACTCGAGACATAAGTGGTTAAGGACTTGGCGCTGAATTGCAGGTAGATTTATATGAAAGATACACATACAAATTTCAAAGCCCACACAAACCCACCCACACTTTAAGATAAAAAACGAAAGGTGGTTGAATGAAGCCAATAAAAATGCAAAGATACAGCACAACTCAGCAGTTGAGCTGGGAAACAGTAATGCAAATGGAAAGAAATACTGCAGTCAAGAAAGATATGGCCATGTACAGCCAGGGGCAGACAGGCCCTAGGCTGTAGGGAAATTTGTTAAACAAAGTGTTCCCCACCCTATGTTTTCCCTTGCTCATGCACAGTTTCATGGAAATTAAAAAAAAAAACTGTGGGATTCCGAAACTGAAATGCTGCTGAGTTGTGCATCGTTGTCCGAAAAGAGATGCACAGTCACTCCTGCATTCATAAACAAAAATGGAAGTTAAAAAGTTGCACGCTATTCTGCTCTAAACTCTTATTGTGCTGAAGCTATTGGAAGTCAAAAGGGATCGATGCAGTTCTGGTTTTCTAATGAGTAGACCTACAAGTTAGATTATATTGCAAATTATAGATTTTTTCCAATACTTTGTTCAATAAGCAGATAATGAAGAAAGATCCATCACATTCATCACTGCCACTGCTTCATTATAGCTACATTACAGTTGTTCGGTAGGAAATCCACTTTTTATACAAGTTCTTTTAACTGTAGGACAGCAAGTAAATAATGCGCTGCACACGCTTGCTTTCTGTGAGTGACATCTTTCTGCAACAGAAGAAAGTGCATACAAGGGCCGCACGAGATTTTGATGTGACGTGATCACAAAAGTGATAACAGCAACACGCGTATTAATAGCAACTGGGCTGACCGGACCTGTGAGGCTTTGCATGCATGCAGATTGCTTTTGCAGCTGTTTCCTGGTCAGCTTTTCAACAACCCAGATGCCATGGAGGAGTACGGTAATAAGAGAGAAAATTGACATGCAGAGAAGGAGCAGAGCAGAAAAGAAGAAGGTTTGCGGTGCCATGCTGAGGGTTGGAGGGTGGGGTGCAGGCAAGTGTGCAGTTGAGCCTGTGAGATGGGTGCTTAAGGCAGGGATGTGGCTGCACAAGGCTGATAAGGGGTTATCAAAATGAAAGGAGCCCAGCAGCTGCCAGTGTCACTGGGTGCACTCAGGGATGGCACACGCTGCCCGAACACGACTCGCAGAGCACTGCCGGGAAGGACAGGCACAAATCATGTTGTACCTCCACATGCGGACACGGGGGGGGTGGGAACAGTAGGTTCGCTCACTGGGCCTCTGCCAATGATGCCCCCATTGCTCTGCCGTGCAGGCTCTGCAGACAAACAGGCAGGATCGTGTTGGGTACATGGAGAAAATTTTATGAAGTTGAAATTTTACACCCTAGAATATGGAGACCCCACACAGAAGAACTGGCATCGGTTTCTTTAATCTAAAATGATTTTTAAAAAATGTCATCTATTTCACAGAAAATTAAGGATAAAGAACATGAATCCCAGCCTTTTAAATGAAATGAGGTGCCTGCATATTTTTCCTGCATTCTAATCATGCACAGAGATGGCATGCACAGTGGATGGAGGTTTTTTTGCGGCACTTTTCCAGCACACTACATTAGTCCTGTCCCGGACAGGCTGAGCAGCCTGGTTTTCATGCAGATTTACAGGTGCTTGTGTAAGTTATACCGTGGTAATTGTAACCATGAGCTCCTTTCTTTTATTTGGTTATTATGTGCTTCCTGTTGCACTGGGACACTGATGTGGGCATGGAGTAAAATCCCCTTTTCCAACAGTCATTTGAATTTTATGATGTTAATCCAACAAATTTGAATACAACAGCCAGCATAATTGTAGAGCAGAAGAGGTACATGGGAAGGGTAATGGAAGGGGCTTGTGCTGAGCAGTGGCAAGGGGACCAGGGATGGGGCTGCTGCTGCTACATGACCGCTAAGCCTCTAGTTTCAGAGAAAGAGGCTTCTGCAGAAAGTCTTATCTCAGCAGCACAGCACTCATTGGGCTTGTTGATGGCCCTGTCCACACCCCAGACCTGCACTGAGGAGCTCCCACAAACAGCACTAAGTAAAGTCCAGACATTTTCCACAACTTTAATACTGATTAACTGTACAGTTTTAACAGGTTTTGCAACACACTTTGAAACACCACCATCCAGATACTGCATATTATACTGCATAAATGGGCAGAAGAATCTTCCGCAACTCTCAGCACAGACAAAACTTGAGTCTTCAGCACCAAATGTGTTCAAAATCCTGATATGCTGGTTCAGAGCACACTGACCCACTAAAGCTTCTCGCACCAGGCTTTTAAGAATGCTGATTCTCTGCTCCCCCAGGCTCCTTCTGCAGAATCAACATTTCACAAAGTACAAATAAGAAGCCAGACCACTGACTGAACATCACCACCCCCACTGGTTCACTGCTGAAACTGAACCCTTCCATCTTCTAAACCTATATCAACAGCACAGTCCTCTGCCTGAAATTTCAGCACATTAAGATTAAATGAAACGAGAAAAATGTAATTTGATTTCACTCCAACTGTCTCTATGGCCGCACCCTTAGCTCAGCACCCCACCCAGACAGACACGGTCCTGGGGCAGCTCTTCCTCCCACAAAGATGGGCCCTGTATCCCAGAATTCCCTGTATCCCAGTATGATGATGGAGGAATAACCAACTGCCTACCTGTCTGTGTATGGTGCTTTTATAAACACAAAAAAGTTCCTCCATCATGAGGCAAACAACCCATTGGAGGATGTCATGAAAGAAGAAGAAGAAATACACAAACAGGAGACAAAATTTTACAGTGGAGCCATTTTGCTCCATCTACTCTGCTGTTGTTAGAGATGTTCCTTCGAGTGGCTCATTCCTGAAGGCTTTATCAGCCTTGAACAAAACTGGAGTAACTACCTTGATGAGATAAGACCACCATTTAGGGTTCTAATGAAATAGCCAAAGCCAGTGAAATAAAAAAGCCAGTGTTTAGAACACTTGGCCAAGCTTGGTGTGTTACATGTCATTTTACAGAAAAGCCCAATAAGACAATCATCAGGATGCCCTGGATGTCTGGTCACACTTGTACACAAAGAGTACTGCTATCTCATTGCATCAACGTGTCCATGAAAAGGAATGGAAATATCAGTGGACTACACAATATTTCAATGTGAAAGTGGAGAAAAAAGATACATTTAGACACCCCCCCACACATGTCCTTGGATCAGTCCAGGATCTACCAAGCTCTCATTCAATGGCTGGTCCACAGAGAACTCGTAGGGGCGCTGGAGACGCTGCCGAGAGCGACTGGCTCCACGCTGAGGAATAGGAAGCTCGGAATGATGAGCAGGCAGAGGATCTGTGAAGAAGTAGGGATGAAGCAGAGCCTGGGAGAAGGCAGGAAAAGAAGACAGTTGTTCTCCTTCCGTTTGCTTTCTTTCTTACAGAATGATTCACTTTACTGTGAATGATTGTGATGTGTGGAGCCTTAATTCCACTGTTCTAATAATTTTCCTAAACAAGCATATATCCGAGTTCATATGCTTTTAAAGGATGAAAGATTCCCTTCAGAAGCACAGATGTCACAGTCCTATGTGCATAACAACCACCATCTTTGGACCTGCTGACCTGACTGGCGGCGATACGCTGTTTGGAAGGATAAACCAGGAATTTCTTCAGCAGGTCAACTGCCTGGGTGGAAGTGTCAGGCACAACCTCCTCCAGAGGAATAGGGGGGTTCTCCTTGAAAGTGATCTTGTTGTAATCTGGCAGCTCCGTAATCTCCTGTAGCAAAAGAGACCAAGAAGCAGTCTTCAACAACTGCATGTCCTCCGGTTTCTTTTCACAGATCAAAGACGCGTGTTTCCGTTGAATAGGCAATTTGAATTGGCCACAGTGTGTGAATGTGTATGATTGTGTGCGTGACTACCCTGGACTGGCAATCCTGTTCCCTTCATAACCCAAGACCCTATGTTTCCGGAATAGTCTCCAGATCACCCTGTATGAGACAGATGCATTGTTAGTAAGTACGTGAGTGAATAAATCTGTGGGTTATTTATAGGAGGTGGGGTGAACAACAACCGATACTTAGTTAATACTCTCCCGTCTTTAAGTTTTTTTGGTTTCCTCAGTTGCCAAATGACTCACTTCATTGTAAATATATATTTTTTTTCTCTCTCTCAGCCTTCTTTCATTGTACCAACTATGTGCTGTGTCACTATGTGATAACTACTGTATTATTTCATGCATGTGCTATTTCTATACAAGACTGATTTTGTTGTTTACAGCAATTTTTCTTCCTAGAGTGATACTGGCTGGTTATCTCGCAATCTTGTAAGCACTGTTTTGGCTTCTGTACACCTTTCCCTGTAAGGAGCCTTGAACAAAGGTGCCGGTTAACCAAAGAATGAAATAAAGGCGCAGAGTACTTTCCACTCCAAAGCTGAGTATTTAGACTTTAGTGTTGTTAATATAGTTTATCATGGCGGTTCTATCTGTATTTGACAGTATGGTGCATTACAGTTTGACAGTTCAATACTTCACAGTGTTGCTGGATTGCTATCTCACCGGCCAAATTTGTTGGTTGGGCGTTCCAAGGACTCGTAGCACACAGCACAGCTGCTCAATGTCATTCTCCCCAGGGAACAACGGGGAGTTATTCATCAGCTCCCCAAAAATGCACCCGACTGCCCTGCACATAACAGAGAACTGAGGATGACTACTATAATAAGTTGTAAACACACACATCCAGAATTTCTCATGAAAAGTCCTGCTGTTTTGTGGTCTCCACTGCTAACTGAGCAGGCTGTAACAGGTGTGCTAGTGCCACCTACTGTACCGCAAGACACAGTGGAAAGTGCAAGTTCTCTTGCTTGTGAGACCATCTACTTAAAACATTCAGGCAAACACATGAAATGCTTTACTGCTTGTCTCCACAGGAAATCAATGAAATCCAAGCTACAGGTATCTCCATCCTTATCCTAGTACAACAGTGGGAACCACAGAAACAATTTTCACAAAGGTTAAGCCTCTGGTGCCATCAAATGGAGGACACAATACTTTGCACAGCAGAGTCACAGTGATGATACGGTCACTCTTTCTCCATAGCTATGATCACCAGGGAATCTTCTACCAGCTTGAAATACACTAAAGGGAGCCAACGAAAGTCTTCCCTTTACACTGTCCCCTACAGATTTGTACAACTGAAAACCTATTTTTAATTTCACTGCTACTAGTACGAGTGTGCACTTTGACATAGAGGCTTGTCAAAGGATTGCGGCGACATACCAGATATCCACACCTTCGTCATACTTCCTGGCACCATAGAGGAGTTCTGGTGCTCGGTACCATCTGGGGAAAAAAGGAAAAAAATACAAATAAAAACTAGAATCCCCAACATGTGTGTTGGTGTATGAAACAAGAGCATCACTGATGAATACATAAATATTCTATTAGTGTGCAGGTGATGTGACTGAATGTCTTTTCAGCTCATTGGACTCATGTACCTGGTGGCCACCTGATGACTGTAGAGACGCTCGCCTTCATTGGAGAAGAGTCTAGCCAGACCAAAGTCAGCAATCTTCAGGTGGCCAGTGGAGCTAATGAGTAAGTTGGCTGGTTTGAGGTCCTGCAAGGACAGGGTTCTTCTATAATGTGTACCTATATAAGCAGTATTTTTATAAAACAACCAAATATTGTAGTGAACAGCTGTGAAGTTTCCAATATATATTTGTCATCAGGGCACTTTTGTGGCCCATGTTTCTGGGATAGGCTCTGGGCCTCCATGACGCCGCACTGGACAAGCTTAACAAACGTAATAAAAATATTTGTGGACAGATCATGTCTGTATTGAAAGTCCAGGCTTACCCGATGCATGATGGAGTTTTCGTGACAAAACGCCACTCCTTTAAGGAGCATCAGCATGTAACCTTTGACCTGTGACTCTGTCAGAGGGCGCTGGGAGTTGCGAATGACCTCAGAGAGGTCTGACAGCATGTACTCAAACACCAGGACAAACCCTGTACCATGAGGGAACACGTTCTTCAGCTTCACTACCTGCAGGAAAGACAGGGAGATAAAAATGTTGGAACTTGTGATGTGAATGTGAAAAATGTGTTTTCCTTATAGTCTGACTGATCATTACATTTCAGATTTAAGCTCACATATTGGTTGTCTTCAATCTCCTGCAGAGCCTTGATTTCCCGGAGAGCTTGGCTGGGAATTCCATCCTCAAGCTTCCGGAGAGAAACCTTTTTCAATGCTACCGTCTCTCCAGTCTGTAGAAGAACATGTGTATCAAAGCAGGACTTCAGCAGAAAGAGACTGAAACTATTCAGCAGTCCGTATGGTTGGACCGCTCCCTTTCCTCATAGCGCGCGCACACACACACACGATGATGGGCTTTTTCACCCCACACAAACACACCGTACTCGATACCCCTAGATTTTCTAACTCCACAGTCACACGGACAGATGTACACAGAAAATAGAAAATAATAAAGTTTGATGAGATGTAATTTATTATTGTGTGCACATCACTATGACCCACATGTTCAATCAAAGGAGCCAGTAGCTGTTCTTTTTGAGTAAATGAAAATGTAAAATTGAATAATGTCTTATACACTGCACACAGGGCACTGCAACATTATTGATGCAAGGGCAATAAAGTACAGCGATATATATATTTTGTTCTTTCCCCTTTTCACTTGACTACCACCAGCACATGCATCACTCTCTATGGCATCCACCTGTCTGACAGCACTAACAATACTTGTATGTGCTAAATGTAAGCATGTTACAGGTAAAAACAATTTACATCATAATGTATTTATTACTTTTTACCTTTCCGGCCCAGGCAGCACTGGGTAACTCAGTTACTCGCTTTTAAAATGGGACTAAAAGGAATGCTTGAAATGGTATGTCTGGCAGCCCTTTTGCTGCTAAAATAGTTTTGCTCTCCTGGTTCACCTCACCAGCTGAGCTACATTTACATTTCTACTTGTAAAATAAGCAAACGTGGATAGGTACGGAAAGTACAGTCAATGGCAGCCATGCATGCATGCAAAGGAAATCAACCTAAATAATGTGGTACCTTAGCAATAGGCTTATTTTAGGGTCCAAGTTAAAGACAGTGGCAAGTGCTTCCACAGCATACCATAAAAACTAGGTATTAAAGGGGTATCAGTCAAGTCAAAAGTCATTTGAATAAGTCTGGTTACTGGGGCAGGAATAGAGAAGTGTTGTTTGAAGAAGCAAGTTCTGTATTTTGCTGGATGGAAGAGATTCAGAAGTTCTCATTGAGGGTGGAGGTTTTTCTAGGGTCAAAGAGAGATGAAACGGTGATTCTCAATTCTTCAGAAACGGAACTGTCGGAAAATTCAAATCCAAATCTTGATGGTTTGTTAAGTCGGTTTGTCAACTGGAGTCAATTTATTTATTTGGATGGTTTCTGAGTCTGGTGCTTGGCCAGTTCTAGTGATTCATGGTCCCTTTACAAGTCACTCCTCAACCGGTACAGTCAGCTTTGATGGCAGCTTGAAGACGTCTGCACGTTCAACCGGTCACAACCTACAGGGCACTAGAAATCAGAAGCTAGTGTGAGATAAAACACACCGTTTGTATTTACTAGGATTTATTTTGAATAAATACTCTATGGAAAACTATGGATCCATTTGTTGTTTATCCACGTACACCTGTGTTTGCTGGTAAGACCGAGAACCACGTTCCTTATTGTGCACTTTGAAGCTATTTAAAATGAAAGCCTAAGATATTAGAAGTACACAGATGGATTTATATAAGAACGAGCAACTAACAGACACACAAACGCGTACAGAATGAGCACGACTGCTAAAAGTAACATCGGGTAAATGACTGAAAAAGGTACCTCGATGTGTTTGGCTTTAAAAACAATACCATGGGCTCCTTCTCCGATCCTCCCCAATATACTGTACTGGTCCATCACGAAACGACAAAAACGTCCATCAAATCGTATCGTCCACAACGCGCCATCCCGCTGCGTAGCGACCAACAGTGCCGCAAACCTCCCCTAAAACCTTGGACCGACACCTAGGCGGTGTTTCCATAGTTACTCACGTCACAGCGTTAGCCACGCCCTAACATGACGTTTTCGTCGACCCGACCGACCAACCAGCGGGTGCGGTCTCTTCTTCGTCTCTCATGCAACGCTCAAATTCAAACTTTATTCTCATTACTGCCCTCTATCGCGCAGAATGTGCACATACGAAACCTTACAAAGTAGCATCTGCTTAAAAGACATCAATATTTAAAATTTATGTAACTAAATTTTGGGTTAAAAAACAACGTATTTTTTTTGTCAGACTTGAGCAGGTATGGTTGTTATGCCAAAGTTTGGCCACCCCTGATCAAATTATGAGTTTTGATTTTCTAAGTGAAAAGGTGTAACTTCTGGTGGGACAAACTGAGTTGACATTTCAGAAGATTTTAATGGCCGATGAATTTTAGTTACACAATGTGACAGACTGGAAAAAAATAAGGCACAAAATGTGGCAAAAAGTTCTGACACCCTATCAGCACTTAATAACAACCCCTTTGTCAGAAATCATCACCTCTAAACATTTCTTGCAGCCAGTTGAGAGCCTTTCTATTCCTGCTTTAGGAATTTTACCCATTCTTCCTTGCAAAACACTTCTAGTCCAAAAATATTCTTAGGTCATATTGCATGCATTGCATGTCTTAGAACCACCTATAGATATTCAAAAATATTAAAATGTGGGGCTTATGAAAGCCACCCCAAAATCAAAACAATGTGTTGTATAATTTCAGCAGTTTATGGTGAATTCTGAGGTATGTTTTGAGCCATTGTCTTGCTATACCATCCAACCTCTTTCAGCTTTAGTTTCTTCAACTTCCAGGATTTGCTGATATTTAGCAGAATTAATTTTGCACTCTAGCTGCACAACACTTCCTGTGCCACTGGCTACCACACAACCCCAAAGCAAAGTAGATCCACCCGAAAGTTTAACACAAGGCAGCAGAAGATCATGAACCATCTAAATTGAGGGAAACAAGTCAAGACAAGACAAGATTCGGAATATATTTGCTTGTAGATTGGTCAGGTATGCTAAGTAAAACCCCCATATTACTGCAAAGGACCTGCAAAAAGGTTTACCTGGGGGTTTTACTTAGCATACTTGACCAATCTACAAGCAAATATATTCCGAATCTTCCACTGCCTTGTAACAGTCCATTATCTTTATTTTCAGACCCACAGTCAGCTGCTTATAGGAACCCAGGTTCCAGACACCCTAGACTCTTTATCAGGATTAAGTGCTTAATAATAGATTGATCAAGTGGATCAAGTGGCTTTTCAAACTTTTACATATATCACATTGTTTTACTTTTCTCAGTCTGTTAAATCCAGCAAAGAATAATTGTGGATTAAAGTTTGTGGAAATGTCATGCTTGTTCGCGCACTGCAGAGGTTCTGCTACCTTCACATAGAAAATCAACAAAATGTATGACTTGACTAGGGGTCCCCAAAGTCTTGTATACAGCTGTACTTTAATGAGCTACAACCACATTTAGGAAGTAATAAAAATAATGTCAATGAGGGAATCAAACACTGAACACCTTCTTTATAAGCACCCAAGACAAGAGTATATGCCATCACTACCCAATGGTAACATGATAGATCTTACTCTTATCTTGCAGGATGCCTAGGAGGATATTTTTCAGGAACAAAGTGGTCACATCCGCACAAAACTTGTTCCGGTTAAAATGAGATTTACAGTTACAGGAGCTTCTTTGCTTTCCAAGGCACCTTCCAGTGCACTAACCGAGTGAAGAAGTGGTGGTGGCAGATGGGCGCTCCTAACTTTACCCAGTGAACCCCATCCTTAGTGGGCCGTTCCCAGCATTCAACCCTTGCCTGCTAAACATCGTCCTCCACTCACATGAAAAGCTCACATTGCCATAGCACAGCTGTTCAGGTGCTTCTTTTCTTGTCACAGCCATTTAAATAATGAAATATTTAGATACACAGTGCAGGTCACAGTACAAATCGAGCAGAAAGTCTTAAACTGCCCTCAGACAGAAAGGCATCAACGCAGCTAGTAACCAAATTCTGAACGTCTCTTAAATGAAGTTGACATATAATAGTGTCGGTTTTAAGTTATGCCACTGTTTGCTTTGGAGAACACCCAACCCGTCTACTGTGAACAAAGACTTCATCCTTAGCAGAAATGTTAAAGGGTTTTGGTGCAGTGACAGTGTTAAAATCTCCACATTCTCCTCAACCAGGAGTCAACACTCCCTCTCACTATGCAGAAGAGGTGCTGTAAACCTGCCTGTTGACCAAAATGTGTCTGCAGTGACAAATTCCTCTATACCCACTGTAAGTTAAGTTGGCATCTACATACTTATACACCACTTCCAACGGAAAAGAAAAGAAAGCAAAGGAAACATAATTAAAGATGTAAATTTTTATTAATCCATAGTATTTATGAAGGATATTTAGACAAACTCCTCATACCAGACTGTTTTAAACATTTTGTACAAACTACTGTTACACTACATCCAAATGCTTAACGCCTGACATCTCTGCCAACTTAACTTATGTACAGTACAGGGAACGTTGACACTGGTGAAGACCGACGAGCTGCAAAAAACACTGACCATTCAAAGTAGGGGCAAAGGACACTTCTGTAGCACAGCACAGGAACAAAATGGGCATATATTTATGCTTTTAATTCATCCTTCAGTTAATCAAAAAAGTTCAGGTGCCACTAGTTGCAAAATCCTTATCTTCCGTTTGGAATGACAGTCAATGAGATGGAGGCATGGGCACAGACACTAAAATTCTAACTATTTGCGACATGTTTGATTCAGATAGCAATTACCAAATGGTGGGATCTTAAGAAATTAAAAATAACTGCCCAAAGTTATAAACAATAACTAGAATTTGAGTTAGACTGCATTTAATTTGTTAAAATAAAAAAAAAATTTTTAAAAAAAAGGTGTATGCAGTCTTGTATTTTGAGTAGACATGCAGGAATAACTGCACCCAAATACTGCTAATTTTACATAATCATTCCTTAAATAAACTGCCCAACACATTGACCCACAGGCTGAAAATGATGCTTCTTAGAAATGAAAGTCATAACTGATCAAAGAGACAATTTTGTTTATGTCAAGACATAAGCAATCAAGAGATGACCAACATGTAAAAACTTGTTACAGATAATTATAGAAAAAGCCAAAATTTTCTTCTTGCTATATGAAGCAACTAATTTACAAGAGTCCCAAGTCTGGCAAAACCCTCCCTCCCTACTGCAACACAAGAGAAAACAAAAGAGGAAAAAAGAAACATCCTGTACACTCTCCATTCAAAAAGACAGGACTAATCTTTCTGGAAGCCTTTTCTCTATCACATAAAACATCACCCTGCACGCTGTCTGCAAAATTACAGAAACCCACCCAATTGCCATTTCCCTTAGTTATATTGTAAGCAATATCCTCTGAGACGTTCCTCAATTTGCTAAGTAGAAAACAAAAGAAAAGAAAAAAAAAAAAAAGAAAAAAGCCTGCCTCAAACTTTCTATCACAAATTAGGAAAAATTAATGTTCCGGACCTTGAAGAAAATAAAAAATAATAAAATTAAAAAAAAAAAAAAGCACACTGCATTAAACCTACTGACTAGCAAGGGGGAGAATAGATATGGAAAAAAGAAAGATAATATGTATAATTTTTAGCAAAAAAAAAAAAAATCCTGTCACACCATTTGTTTAACAAAAAAATATTAGCAAGTACATAAACAAAAAAAACCTAATCTTCCTGGGATTTCAGTCTTTTTGTTTGTTGCCTTTTCCCAAAAACAAAGTTCTTTCTGTTTTATCTATCAATGGTCTTGCAATGAAATCAGGATTTGAAAACAAAAAAAAAAATTTAAATTAAAAAAAAAAAAAATAAAATAAAAAAACTCCTTCGGTGCAGCCATGTCAGAGGGTACACAAGGACCACTGGGGAACAAAACATTAAGGGGGGGGGGGGAGATACTTAAAACTGCTGTCTGAAATACATATAACACACAAAGAAAAGGTACTTTTAAAAAATACAAAAATAAACACGCAGAACATCTGCATCACTGCTTCCTAATTTTGAATTTAAAGTTTTTACAAGATTTTTTTAAATCACACTGCCAGTCCCAATGTAGTCCATGTTCTTTTCTTCAGCACCAACTTGAGCCCATTCTACTTCATCACATGGCCCCAGTTCACACATCACCCTCAGGAAAGGACAAGCACAGTGATGCCAGAGAACACAGAGATAAGAGTCCATGTCTGTCTATATATGTAAATTTCTTCTTAGACAAAGCTGTTCTTTTTCTTTTATAATGCATCCATTTTGAGAGCAAGTGCTGTTTGTTTTCCATTTTCATGTATCCCATATTTGAAGTTTAATGTCCCTTCACAAGTATGTTAATTTTTAATCACACTCCCCATCAACTAGAAGGGACTTCTGGGAAAAAAAAACTAAGAAGCTGAAGTTTCCACTCATCGTTCATGGTGGGGGTGGGGGGATACAACCAACCAGTAACTGCAAATTATGTTGCCCGAATGTCACATTTTGATTCAACAAAAAAATGAAAGAAACAAAGCAAAAGGGTAAATGTGCTTTTCCTTTTTCTCTAGAAGAAATACTATCAGTAATAGAAATTAAAAAAAAAAATAATAAAAAATTACAGATTGAAATAAGGCGTCCATGGCACCACCAAACCCTGTGACTGGGCCTGTGTCTTACACATATTTTCAAAATGTCCTGGCTGTAGTCTGACCCTGGTTTGGTAGGGGTGGGTCTTGCGTCAGCTGAATATATGATGCAATGTGCCTGGTGGAGAATGACCTGGGAACATGGGTGATCAGAAAAGGTGGATTCAGTCATATTCCTGGTTGGGAAGAAGAGGAAGGTGGGACATGGAGCTCACTGGTCTGACCTGGCCTTCTTTGGGCCAATGCCCTTCCTGTAGTGGAAGATGAAAATCATGTCAAAGGACAGAAAACAAAGAAGGAAACTCTACAACCTGTAACAATATTTTAATATTGTAGGAGACCAAAAGCAAGTCCAGTTACTCACATATCAGATGAAGACACAGCCCTTTTTGTTGCAGGTTTAGCTGAAGAGCCATCTTTGCTGGATTCTGTAAAGTCAATGTCCAAAAAACAAACAAAAAAAAAGGGGCAAATAAGGCAGATGACTACATGTGAAAAGTATGTACTCTGTACAGTTTACAAAACAATTGCCAAAAAACAAGAACTTGTCCCTTGCACTAATTTTTTTCTTCTTTTTTTTTTTTTTTTAAAGAGAAAACTTTGCCTACCTTGCAACCACCGGACCTGCGTGGCTGGGCCATAACCCTTCTCATTGCGTGCAGCAATGCGGAAGATGATGGCGGGCTTGGTTGTGTAGTCAATGTGGGCATTCGACAGGCTGGAGGTCTGCACCAGGCATGAGGGGCTGGGCCCACAGTAGACTCGCATGAAGGCCAGCTGGGCAGGGGACGAGGCTTTGGCCTCTGTAGACTGTGTGCTCTGGATGGCCAGGTATACAGAGTACTCAACAATCTTCCCCGAGGTAACTGAAGGGGGCTCCCACGTCAGGTGGGCACCATCTGGGCTCTGAGTGAGAAACAGATGTCACATAAATGAATGGCAGACCAAAAAAAATGTAAAAAAATCCAGAACTGGTGTGGTTTCACATGGTCTTCTGCTGGGCGTTACCTTGCTGATCTTGATGGCACAGGGGGCCCCTGGGAAACCGGGTAGGCAAGTCTTGAAGGCAGAAATTTCAGAAAAGGCCCCACGGCCACACGTATTGATCCCTGCTACACGGAACTTATAGGCAGTGCCCGGCTGCAGCTCCACCTTCTTCATCTGGCTGTAGTCTGGGATGGCTCCAGAGTCATCCTGCAATATGCAACTCTGCAGATAAGAGCTTCCATAAAAAACACCAAAGGCCTTATGTTCATTTATCCTTTATGTCTGCAAGACTTACATCAGTAGCAAGTGCATCATCTGGTGGCACAAAGTAGTGGGTTACCAGCATGTTTGTGACCTTCACGATACCAACATCAAACCACTGGTTTTCCTTTTTTACAGGGGCCTTGACAACAGTTGAAGGTGAAGGACTTGGCTTCTACAGAAGACCGGAGCAGATAGTTAGTACAGCTAAAGCAAACCGTATTCATGAAATGCTATCAAACATTAAGAGGAAAAAACAAGAGGATTTCTGTGGTTGAGGAAAAGAATCTATCAGCATTCCTGCTCACCCCTGCATCAGACTCGATGCCATTAGCCACCTCAGCCAGGGAAGATGCTGCCTGTACTTTTGCAGGGCTGGCGACCACCATGGGTTGCGAGGGTGCAAAGGTACTTGATGGGGCCAGACCTTTTGGACAAGACACTCATCACTACCAGATTCTAACTACCATTATCCAAAATACTAAGACGGCAGGGCACAGAAAAACTTGGGATTCTTGCTACTTTCAATGAGGCACATAAAACTGTTGTTAGCAATACTCACTCTCAGCAGAAGTACAGGGCAGCAGGCCAGCAACTGCACTAGAGACAGCAGCAGCCATCTCGTTGTGCCCATTGCTTTCTGATGTGGGATCATTGAGGCTGTCAGCAGGGGCCAAACCCTCTGTGGGCAGAGCAGCGGCTTGGATGTTAGCCTGCTGTTGGGCAGCGGCAGCGGCGGCAGCGGCGGCGGCAGCAGCAGCAGCAGCAGCGGCGGCAGCGGCAGCTTGGGCTTGTGCTTGGGCCTCCTGCAGCTGCTGTTGTTGCTGGACCAGAGCAGCCAGCTCCTGCTGTGTTAGCACTATGGGAATGGTGGTGGTCTGCTGGCCATCAGCACCTGTGTCAGCTTCGCCTGGTGCCATACAAGAAACTTAAATCACTTGGATGCAAAAATCCCACTATCCATTGTGATGACAACCCAGCAGCTCCTCTCATCTCCTGTCCAGTCCAGTCCCTTCATACTCACTCATGACAGCCTGCTGTGCAGCCTGCAGGACAGCTTGGATGGCCAGGGCCTGAGCTTCCTCTGTGGCCGCTGCTTGAGCAGCTGCCTCTGCAGCTGCTGTCACCGCTAACTCTTCTGGAGTGAGGCCTGTCACCATCAGGGTAGTGGGTTGCCCCTCTGCCATAAGCTCTTGGGGCAGTGCTAGGGCTTCTGGATCATGGGAGGCTCCTGCCTCAACCCCCTGCTCCAACTGCTTTACAACACATATGAGATATTTTGGTACATGTGGCAATATAGCAATGTGCTTGTTTGTACCTGGCTTGTCAGCATTGACTCCTGCAATGAAATACACAGCAAATACCTCTTAACAAATATGGCCATTAAAATCAATGTCCCGGTACCTCTGCTTGCTCCTCTTGGCCGTGTTGCGTCTCCATGGCCATTGGTAGCTGATCCACCTCTGCGTGCAACACAGCCGCAGCCTCTGCTTCTGCTACTGCCACCGCTACACTGGCAGCTTCCTCCTCCTCCATGGACACAACCCCTACAACATGATCCTCTCCGAGCTCCCCCTGGCACTCTGTCTGCATGGGCTCACCCTCCTCCTCCGGAGCAGTGGTCTCAACAGGCATCCCCTGGAGTTGCTCAGCAGTCAGGGCCTCATCCTGTTGTTGTGGCAGATGTTCCTGGGCCAACTCAGCTGGAGCCTCTTCACACTGTAAGGCAGAGGCCTCCACGATTGAGGAGATTGCCTATAAGATAAGAATGGGGGGGGGGGGGGGGGGGAGACAGAGAGAGAGAGAGAGAGAGAGAGAGAGAGAGAGAGAGAGAGAGAGACATGTGGTTAAACACACATGACAATGTAGCAAGCACTCTTACTGACCCCTACACAGTGTGCCAAAAAAAAACATATCTTCTTTCAACTGCTCCCGTTTGGGGTCGCCACAACGGATCAAACGTTTCCATGTCTTCCTGTCCCCTGCATCTTTCTCCGTCACACCCACCATCTGCATGTCCTCCTTCACCACATCCATAAATCTCCTCTTAGGCCTTCCTCTCTTCTTCTTGCCCGGCAGCTCCATCCCTAGCATCCTTCTCCCGATATATCCAGAATCTCTCCTCTGCATATGTCCAAACCAACGCAGTCTCACCTCTCTGACTTTGTCTCCAAACCTTCTAGCCTGGGCTGACCCTCTAATATACTCATTTCTAATCCTGCCCATCCTCGTCACACCCAATGCAAATCTTAACATCTTTAACTCTGCCACCTCTAGCTCTGCCTCCTGTCTTTTGGTTAGTGCCACTGCCTCCAACCCATAAAGCATAGCTGGTCTCACTACCATCTTATAGACCTTCCCTTTCACTCTTGCTGGTACCCTTCTATCGCAAATCACTCCTGACACTCTTCTCCACCCACTCCACCCTGCCTGCACTCTCTTCTTCACCTCTCTTCCACACTCCCCGTTACTCTGAACTGTTGATGCCAAGTATTTAAATTCATTTACCTTCATCAACCCTGCATCCTCACCATTCCTCTGTCCTCCCTCTCATTTATGCACATGTATTCTGTCTTAGTCCTACTAACCTTCATTCCTCTTCTCTCTAGAGCATATCTCCACCTCTCCAGGGTCTCCTCAACCTGCTCCCTACTCTCACTACAGATCACAATGTCATCCGCAAACATCATAGTCCACGGTGACTCCTGTCTGATCTCATCTGTCAACCTGTCCATTACCATTGCAAACAAGAAAGGACTCAAAGCTGATCCTTGATGTAATCCTACCGCCACCTTGAAAGCATCCGTCACTCCTACCGCAGACCTCACCACTGTCACACTGTCCTTGTACATATCCTGTACCACTCTTACATACTTTTCTGGCACACCCAACTCCCTCATACAATACCACAGCTCCTCTCTAGGTACCCCGTCATATGCTTTCTCTAAGTCCACAAAGACACAATGCAACTCCTTCTTACCTTCTCGGTACTTCTCCATCAACACCCTCAGAGCAAACATCACATCTGTAGTACTCCTTCTCGGCATGAAGCCATACTGCTCCTCACTAATCGTCACCTCCCTTCTTAACCTAGCTTCCACTACTTTTTCCCATAACTTCATGCTGTGGCTGATCAGTTTTATCCCTCTGTAGTTACTACAGCTCTGCACATCACCCTAACAACCAACACAAAGGTAAACTGTTAAATTTGCAACCTGTGTTTGGTGCCACTGGGATTAACTGTTCTGTATGAACAACCAGTTTGAGACTGAATGAGAAGGGCAGGCATATGCAGTTCCTCCATATTTAGGTATTAATGCAAATCAAATCTTGTGCAGTCTTACAGGCACTGAGGGCCCCGGTGCTGGTGTGGCCTGAGTCACAGTTGTGATGGCTCGGCTCTGTGACACAGTGGGATTAGGTACTTCAGGCAAGAGAGCAGAAGAGGAAGAGGACTCGGCGCTGTTGTCTCCCTGTGGCATATTGTTCTGCTGAACTGGAAGACAATCCACAAGCAGGAAATAAAAATGACTTAACCTTCTATGAAAGTTGAAGAAAAACATAAGCAACAAATGTAGCTGTGTTTTTTTTCCTTTAATCCAGTGTGACATGAGTTTTATGACACAGCACTGGACCGTGGAAAAGATGCAGAAGACACCAAGATAAACCACATGATTACACTGTGTTGATGAGCTGTAGTAGTTTTACAACATGACAACAGTGACCACAGCTGACAAGGAACTGTTAGGAAGAAAACAAGTACCTGAGCCCTCATCCATCTCTATATTGCAGGTGGCTGTGGTGGCTGTGTTGGTGGTCCCCGTCTCATGGGTTTCACAAGGCGGATTGGAGCAGATCCTCTGAAGGGTGCCCGACTGACTGGCCCCCATGTTGGAGGAGGCCGTGGATGGTGTGTTGGTGGTGCCAGTCTCATGGGTCTCACAAGGTGGGTTGGAACACACTCTCTGGACTGTGCCAGTTTGCCCAGTGCCCATACTGGAAGTCGCTTGCGTAGCTGTATTGGTGGTTCCTGTTTCATGGGTCTCACAAGGTGGGTTGGAACACACTCTCTGGACTGTTCCAGTCTGCTCAGTGCCTATGCTGGAAGTAGCTTGGGTATCCGTATTGGTGGTGCCTGTCTCGTGGGTCTCACAGGGTGGGTTGGAGCAGACTGGAGCTTCTTTCCCTGAGGACATCTGAGAGATAGGACAAGAAGCACTGCTGATGGATCTGCGGTTCTCCAAGGTTGATTGTGAACTTTGCACAGTGCCTGTCTGGTCAGAGCCCATATTAGCACGTGCTGTGGTAGAGGTGTATGTCGTCCCGGTGCGTAGGTTCTCAGGACGCAAGACACCAGGGGCAGCACATGGCTCTGGAATGGAGGAGGGTGCTGGTGGTGAACTGGAGCTGGAGGATGGGGACTTTGAACCAGACTGGCTCTGGACAGTGCCCATCTGATCAGAGCCCATGTTGGAACTAGCAGTAGTGGCAGTGTTGGTAGTGCCAGTTTCATGAGTCTCTGAAGGTGGGTTGGTACACACGCGCTGAACCATTCCGATACTTGCAGAGGCCATGGTGGCCGTGTTAGTGGTCCCGGTTTCGTGGGTCTCACATGGAGGGTTGGAGCACACACGCTGGACCCCCATATTGGCTGAAGCTGTGGTTGCTGTGTTGGTGGTCCCAGTTTCATGGGTCTCACATGGAGGGTTTGAGCACACACGCTGGACCCCCATGTTTGCTGAAGCTGTGGTTGCTGTGTTGGTAGTCCCGGTTTCATGGGTCTCACATGGAGGGTTTGAGCAAACCAATGTTACAGTGCCAGGCACATCACCTGTTGCCTCTGCCACACTAGCTGTAGGTTGCTCAGAGGTGGGTGACGCAAGAATGGAGACTGGCAAGTCCTGCACAGGCTGAGCTTCCACACCACTAGGTGTTGTTATCAGGGTCACCTGGGTAGGCTGGTTCACAGACTGCATGGGGGGAAGGGGGAAATGCAATGTTCCGTCTATTATTATTATTATTACTAGAAGACTGCTTAACAAGGCATTCCGCATAATGCAAGTGTTAGAATCCCTTCTGACCATCTTTGTGACAAATGAAGCAATTCATAATGATGGTGATGTTTAAGAGAAAACATGTTTCTATGTATTCTATCATTTCAATGTTCAAATTTAAAGGCAAAGCATTCCTTTGCCTGTATAACTTTTTTTGTGCTTTAGGCCTTTTCTTAAAAAGAAAAACTTGTAGCGTACTAATTGTAACAGATAACAAAATGTCAAATGTTCACAAGTTGCTCGTGAGCAGACACTGCCTCGAGTGCACAGGAAAAGCCACACCACATTGGGATGGGGGGGTGAACTTAGTGCTCGATGTTACCAAACTTCATGCTTCCACTAAAAATTTTTGTTCTTGTAAAGTGTAAATGGGAAAATTTGGAGTACAAAGTACATTTAATTTCAGTCTAATTTCTTGTAAAAGAACCATCCTTTATATAAGGAGTCTGAAGCCACAGATTTTCATCCCAGGATAACGAGGACATCTGACTGAATGCAATCTTGACCAGTAAGCTCAGAATTTTCTACCTGCATGGTGATGGTCGGAGCAGGCAAAGGAGATGCTGTGGTCAAGCTAGTCGGGGCACTCGAGACAGTGATGGCAGCAGGATTGATCACCTGACTGGACAGGGTTGCAATGGTGCCCAGGGTGGTGATGGGAGTTGCCAAGGAAGCATTAGCACTTGCTACACTGCCTCCTGCAAGGCTGGTGGACACAGTGCCTGTCACAGTCCCAAGAGTGGTAACACCTAGACAAGTACAGAATGTGGTATGGCAACTGTTAGATCTTGCATGAACAAGTGCTGACCTCGTTGCAAAAACAAGAATACACAATAAAAAGCATTAGTACATTATCATACGTTAAAGGTAATAAAATCAAAACATGAACGTATTAGTACTGTACCAGTTGTGCCCTTGACAACAAGTGTAGTTACAGTTGGCTTGACAGCAGACACAGTGACAGGGGTAACCAGACGGACTCCTCCCATAGGCACTGTGCGGAGAATAGTCCCTGGCTGGCCTGGTGCCCCCTTCAAAACCACCTACAATCAAAGAAGAGAGTATCAACGGAGCAATTAAGTCATCTCTGAAAACTATAGGTCTCACCCGAAGGTATTCTGGATGCTTACAATTCATCACAGCCTACCTTAGATAAAAACATGGCAATACATGGGAAGGAAAATGCAACATCAGTAGTTAAACAAAGACCAGAATAATACATCTTTTTCATACCTTGTCAGTAGCAATCCCCAGAGGATTAAAGAAAACGTAATCTTAAATGTCTCAGGCCTGCTACAGCTATCTAGAGATTAAACTACTCGGTCAGTTGTATGCAACTGCAACCCACACCATAGCAAAAAAAAGCAAAAGGACAAAATCAGTACTGATGACTGTTAAATACTGATTCTTACCAAAAAAAAAAAAAAAAAAACAGTATGGAAAACAGTATTAAGTGACGTCAAAAAATTTCATCAATCTAAGTTCTTAAAGGAATGCGTAACCTCAGGCTAATGTATATAGGGAACTTTGCTTAATGGGTAATCACAAAAGGCTGCAAACCATGACAATCCTATAGAAAGTGTAAAAACAACCACAAAAAAGTGTACAAGTTCCAAGATCAAATTTTCATCTACCAATTTTATTCTCCTCAATAGTCAAAAACGTTGCATATCTAACAGTGAGGGCATTTGACTGTTTCCACATGGTCAAATGTCTGAAGGTAAAGGAGAACACTAGAAAGATATTTAGCCACTGTTTTAAAAGTTCTGTTACAATTAATGGTAACAATAACTTTAAAAAAAAAAAAAGAAAAAAAAAAAAGCAGCAGACCAATTGGCAAATACCTGTGTCACTCCTTGTTGGCCGGGTCCTGTACCCAGCTTGGGCACAGCAGTGATGATTTTTCCCGGTGTCCCCGTGCCAGCTGTCACCATCTTGGTAGTAATGATTGTGATGGGTGACTTGATACCTGGGGTGCTAGTCACTCCTGATAGAAGAGAGGATACTTCTAGTCAGTACAGATACATGCTGATCAGAGAAGCAATGAAGTGAAGTGTGTGGGTGTGGATTGAATGCCCATGTTTTGAAATTGTCAAGAAGTACAAACCTGTAGCTCCAGGCTGAGTCATGATAGCTGACATAGGGATGGTTTTGATAATAGTGGTGGTGCCAGGCTTGGTGGTAGTTGTAGGTGACACGCTGCTGATTCCCAGGATAGTGGGCTTGTTGCCAGTGCCTCCTGCCTGGGTGGTGGTGATGATGGTGGTGGGCTTACCATCTGCTGAGGTTACTAACTTGAGGATGGTACCAGCAGGGAGGGGACCCTTTGTCTAAAGGAAAAGATTCAGGTCACCAGGGCAACACTGGTACATTAAATTTTTGTTTAAAACCAAACAGCCCAGGAGATAAGCTAGTATTTTCAATTATTTAAACCCTTTTAAATACATTTTTATCCTGTATGCTGAAGATTATGCAGCTGATACATCTAGGGGTTGGAATAAAGTTAAATTACTCAGAAGTCTGGTAAACTTACACATGTGCATGTTTTTATGAGAAAAATAATTTCACTGCACAGAGGGCACATCAGCATTAGCAATACAGCAAAATTAGTTTTATTATGTCTCCTTATGGTTTTGTTCATATATTTCGATTTCAATTATTAAAAATTAAAGGCAAAGGCAGGTAACCAGACTCTGATGCCCAGAAAGCAACCTCTAAGTGAAAATTGAACTGGCAGCCTAATAAGCACCATGATGACCTGTAATGATAATAACCTGGATGATCTGGGTTACTGGGCTGGTGGAAGCTTGACCTGTCACAGCAGAGGTCTGCACTGGTTTGGTCTGCACAACAGACATCACCTTGCCTAGATTGGAGATCTGAATAAATATAAAGAAAACAATGTATTTGGGTTATTAAAAACAGGGAAATTGATATTTTATGTACAGCACTATTGCCATGACTTCCTTGAAACAAACAAAAAAAATTCTAAGCTTGCAACAGTCCAGATCTGAATGAAAAAAAACCATAGGTCCTTACTCCTGGCCATCAAGAGCAGAAGGGCAGTAAGTTTCATGCTATTTGAACCTTAAACACAGCCAAAAAATTAAGATTTCAGGTGAAAAGGGCTAAGTGTGAAGATTTAAGGATAGATACAGGATAGGTGGATGGATACTGCAACAGTTCATCTAACATCTGAATGTTCTTCTGTGGGACTCAGAAATACCTGTGCTCTGTTAAAAGTTGAGCCATGAAAGAACTAACTATTCCATCTCTTGCTTACCAGTGTTCCACTGCTCCCCATGGTGATAGGGCTCTTCACCAGAGTGATGGTCTTGGTGACACCACCCACCACAGTTGTGACTACTTGCGCTTGCTGGGCCACAGTGACAGTGCCAGACTTGTGAACGGTTATGATGGGGCGGGACGGTGTGTTGGGTGTGGAAACTGCTGATGTGCCCACCTGGGCTGCTGCTGTCTTAAGCATGCGGGTGGCTGGGTTGCTCACCTGAGAAAAATGCAATGAACATGAGACTGTATATAAGCTTGATAGTTCTATTAAGAAATATAACCAGTGTTTCTCAACCTCTCAACCAGGAGAAACAATGACCTAGGTATTATCTTTTTTAGCTGGAAGATACTTGTAATATAACACACTTGCAAGCAATGCAGGAGAAAGCAGCACACCTTTTACACCACCATCACTAAATACTCAGCAAGCACAGCCATGATGGAGAGCATTTGGTTTGCATACTGAATTTCACCGCCCATTGTAAAATTATATTCTGACTTTTATACCTAATGTGATAGGGCTCTCAATTTTTTTTGATTTTGTTCCTCAGGTTAGCTGTTGTCCCCAGATACCACACAGAAGTATGGCATGTGACGAGTCATGTCTGAAGCAGGAACTTTATGACCAGATACCCTTCCTGTGCATGCACGCACACACACAGAATTTAAATAGTCATGTGTTCTGGTCAGTATGAAGCAACACATTCACACTTTGCAGAAAATAGGAAGTGAATTGTAAATAGTAGCTTTTTGCTAACATTGACAGCTCCTCAACAGAGGAAAGTGCAACCTGCACACTTGCACTGTGCAAAGCATAACTAATATACTCACCATAACCGGTGATGCCACTTTGACAGTGCCTGGCAAGGTGGCGGTACCAGCAGTCACTGGCACAGTTTTGACAATGGTGGCACCAGCAGGCACATTGAGCACAGTAGGTGCTGAGGAAGGGGGAATCTTCTGTGTGGCTGCTGCAGCTGCAGCAAGAGCTGCCATTCCACTCATCTGGGGACTGCTTCCAATTGGCTACAAATTGTGATTTGAGAATTCAATCCTTGATAGGCAATTCAAAAAAAACTTAAGAACATTACAGTATTTTACAAATACAAAAAGGTATTTGTTTAATCAATTATTAAATTATTATTATAATTCAATGCTAGAAATGAATCATTAATACCGTTCCTTGAGTGCTCTGTGCTGGAACAACCATTCGGACACCAGCAGGAAGTGACGTCACAGTGACAGGAGCTTTCCCAGCCTGACTGGCATGTCGCACAGTGACAATAGAAGTGCCAGCACTAGAATGGGGTGCTGCTACTTTCAGGATAGCTGAGGAACAGAAACAAAACAATTTTGAATAAGGCAATGTGAGTTTACCTCAAAGCAAGAATTCTTTAACCAACAGCAGCATCACAAACTATCACAAAGATAACCCTTGCATTTAAGACAAGTGGGCAGGAGAACTCACCTGGTCCACGGGCCGTAGTGGCAGCCAGTGGGCTACCAGGCAGAGAGGCGGTGGGTGATGCCACCTGGGGTACAAGTGTGATGCCAGTGAGCGGTAAGCTCTGTGAAGATGGGGCTGCTGCTGCAGGGGCAGGACTCTTGGGAGAGTTGCTGGGTAGTGAGGGTGCAGGGTTGACAACTGGCGAAGTTACAGCTGTGGCAGCAGGGATGTCATACTTCTGCAGCTGCAGCAGGTATGTGTCAGCAGTAGTCACTGTGCCCCAGTTTACCTCCAGGGAGTTTGTGTTGGCACGAACCAGCTGCACTCTGCCTGGGGCTGGAGGCCTCTCTGTGAACAAAAATGGTGGTGGTGGTGGGGGGGGGGGGCACAGGAGAAACATGTGCTTTGTAATTGCATTCAAGGAGAAAAAAAAAAAATAATCCACTCCTCCCAGACAGGTGTGTAACTGACTCACCTGTCTCCAAATACCAGAGGTCTTTGCAACAGACCTGGTTATTCCAGGCTTTGCGGTAGCCATCTCGGCCACTCCAGATGTAAAGCCGCGAGTTAATGGCAACAGCACAGTGTCCTGCTCGGGCTCTTGGAATGTTGTCCTCTAGAGTGTCCATCAACACTGATTCCCATGTCATGGAGTCTGCCAGGGTCATTACCATATGATTTATATGATAAGTACAGGGAACAAAGAGTGCTTATGTATATCCATGTGTGGCAGAGGGATTAAATATAGGAGAATCGTGAACCCCTACAGTATCAGTCACAAGGTCTGAATTTCTGCAGTTTCCATTACTTTTACAGTAAACACCTAATACCTGTTTGATGGGTAAATTACAAAATGGGCTGAGTTGAAGAGATATTAAGCTCCAAAATGAATGTGACCATTTAAAAATGTCTGTTCGAGCATGTTTAAATATGAACAACAGAAAAACTCAGAGAAAGACAAGACATACCCAAATTCAGGCAGGCCAAAGTGTTTGTGCACTTCCATTCCTTCTCATGCGTTGCCACTTTGACATCATCCATGACCAGGGGCACCCACCCCCCAAACACATACATCCTGCAGAGAAAGAGACCAGAGAGCTGAGCCCCTCCCACACAGTCACCAGCTGCACAAGTCACCAGCTGGAAGCCAAGAGAAAGCACTCACTTGTTTGTGATGGTAGTCGCTGAATGGAGGCTGCGGGGCAGAGGAGCTGTGCCACTCACAGAAGGCTTGCTCCAGGTCAGCGTGTCTGAAACAAACATGGAAAGCAGGGGTGGTAACAGGCCAGGGCTCAGATGAAATACGTTCAAATGGGTTAAAGCTATAAAACTGTTAACTTATCAACTGAATGTATCATATGATTTAGAAATTTAACCAAATGAATCGCATGAAAGCTGCTATAATTTTTTAAATAAATCTTCTGTTCCTGAAGAAAAACCTGTAACAGTGCATAGAAAAGATGTTTCTAAATGTTATCCTTTAAAATGAAAAGAGCAATGCATACTACTTGGCTTTTCAAGAATTTCAGAAGCCATAACAAAGAGAATTATTGATATTTATATTCTCTATACAAATTTTCTTCGCATAATAAACTGAATTGGACTCAGCATACTTAGAAGTATTAACACTGCAGCATTTTGATTTATTGGAAGTGAAAATGTACAAAATCCATCATTACATGTCACTTAAATACAGTTTTAATTGTAAGATTAATTGAATTTACAGCAAAGTCAAGAAAAATAAGTCGTTTTATACTAAGCTTAGTATGAAAAAAATTCAAGTATACAGAGGATTAGACCAGAAGCAGAGAACCACTAAACAAAGATGACTTGAAGGCCATTCTAAATACACATCTGTGCAAAACAGATGGCACAAAAACATGTGCAATGGCAAAGTTCTCAAGTCATTCCTAGTTACCTACACAGTCTTAAATTTTTGAGGCAGGTAAAGTACACATATTCTGTGCTGTAACTACCTCCCTGGACTCACCAATGTCAAGAGTCCACAGGTCTCCCAGGCGGCATCCGCTCATGCCTCCATAGATAACTAAGCGAGACTTCTTGTTGGCCCTATCAGTGTAAACCACAGCTGTGTGGCTCTCACGAGGCGGTGGCAACACTCCATAGGTAATGGGGATGTCCCAGCCGACAACACCAGAACCAGGACGCAGCTCCAGAATGTAGAGGTCATTCAAGTACCTGGACAAAGCAATCGGGTCACTTCCAATACTATCTACTTCATATCTTTACTGCTGTACAAATTTCCTCCCCAGGTCTCTCCAAGCTGTCACACAGTGCTCTTGATTGGCTACACCTTTCCATTCATTTCAATCGGACCCTGCAATACCTGGGAATGTTGTTCTTGGGGTCCTCGCTATCATTGGCAAGCCCCCCAAACAGATAGCACTTGCTCCCAACCAGGGAGAAGCTATGGCCCAGGCGTGGACAGGGAGGAGGGCCATTCTTTGGAGCTTTTGGCTTCAGCTTCTTCCATTCCCATCGGCTGGCCTAAGACAAATCAGACAACAGATGAGATTATGCCAACAAATGAATACTTTCGGTAGAAAGAAAAATGTGCTTATCTAAACTATTAACTGCTAAAAATTAGTTGACTAACGTTTATATAATCAGCTTTAAATAATTTCAGACAATTGAAAGGCATAAACAGAAACCACATAATCTCATAATCTAAAAATTAGTATAACTCTTTGATCTAAGGAATAGTTTTATATTCTCTGCTGTATGGTTGAACTACAGGTGTCCAGGATCAGGTTTCCTGACAAATAGCTTTTGGCATCCAATTCACTGTGAAGTTAACATTTCATCCGCACAACCAACTAAATTTATAACCACTACATGCCTAAATAAATATATTTCTCAAATCCAAATTACTTTTAGAGTTTAAACTATTCAGTTAGCATTTCGTCTACTACAGAATTCTGTCACACAACCAGCTCAAGTTATTACCACTAAATTCATAAATAAATATACTTTTCAAATACAATTTACTTCTACAATACAAACTATTCAATTAAATGGATTATGGGTTGAGTATTTCAGATGGAGAAGTACTGTATAACACAGCCCCCTTACACAGAACAGCTATACTGTGGGTTAGGACAAGAGACGGGACATTTTCATGTTATTACTTTTACATGTGCAAAACAGGGGTATTAATGAAAAGGCTCACTGTGTCTGTGCAGTCAAACAGCAGAACTCCATGAAGGGGGGGGGGGTCACTTACCTGCAGCTCATACAGATCATTGCTGTACTTCCCATATTCCACCATGCCACCGAATACCAGCAGCCGTGTGCCATCACACACGAAACCATAAGCAGCACAGCCAGGCGGAATGTCACCACGAACAGCTGGTATAAACCACTGATTAGTGGCTAGAAGACAGAGAAATACACCACATTTTAGAAACTTCAGCAGCACCAAATCATAACTCCCAACTCCACAAAATATACCTGAGGAATGAAATAAGAGCAACTCAATGATATTTTCAAAAAACCTTCTACGCATTAAGTTTTTGGGTTAAATGTTCAATGTCTGCTGTAGATATTAAAACATAAAATGGACACATGCAAAATTTTCAAATAAATTCCTGGTGCTCAAAATTTTGTATAATTTTTTCCTTAAATTAGGCAGCCTTAACAATGGATATCCAACAAATACTAGACTAATTTGGTCGTGGGCTTTGACAGAAGATATATAGGCAATAAAAGAGCGCTCATTTTACTCAGACAAGATGCCTTTATTCCAAACTGCCATTCTAGGAAATATTTAAAAGTAAATATATACACTAAATAAACTATACACATTAAGAATTCATCTGATTTAGTGATAAAAACAGGTTTCAGCTGTGTTTATGTCAAACACTGATATCTACAGCTAGAATACTTGGTTAAAATGCTGTTCTCTGTGGCACAGTATCCAGTCCAGAAGCTGGCCAGTTAACATTTTTATAAGAACACAGTTGTATAACAGACAAGTCAATAAAAGTACCTTGAAAACAACATAGTTAGAAAGACTGATACTTAATTTTAGCACATTAAATAATGATGTGAATATCAAACTTAAAACCTTTAGTAAACACATGAACGAAGCTCCCGTACAAACACTACATTTCTGTCAAACTATTAAAACAAATTTGAAGAAATAACTTCTGCAGTAGATAATGGAGTTCTACTTAAGAATGTGTTCTATTGATATCATTTATTATTTTTAGGAGGCAATTCACCAAAATTTTACATTTTTTTCCCCCACACAAGTGACAATAAATATCCATTTACTGGCTCAGATTTATATTCAAATCTATAAAAGATCAGTATTAGGGAAAGTACTGTGGTTTGTTGAGACTGGAAGATCTAACACAGTATAGCAGCCTTCAACCAAATCCTGATAAAAATTTGCACCGAACAACGGTTAATAAACAACTGTTTATTAATAAACACAGTCTCCTGTTGAATCAGGGCACATTTCACTACATGGTATACCTTGATCTTTGATCTTGTAAATAAAGGCTTAACTTGGATTATGAAATTATGAAAACTTGACGTTAAAAATTCAGTAGATCAATATTATTGGATTCAGAACTGAAATCCTGGACTAAATGCATGTGTAACCTGAAAGTTCTCTGGCTCTTGTAGTTTTGCCATACCTTTTCTTTAAGCTGAGACAATGGCCTGGAACACAGAATGTGGTCTAAAATGTATGTGACCAATACAAACTTCACATTACCATTTTCTTAAGCACTACCATTGAAGGCCATAAGATTCATAAGAGTACTGATGCAGACTAATTTAAAAGATACAAAACACATACTAAGGAAAGTGTAACAATGGATAAGGGACATCCACTGCTGTGAGCTTTACTGAGACGTATTGATTATAGCAGCAGTAGCTACAGGTGCTATTAAACATAGGTACCATAGTTTATTTTAGTCAGCACTGTCAGTACTGTATTTCTGGAACACATGGGAAAGCCTCCCAGACAGGTGTCTAACTCAAAATGTATATATTATATACAGGCAAACTGAGAAATTCATGAATACTGTACATATTCACCCTTAAGATGAATCAAAGTAAAGCACAGCTTCTATACAATATTACACAATCTGAATTTTAAGTTTCAAACATTTCAAAATAAAACTAAAGGTTAAAAGACACAAAGCACTGGATGATTCAGTTGTGCTTTCCACACATTTAAGGATTTCATGCGATTGTGACAACTCATCTGTCCTACTTGCAAACCAGCACTGTTTTTGTACAACCCCTGTGTGTCCAGTAAGCTTTTAAAGGTATAAATTAGCGCAATTTGTTAAGTCTGACATTTACATTTTTCCTTTTAAACTCAAATACTGCCACTGAAATGCTCAGTCCGCAGAACAGTCTGGCGGCGAGAAGTGTTAAACCCGTAAATAACAACATCACTAAAACGTAACATTAAAAACAAAATCAAATGCTTTAAAAAGGTATCCGGCTCAAAGCCTTAATTTAAGTGAACGGACTAAATGGTGCAAAGCTGTCGACGATAAAGTCAGCAGCGCTACCATCCATTTTATGTGAACCCGCCATTTTTCTTTGTATTTTTGCTTGTCTTCCTGGCAACGCCGGGGAACGCCAGGTACCGCCAAATGGACCACAGTGCGTGGAAAAACATTACCGCCACTTAGGGAAACGAAAGGGTACCATTAATAACGAAACGGCCGGAACACAATGAATGACAAAACAACGAACGACGTTTGTTTCGATAAACTGAGCCAGCCAGAAATGTACTTGGCTTTGTCTCAGACACAGCGAGTTGATACTGCAGGCAGGCGCTCAGGGTGACGGGACAGTAGATCGCATCCATACTGTCACCACGTCCAGCGCGACACTTCTGGCGCCACCGTTAAAAGTAACGCTGGGCGCGCTCGCAGACCGCAGCGACTTCCGAAATGTAACGTTACGCGAAGCGCGTGGACCAGCTCGACACCCAGCGCCCGCAGCGCTCGGTGGCGCGCAATGACACGCATGCTCGGCTGAACACATCCAGTGTCAGGAAAGTAATGTCGAAAACATTGAGTAAAATATGAACATCGATTCTTCTGATAAACTTTATATCTTTACAGGGAATAAACACACCACATTCGCTTTTTGCTGCCAGTGTTTCCAAGAATGGAATAAACTTACTTGCCAGCCAAAAGCCGACCGAGGGATGAGTGAAAACGGCGAAGCTGCTTACCTGTGTTGTAAACGTGCAACTCGTCCACGATTCCTTCATTTCCTCCCCCGAAAACAACCATCAGCTCCTTAATAGCGACAGCTCTGTGGCCGTGCCGTGGTCGAGGGACGGGCCCGGACCAGCCCAGCACCCGCTTCCACCGAGGCTGCAGAACCGTGCCCGTAGTCCCGGATCCCGTGGAACCAGGTGAAGACATATCGACTTAAAAAAAAAAAAAGAATAGGCTCCTGGACTAAACTCTTCAGAGACGCTCTGCAGAAAATATGCCGTTTTAGAAGCAGTCGGTATATTAGCTTCTCGGCTAGCTAGCTTGCTAGCTAGCTCACTAGCAACTCAAGAGAAAACTGCGAGCTAATGCAATTTTAAAAAATCAGAACGAAATGAAACATAACGTAAACGGGATACGGTATGCTGTAATTTGGTATCCTGTAGTGAGGTGGTAAATGTCACTGTCGGAATCCTTTCAGGAATATGTAAAATCCATGGGTGCCGCCATTTTACTCAGCAGTTAGAAGCTTTGCAAAAGAGGGGGAAAAGCCGGTTACTGAATAAGTGAGTCCATAGCCCACCGAGAGGTAAAATCATAAACATTTGGTGACACTTCCTTTTAGATAAGCACAGCTATTTTTCCTCTTCAAAAAAGCCCCCTTGACGTTTTCATATTTAGTTAGATCCCACCAAAAGCAAAGCCGTGCCACTCCATGGGAGCCGCCATCTTGTAACAACCAAACAAACCTGCGCCAGGCTAAAAAATGGCGGCGTTCAATGAAGTAAAAAACAAAACGAAAATCCTTCTTAACGTTTCTGCATTGATACTTTAAAACTGCATTAAGCGCCCGCTGAAAATTACAACAGTGACTAGAGAAATGTTGCAACTTTCAACACTAAATTGTATACCCTGTAAGGTAAAAGGTTTCCGTTTTGTTTAGTAGCCAACCTAGCTAGCTGCCGCTGAAGGCGATTTTCATGCCTCTGTGGGAGTCGCCATCTTGTCGAAAAACCCAAACACCATCAATCCCCTCCTCTGAGGGCGCCGGAGCGGTGGGCGGGCTCCCTGCTGCCAAACATTCATACTTTATCGTGGGCTAGACTCGTATAAACAGCTACAAAATCGATATTTCTAGTGCTTTGTCACAAATTTCAATTGTTGTGTTTTTACTAACCCCTACCCACTGTTAAAAAACCAAGTTGCACTATGATATTTTACATAAATTGGAGTGCCGTTACCTCTGGCTAGCACTCGATAGCTATTTAGCTATCAGTACAGTAGATGGTACAGTGAATTAACGCAACGCCGAAAGGAAAAAGTAACAAATTTTGTGAGATGGTCAACAATTTAATGGCATTAGAGTAATGCATATCGGTATGTTAACAATCATTTACTGCATTTCAATGCAACACTGGGTCTTTAAAATTGCTACTTTTCATGCTTCTCCGATGGAAGCAGCCATCTTGCGGACTACAATCCGCTTCTTCACCCTAAAGAAAAATGGCGGACGTAACGTTTTCCGTAACAAAACGACTCAAAATAGCCAAACGTGCAGTCGTCACAACACAATATACTTACTCTTTTGCCTTATATTTTAGCAAAATATCTCGAGGGCGAGACGCGGTGAATTTTAAGTCAGTGATTAGGGTTTGTTAAGGAGAAGCTAGCCCTCTCATGCCTTCCAGGAAGCCGCCATCTTCTTAACAAAAACTACATTACAACTCGGCTCGGCTGCTCGTCGCCTGCGCCGCGACATAAATGGCGGACACGTCGCCTCTTGCATGTAAACGAGTGCGGTACACGGGCGTCGCAAAACATGGGCGCTCTTTTTGTACCACATCTCACCGCGCTTTTAATCGTCACGTTAACTTCCGCTTTACATAAATAAATAAATAACAAGAAGAAACCCTGATCGCAGGCACGTTTGGCGGGTAACAGCAAAAAGTGGATACAAACCGTAATATTTATTCTTTCTGTTGCGAAATATTAAGTTTAGGTTTCATTCAGGCCTAAATCGCTCAACTCGGCTTTTGGTTTATTAGCTTTGTGAAGAGCTTTTAAGGCTGCTAACATAGTAAGCATCTTATAGACTAGCAGCGCACAACCACAAAATTGGTTATTTTAAATAAGTACTGACTGCCTACTTTTGAGTTTTTAAGGTGTTTAATAATAATTCACGAAGCACGGTCATGTTGAACGAGGGTGACATTTTTACACTACCCAGATGTTAATGATAAAAATGTAAAAATGCAATATTCAGCAAATTCTGAGTGTGACATGGTGGTGATAGAGGTATCAGTATCTTGAAAAAGAAAAAAATAACATGAAATGTAGTAAACTAAGGGCAATCACACCTGACAGAAACAGAGCCGCAACCTGCAATGTTTCAGCCATAAACCTCTATGGCAGCTGCTGGCAGGGTTTGTCCTCAGTCTGAGGAACAACTTTGCGACTTTGACAAGATTGCATCTAAAACGGCAGTTTGGTTTAGAGATCTGTTAACTTGAGTCATGACAACGTTTATGTTACTCAATTTATCTGGAAGCAGTCGTTCAATAGGATCCGTCCTGAACCAGCGGTAAGGCGACTTTCTACATTTTTCTATTTTAGCTACCGTCTTGAACCCCGTTGAGAAACCTTTGGCATTGCACATGTATTAGTGTCACTCATCAGTTCGGTTTCTTCGCAGCTGTTTCTAAGACGAGGTTCACGGTTCACTGGAGCTGGAAGCACCCGGCACCACAGAGCAGATTCCACCTCATTGTTCTACTGGCAGTCAAGGCTACGTACGGACCAGAGGCAGAGACCAAAGGCTATGATGGACAAATGCTGACACAATAGTTTCCAAATCCGAATTTGAAGAGGACTGTGATAGCTACAAAAGCTGATCTCAGAACTGTCAAAATAAATAAATAAATAACAGTGAAAGTGGAGAAGAAAATTAAATGACATGTCATTGTCTATTCAAAACTTACCAGTAAACCTGACCTTTAAAAGTTCTAATTTTGGTGTATTTGAAATACTATTTACAGACAACACTCAAGCAGATTATCTTAACATTGGAGCAATAATGAAAAACCTTGTTTGAAAAAAAAATACAGAGAAAAACAATTGATGTAAATTTGTTTTAAAAGAAAAAAAAACAATACAAAATTACAACTTTTTCAGCAGATAAATTAAAAATAGTAATTCATAAAATAGACAATTCTTACTCATGGTTCTCAATTTCATCCCATCCTCCTTTAAATACAGTACACAGAAAAATATGGTAATTATGTGACCGTGAGACAGATGTATAGTAACATGTATTCAACATTAAATGAATTCAGAGAATTCAACCTGCCATGTAACTCCTGCTTTGAGACTTATTCAACACAAAAATGCATTGTCAAACTAGGACCTAACATTCTGGAGGGTCAAAAACACTGCATGTGAAATCGCTGTATCGGGATACATTATAACACCACTATGAAACGATGGAATTGCGTGACCAATCCATGTGGGCATTCAAAACATTCAATGGTACGATTTTTAGACAGCAGCTTGAAATACTTCACAACATGAGACACTGTACCGCTACAGTATGAATGACAGCTACACAAACTGGAAACCAGCTTTCCTGAATTCCCCCAGTTTCATCAGTTTTTACTATACCCCTACATTCACATTTTTAAGAAATGTATTTTTCTTCCCCTCATTTCAAGTAGGTAATTGTTTAAAAGCATGAAGTGTGTCGAGAACACAATAGTAGAAATATAAATTATATGACTTATTTAGTAAAACAAAGGTACTTTGTAAAATATGGTTCTGGCTTACAACGTACCATTTCTAATGAGAACTTTGGTCAATGGGTGTTTGCATTCACACTGTCTTAGGTTTGCATATACTCAACCTGAGATACATTTACAGATGAACAAAATGTAAAGTTTCAAAAGCATTTGAAAAATGTAAAAGTACCACAAAGTGAGTAAATAGGGTTAAAAAATTATAAAAGTAAAAAGTAATTTTAATTTTACATATTCATTTTTTTCTTCAACAGAAGGATTCTAGTAGTCTCAGATTCTTCATATAAACGGATCAAAATATTGCTTCCATGATAAAATACTATTTACATAAGCAAACAATATTGTAGCTCTGTATCAATGTACATACGGAAATGGAACATTTTTTCCTCTTCACCCAAAAGTAATGCAGTGAATTGTTTGGGTATGATTTTTTTCAATGCAAGGTAATTATTAGTCCATGTTACAAAGATGCATGTGTGCAGGTCTGACTGGCCTCCCCAGGTATACTTTCAAACTCATCACTTTCTACTGGTTCTTGGCTTTTACTGTCTGCACCATCATCTGTAAAGAGGAACAAAACACAATGATCACCCAGCCACTGTTTAACATCCCAAAAATTCTAGAACATTTTACTTTCAATTGTGACACTTAAAGACATTTTGCAGTAGCATGTTGCTATAATCATTAGCAGTGTTTTCATATATTTGTGTAAAAAATGTTTATTAATGGTAAATTGGATTTTGAAAATGACACTTTGGTCTTTATAGAAAAGTATATAAAGCACAGTAACATCCTCACCAGAAAGGCTGTCAGAGGAAAACAGGTTGGAGATGGGGATCCTGCCCTCTTTGTACAGCTCCATCTTCTGGACAAAACGTTGTTTGACAGTATTTATAACTATCCCTTTACTGGGCAGGTCTGGCAAGGAGATAAAAACATATTTACAAGGAGAAACTCAGTTCAAGTTTATAGTCTCCTAATGCATCAGCTTGATCAAACATGGAACATAGAGACAGTTGTAGTCATACCTGTCAGAGAGTTACTTTGTGTTAAAGCAGCTTGCATAGCACCTTCCAGCTGAGAACCCTCACAGAGGAAGGAGGACTGGCCAGTTCTGCTCTGGTCCCTAGACTGGTGGCCAAGGGACAACTGGCCAGAAGCAAAGTACTGTGAGTAGCCCTGACTTTCATCTGACTCACAGGGGGTCTGGAAGGAAGATGGATGCTGTTCCCACATTCTACTGGCTTTGTTCAAAGACTGTGCCTGTGAGCTGACTGATTTTGATGGAACCAACAAGGACTGGGGTTTTGGGGCACAGTCATACGTGTCCTCTTGGGGTCCTATTTGCAGGCCATGATGGGTTAGAGATGCCAATGATTGGTCAAGAGAAAAGGAGGGAGGAGCAGGAGGGAGGGACTGGCATAGTGGAACAGATCCAGAATCCCCTTTAGCAGAACACTGACTAGAAGTATTTAGTGTTTCGCTAATTTCTTTAAGAGTTTTGAAAACCTGAAACAAAAAATACACAAATGAATACACAAACACAATGACCTGTACATGTTTATTCTAATTAAGGTTTTCATCAAGTTAAAATATTTGTCAAAAAAAAAAAAAAAAAAAAAAATCACACAGTTCTGCTTTTATGTCTCATATCACTATATACTATTATATACTGTATAATTACATCATGCACTATAACATAAGTGTGTCTATGTATACATCCACACACACGCACGCACGCATGCATATAAATTACCCAGAACTTTAATGTTTACAATCCCCTCCACCCAAAGACAAAATCACCTCTGCTCACCTCTGTCATAGGTGGTCTCTTTTTCTTCCTACGGTCCAGACAGCGACAAGCCAGTGTTGAGAGCCCCAAAGACCCTGGAGGGTCTGGCTGAGCTGTAAGGGCAATACGAGGATCCAAGTGTTTCTTGCAGATGTGTGCTGCAGCTTCTTCTTTACTCTCACATTCTGTAGCTAGATCTTTCTATTGAGGAAAAAAAAAAAAAACAGTACATCTAAGAGGAAATCAAATGTGATTGTCCCACAACAATTAGCTTTAACAGCAGCAAAGATGATGACAAGAGTGTCCAGCAGCGGTGCTCATTCACCTGTGACAGCAGAGTTCAGAGAATATCAAGTCTGTGTCACTGTATCTTACCAAATACAAAGTCTTGGATTGGCTGCCTACTTCCATGGCCTTGCGTCCAGTCAGCACTTCCAGCAGTACCTGAGAAGCAGAAGGAAATGAATATGGGTTGGTCCTGAAAAAGCTGCAGACATACAGGGTCACCCCCTAACATTAGGAGTGCTATAACTAGTTGGACTGCTGCATGGTCTTGTGTAACTGAAATGTACTGGGATGTACTACTTACTTTAAAGCCCTCCCACTTGATCATACTAATTTGCAGTCTAAATACTGTACACCGATGTATCACTTACCTTTCCAGGTCTTGGGATATTACAGTCAATAGCAACATCTTAATCACTAAGCTTACAAGCAGATTGTATTTTGTAATTGTTCATTTTTATTATTCATTTACTCTATCTGAGTAGCAGTGTATACCTGGTTCTTATATGTCATAACCCCTGGGTTAGAGTACCTATCCTATCCTCTCTTTCCCTCTCATTGACTCCACAAAAGCTTAGCTGTATAAAATTTGCTTGTATCACAGACTTTGAACAAAGAATGCATTCTGTTCTACAGTTTAAGAACTTAAACTATAACTTAAAAATGAACAAAATTTTTGCAAATTTTGATTTACGTATTTAGCGAAAATGGACAGAACTTCCCTGAATCTATCAGGTTACTATTTTTGAATGCCCAAGTGGAAAGAATAAGAAAAAAAAAATGTTCTTGTTCTATTTAAAATCATAAATGTCAAACAAATTATACTGTTAAAACCAAAAACACAATATCTCATCTGTTTTCTTTTTAGATGTCTTTCTACTTTCTTTTTTTAACAGGTGGTTAAAATGTACAAAAAAAGTGTACTTATGTGTTGTCATGGTAACTCCTATTCAAGCCAGATATTCAATTTTGAGCTAATTTAGGCTTGGGGAGGGGGCAGCAAAAATGTATCTTACCACGCCAAAACTGTAGGTGTCAATCCACAGTCCCAACTCTCCACCTTGGATATACTCATCTGGCAGGTAGGCCAGTGTCCCACGTATGGTCTTTGTTTGAGCCACAGTGGTGGTCTGGACAGACTTTCCGCTACTGCTCTGACAGAACCGGGCCAGTCCAAAGTCCCCCAGCTTTGCCTCCAGATGCTCTCCTAGGAGGATGTTGGAGCTACAGGGACGATTTTGGAGAGTATTAATACTGAACCAATATCTTGTACACAAGCCAAATATGCCAATTACTACTAAAATTGGTGGTCTTTAAACATGCCATTTTGTTCCTCTTAAGCATTTTGAAAACAACAACTGAACTCATAACAGCTGAGAAATGTGACATACCAATCAATCCATAAAGGGATACTCATGCTATGCTATCATGATTCCAAGGCTTTAACAATTATTAACATGAATCTCAACCCTGTTGTTAATAACAGCTGCCATTTTCCAATGCAAATACATCCAGCTTGTATAGCATGACCACTGATCAGTTTTAATTCTTTCCCTTAAGAAAAAGACATCAATATTAGTCCAGTCCCATTCCCCCGGACTTCTGTGCTGGGATGTTGTTTGGCAAACAACCCACCTCTTCACATCTCCATGGATGAGTTGAGGATTGCTCTGGTGCAGGAACTGGAGGGCTCTGGCAGTTCCCAGCAACACACTGACACGCTGCTGCCAAGAGAGGGCAGCACCACTCTGAAAAACAGACATGGGATCCGGCATTCATACGGGTGCCAGTAACGTAAACCCCTGTTCACACTCACACACACCAGAAACATTCAAATCACAAACTGCCCCGAACCCAGAAGAACAATTTAAGAAGTTTTTTCTAGTTTGTGTTACATATGAGCTCTTACGGGCTTAACATTTTTCCATTAGTAAAATTACCTATATTTTATGTCTGTTTTCAGCCAACAGAGGGTGTTTACCTGGCAATGGAGTCGGTCCTCCAGCGAGCCATTGGACATGAATCCATACAGCAGGCAAAACACCCCTCCGCCAACACAATACCCCGCAAAGTCTACAATATTAGGATGTCTGTATCTGTGGGGTAAAATGACAAGAGAATAGTCTCAGCTCAGGTAAACGCATCAAAACAAATGATGCAACCAATACAAATGGAGAGACAGCACAACAAAGTCAGTAATGCATAAATGTGGCAATAATAATCAAGCATGATTGTTAAAGAATTACTATTTTATCCAAATACTCACATCGCTAATTCAATGAAATGCATTACTAATAAACACTAGAAAAAAATGCATATTGCCAGCCACTATGAGAAGAACCTATAGCAAATCTTACACCTAATGCTGTCTTTCAACAATGGACCCTTTCTTACTTGCCTGGTTGTTTATACACCACTGTATTTTCTCAAAATGTATGTTTGTGCAGAATTTGTTATTTTGTGTTACGTAATGAACTAACTATACAGTAAACAGAATGTGAGTTGACAAAAAGACAGATGTGTAACTAGTTAGTGCAGGTTGGTGGACACAGGTACAAACGACGAAAATAGGCAGTTAGCCGAGGGGCTGAAGGCAACTTTGTCTCGAGTTTAAATGAACATTTATTCTTCTAGTGATAAGTTGATATACAGAACAAAGCACTGAAAAAATAGAAGCTGATGGATCCATCCAGTTCAACAAAACTCCCAATTCACATATACTCTGACCAGTAGCGGGGCCCTGGACTTGAGTCATTGTTTAGGCCTTACTGCACCATATTGTAAGCCACTTCTCCAAACTCAAAAACCAATGTCAAGTAATATATATCTTTGCAGTATGTACATATTGATGTACATTTGTTATGCAGAGTCTGTGTGTGTATAAACGTAAACACACTAACAAAGTGCACACGGAGATGCATTCTTACGGCTTTGCTCAGCTGCTGCGGGCTTGAGTTCATAGACCAAAAATGGCATGGGCTAAGAAAAAACTGGGCTAAGAAAAAAATTTTAGAACTGTGTAATACTTTCGAAAGTGGGAACCTGTCAATAACTGCAACAGGTCTACTAAAAAAAGCTATCACTCTAAGCATGAATATGATTTTACTATTTTAGCTACTTTCTGCATCATAAAATAAGCCAACACACCAGCACAAGCATTTATTATATTTTTCTGTGAAACTGATTATCTTTCAAGGCAGTAATAATCATACTGTAATTGGTTGTATTTTGTTATGGGAGAGGAAATAGGAAATAGTCTATTTACAGTCTGTGAGAACGAGAGAACAAACAAGTTTGCAAGAACGCAAGATAGTGAATAATTTCTTCTTATAAAAATACAATTAAAACAAAGTAACATTAATCAATTTTCACCGACTAGGAAACAAATCCAAACCTAACTTTAGCCGAGGCTGGCCATGAAAAACCAACTCAAACCTAGTCAGAGAGTTTAAAAAAAGTTTAAATTTTTAAAATAGTAAGAAGATGTTTTCAAGTTTAATAAAACTTGACTACATAAAAACCTAACTTGGGACATTCACAAGCTGCTATGCATTGTGCTGTTTCCTTTATACACACAAGAGAACAGTATTAATTCTCACGTTCTGTGCCATAGGACGTGAGAGTGGAGTTTTTAAATAAAAAATTAAAAAAAAAAAGTGGGCCGTAGAAAGAATTAATAAGTGTTTCACCTTAAAACCCCGACTCTATTTTACTGACCATGAGGCTGTAGTTTAAATTTTTTAGAAAATAAAATGCTGACGAAAACACTGACTTCATTTTTAATTACTGTTCATATTTTTGTAATTTCGATGTCCATAACACAAGGTGCACACAAAATACTAGAGAGTTATGTAACTAATTATTTATGAGTAAATTACCGGAAAAGGTCTGAATCCACAATGAAGGCCCGCCATACAAGTTGAGTCCTTGGTAGATGGCCAGCTCTCATACAAAAAATTTTTTTTATTTTTTTTCCCTTTTTATCTTAACCTAAAAACTGAGTTACATAAATGTCTGGTTCTGTAATTGTTTAGACCGTTATATCTAGCATATGCTTTAATCTAGGCCTTTGATATTCATGCCAGCAGTGTTTCCAAATGTATTTATTCAAACAGAAATGCATACATGACTAAAACATGGGGGAGTAATGATGCAATTTGGTATTTGGGGCCCTGAGTCTGTCAAGGCCAAACTGATAACTAGAATTAATATCAGAACCAACACGTTACTTTTAAGCACTCCATGACCTACGTGATACTATGTAGTACATAAACTGGAAGTTTGCTTTGTTTCTAAACAAAATGTACATAAGGATATCCCATAAAACCGAGACTGGGCAAGGACTGGCATAATCCTCATTACACTTTACGACCAAGGTGATTTAAAACTCAAATTCTATCAGCAAACCCCTGGATATGATCATCAGTACAAAGCAACCTTTGCACCCTAAAACAGAACTTCCAGTTATATTGTAAATGTTACATATCCATACGGTACACACACTCGCAGAAACACAGTACTCATGCGATGTGCTTGTGCTAATCCCAATTATTTTCAGTCCCCATGCCTCTCTAAAGCATACCAACATTGGCTTTTTGAAAAATGGACAAAAAAGGAAAAGTAAAAAATAACAAAAATATAAGGTTAGTTGTAAGGGTCATAAATGGATAATTAAAGTACAACAGTATTAATACAAATTTCCATGACATGACTGATAAAAGTACTCTGAAAAGCCCAAGGAAGCTTCCTTACTGTGACAGTTTCTCCACCTCCGTCCCGAAGGTCTCCTTCACAAGCGTCCAGTTTAGCCGAGAGTCCTGTTGCAAAAAGACAACCGCGTGTTTAAAGTCACCGAAATATCCCACAGTACCTAATGATGATCACACCACAAGACGTTTGGAAGAGGTGCAGAAACACTGACATGTTCACAACCTTCAATTCTGTCCTTTCTCACAAAAAATGTCTCTTCAGGAGGCTTTCCATTAACTCAAGAGAGCTTTCCAACCATTTTGTACATAATTTAGCAAAGTTTACTACACGAGAGGTAGAGCTGGTCTTTTGGGATGAGGGAACTGTCAAACATCTCACAATCTTTAAACATGCAGTTACTAAGGGAGAAGTTTAATTAGATCAATATTACAAGAAGGAAATCAAAAATGCAAAAATCTCTTTTGATATGGGAGTGTACGTTGTATTCCAAATATTAATTTATTAAAAGGATGCTGATGGTACCATGACATCAAAATAATGTTTACATTTTTTTATGAGGCCTATGAGGGATAAAGCCCCTCAGAATTACTAAACTGTTTGAGATCACACTTCCTCATTATTAAAAGAGGAAAAACACTGGAAGCCTTAAGCCAGACATTTCAGAGAAGTACAGTTTAGCAAACCTGTCACTCTGCAAGAGCACCATTGGATCTAAACATGAATTGCAGTCTACCCCAGCACTATTCAATTTGTTGAAATGCCAGATACCAGAAGTGTTCTGGTTTCTCTGCTGAGTCCATGCAACAGCATGTCTTTGTCATTGTGTGGAGTCGAATTAAGGAAAAAAGGCCCATTCTAATGCTCTCTCACCTCTTTCAACCTCTTAACAGCATAGTCCGTGTTCCTTAGATTTGCCAAGTACACCTGTCCAAAACCTCCCTCTCCAATCAGTCGTTCTGCTGAGAAGTTGTCTGTACCATGCTGTACCTCTCCAATTGACCAGCACATGGCACTGGAGGGGGGCACAGGAGGCAGCACACAGGGCTACAAAACAAAAAGAGCAAAAACATTTAAGAATCAAACATGGTAGCAGTACAGATATAAAACTGTGTAGATAAAACAACCCATTCATTCATTCATCCATTCATCTATCCATCCATCCATCCTCAGTAACTGCTTTTCCATGTGGGATCATGGTGGCCTTACACCCATCAAAGAAACACAGGCCATAAGGCACAGGTACACTCTGGACAGCACACCGGTCCAATCACACACTAGAAACCATTAGCAGCCACCTACCGTAGCCCAGGATACTGCAAAGCCTACAGCTTAGGAGCTACAATGCACCAGCGCCACCAGCTGTTACACAATGTGGCCCCTAACAATAAATGCTAGTGATACACTACTATTAACATCTGTTGTGTGTATGCGTTACAATACATGCTAATACATGCTAATATTTACGCACAGGATTGTATTTTATTCCTATTTACATTGGTACCATGGCTCTGTGCCTTTATAATTCATAGTATCAACTTATTTTTATATAAAAGGACTATATGCTCAACACTTGGCAGCTATTTAAATGAAATGTAACATTGATTTTGGTGTTTTACTACCAAAGGGAAACCCCTCATTAAGACACACTTTTCCATAATCTGTTTCCATAAATGTGTTTTCACAGTTCAAGTGACAGATTTATCATTGTGTTAAAGTGTTTACCTTTGAGAACAGGATTTGCATTGAAACAGCCCACATCTAAACCATAACATGGTTACAGCCTGTTATACGATTGGATATACTGTGTAATAGCTGGTTCCAGTGTGATGCTTCTGCCCAGAACCACATAGGCACCAAACATGAACATTGTAGTAATTCAGTAAACAGGACAATTGGATTTCCTTTAATTTCTCTACCACTGGCACTTTCTGATACAGGTATTTGCTTGCAGACAATTTTAACAAGCCCATTACCTGGGGGATAGTGGGTCCTTCTCTTCTCCCTTCTGAGTCTAAATGCGGCGGTGGAGGGTCAGGTTTGGGAAGAGGGTCTGATAAAAGAATTTTAAAGGTATATTTAACATTTTTAATGTAACATACAAATGTTGCCATTTACTGTGTGCAGAACTGAAGCATCACCTGGGTCAGGAAGATGAAATGTTGACGGGGCCTTTGGAGGGTCTGGTGGGGGAGGTTTACATTTCCCTTTATCAAAACTCCCATCGTATGAACGCCCTTTAACAGACATTTAGAGTCAGGATTACATCATTACTACACATCATCCATCCTGCTCTCTGAGTCCAGTACTTGGCAAATAAGCTAAAGTGCAGGCATTCACTGTGCGTATTGCAGTGGATTATTACATATTTACTGGCCAATGCTGCTGAACAGTGGAGCAGAAGTGTGACTCACAGTCCTTAAAAATGTCTCGTGCTCTGTACAGTCGCAGCTCATCCAGAAGTCTCAACAAGTCCTCAACTGTGCCATTCTGCATGCCCCAATGGTTCATCACCCAGTCTGTGCGTTTCTCGCTCCGCAGGGCGAGGCGGAGGTCCGTCTGATTAGTCAGCACACGGGAGGCTAGGGCACAGGAAGAGTACTCAGTCCGGTGACACACAAGCTGTCAAATAAAGATGTTCTGAACATGGTGTGCACGATCCCCTTTCATGTGCACAGGAAGCATTTTTTTTAATAGAAGGAAGCACTACAGATTTTAGCACCATTTTAAGTGCGGATGTAGTGCTGACCACAATTATTCACAGGGCCCAAGTCTATCTAAGTAGAATTCATGTCTACCACTTGGCTTGGCACAATGCTGCCAGGCAACACTCACAGCTATGCACAGACTGTTGAAGAACCTCAACAGCCTGCCAGACAGGAATGCTGGAATCACCACAGTTATCTCCAAGCTGCCACTTCCTAGTTGGCTGAGGGAGCCCTACACATCACTGAGCATAAATACAAATGGAAAAATAAATGTATGGAAACTGCTCTTTTCTTGAAACAGCTCATTTCTACACAACAAAAGATGGTGACAGACATTTAAAAAAAGAGGGAATTCATGCAAAAGTAGAAGTTCTAACATTGTGTCACTAAGAAGCTTGACTTGGTGGTGAAAAATTAACAGTTCTGGTTTATCTATGTGCTGCACCAGTAAAGAACAGTGGCCCCACTGTGACATTTTCTTAAAAAAACATTTACAAAAATCACTGACAGTAACAAAAGTACAACTAAATTTGATTCTCAGAAATGAACAAAAAAAAAAAAGTGTAACGTGTTTATTAGCTAAATGTTACTGATCTTTTTAAAATGTGCTAAATTTTACATTGAGAAAAGAGATACTGACTGGTTAAGTTACAAGTACTGTACATTATCCATTATCTATTAATCTATTATCATGAACCATGTTATCTTGCACACGATCACAGCAGTCCAGTCCTATTTTGGAATCACAGGATGTAAGGCTATGAAACAACTCTGATATGGGGCACCAGTGCACTGCAAGGTACATATAAATTATTTACACATATAATTCACATTCATCAATATATGAGAGATACATATAATTGTCAAAAATTTTATAACAAGTTTCTTTATTACAGCAACCCAAAAAAATTTAATCACCATGTAGATCAAAGATTGGGGAATTATTGGAAAAATGCTCAACTGCTCTGAGGCTTTGAACAAAGGGATGTGACCCTGGAGGTCTCGCTTCATGAAGATTTGACAACAGAAAATCAGAAGTACATGTTTTGCCTGGATTTCCATCATTGCTTATAGAAAGGGTAATTTGGCCCAGAGGCAAAGGTTGCACATTTTAGGAAACTTTTGACAGTCAGGTCTCAGGAGAAGCAAATATTGGCCTACATTTATTCCAAAGCAACTTAAACTATGATTTTTATTCATAGCTATGCACAGTGATTCAACCATAATGCACACAAATTTTTCTTCAGTATCACTTTAAAGTAAAAACCTTGTTCAAGGGTGGGACAGCAGGAAAATTCTGACAATACTCCAGTAAACACTCGGGATAATTCCCTAAAAAGCAGAGTACTAACTGAAACAGCGCTACATGGGGGTCATTATAACATTATATTAGACAGGTGAAAGTATAAACAAAACTACAACAGAACAGTAATGAAGTTCTATATAAAATTTCAGAATCACATAAATAGTTGTTTATCTTCTAACTGTAGTGTACAAGACTATGAAAATATGTAAGGAAACACTGAAAGAACAGAAAAAAATGTAGCAAAAACAAGAGTAAGATCTGAGTTGCCCTCCTCAGCCAGTCATTACCCTCAGCATGTGATTTATTACAATAACTGCAATAATTTACCCCAGTCCAGCTAGGAAAAATTGTCAAGAGCACCCACACACACCTTCTGTGTCTAAAGAAACACAAAAACAAATCAGCTCTTTGTGCCCATGCAACAGCTGCAGAAGGAACGTACATCATAACAGGTAAATATAAAAGAAAAACATCAAAGATTACAATAAAATGATCTTCAAATGCTGAAAAACTTTGAGATTAAAAGAAAATGTGCAACGTGGAAAATTTGCATCATAGCAACCTGGCGGAGCAGCGACAGAGCATGTGCCATGAACGGACATCTCCTGCCTTGTGCAGCGGCCGACAAACCACGGGTGTACTGAAAAAGCCCCACAACCCACACAGAGGAGCGAGGACAAAGAGAAGAGACAGTAGAAAAAAAATTTAAGGAAAAAGTTGCTGGGCGTACTATGAAGTTATAGCATGAGTCCTGTAATGAAACAGCATTAATGGGGAAGCATTGAGGGGGGTATTACTGTATATAATACATTACACTACACAGCACCTGGCAGCACAAATGTGTTGTTGCTAGAACTGCACAGATTTCACAGGGAGGTACCACAACGGTCAATGTGTGAGAGGTGAGACCCAGGTTTACCCTGCTGCCTCACACTGGCACAGCTACAGCTAACGTTTGCTCGTTTCTCCAAGCGACTTACAGTGACCAACTAACCGGTTCATTTAAAAAGGAGGCGGAATCCTCAAAGACTGACGCTCAAGCCTCTACGCTACCTGCTGCCCTTTCAGCAGCACATGTTCCACACCTACCAGTGACAACTGACAACTACACAACCAGTAAACCACACAGACAAACTGACTGCACTTCGAGAGTTGTGTATTTGTATATAAAGCTCTTCGTCCGTTGCTGAAATGCACCGCGTACTCAGGTGCAAGTCGCGCCGTCGCTTCAATGAATAAAACGTACATTTTTTTAAATTTAACTTTTCTTTTTTAAAAAATAATTAATTAAATTATGAGTTTTGTGTGACTTCGTGTAAACCGCAGCCAGCGCAGCCCTGGAATGGAAAAGGTTTGCCGAGTTGCCTCAATGAAAACACAATCGCGACGGCCTGCAGCTGCGTGTAAACTGCGCACTTCGCCCCGTCTGACCCCACACGACTCAGAAATACAACGAATGTCGTTGATGTCCTTAAAATCGTTGGATCTCGCCGCTAGACAGCGGTGCACACCGGAAGAGGCTCAGTGAGACACGGCTGGAGCACCGCCGAACTCACCGAATCGCTCCCATTCCGAGTCCGAGAGGCTGTCCATGACTCGATTAAATTCCACAACGACTTTCGGAGGTAAGTCGTAGATGAAATGGTGTCCCAAGTGCCTGTACGACATGTTCAGGCTGGACACATGGGTCTCAGTCGATCTGTTTCCTGCCGAAGTGAGACAAAAGTCCAGAGGAACAGTCACATCGTGTGTGTGCAGTACCATCGCCTCAGACTGCCGGACCCCATCGGTGGTGGCAGCAGCAGCGGCGGCGGCGGCGGCGACAACGTGCCCCGCGCGCTCCACAAGTCACTGAAAAGCGAGCCGCGGACGACGCGCTCGCCCACTTCCCCTATCACGTGAACGCGCACGACCGGTGACGTAAGCCGCGTTCGGCTTGCGCGCTCCGGCTCGCCGTCTTTCCGAAGCGTGGAAGCGCGGCGCCGTGAGACGCGTGTCGGCCGATCGTAGCTCGGCTTCGTGTGTGCGAAGCAGAAGAAAGTGTCATGGGGGCCCCGTGAACGTTCCTAGGGGAAATGGCCGCTCTCGGGCGGGATCGCAGCGGATGAGCGCGGTGGACGACGGTGGTGGGAACCCGGATCCGCGCGTGTGGTGACTCACGGGAAACGGATTTTTGCCTTGCTGCTCGATCCCAGACAAAAACGTATTACAACACATCTGTTGTTCCAGCAGTTGAAGCTGCATGACGCGCTGCAACTGTAATACATTTTATTTTGCTGATGCATTTCCCACTTTTTGGACGCGCTGCAACTGTAATACATTTTATTTTGCTGATGCATTTCCCACTTTTTGTTTACCGGGGTGCTTGGAATGATGTGACCATTTGCACCACTGGCTCTTCTGCCCTTGTGTCACGTACAGTGAAAAGTTTGTTAAAATGCACCCTTTTCATACAGCCAGCTTATAACCTCATTACGTCAGCATATTTTCCTGGGGAAAAATTACTTTTCAGATGGTATTTGAGATACTGCCTACAGTATCTTTCACCATGAAAACAAAAAGCAACTATTATACAATACAGTGTGACAGTCTCAACCAATAAGTGTCTTTAAGGTAAATATATCAGCTGAAATACTGTATTTATTATTATTATTATTATTATTATTATTACTACTACTACTACTACTTTCCTGGAGCATTTAAAGGCAACACCTTGCTCAAGTGCACTACAACAGGAGCAATGTCAAACATTTGCTGTAAACACTATAGGGCACCTGAGATGTGTTTTGAGAATTTTGGAGATGTTTTCAGGAAATGTTTTATTTGACTGAGTAATTTTCATGGAGTTTAATAAATAAAGGAAAAAAATTGGCACCTCTGATGGTATAGGGTCTGTGCTTTGCAGAGCAAAAAGATGGACAAATCATCCAAACATGGTTTGAAAAGGCTGTTTATGCGTTTAAAATCTTTTACAAGTGCTGAACTACATTTTAGTCATGACAGCTTCATAAGCAAAATACAGCAGCAAACGTGAAACAGAAATTCAGACAGTATGGACTTGTGACATTTAGGCCATCCTTTTAAGCGGTCACCTTGTGATGAGCTCTTTTTTGCTGAGGAAAGTGCAGGAAAGTCGCCAAGCAAGTTCCTCAAAGATGGCAAAAGCTGTGCAAAGCCAAACTCGAGTGACTGTTTCATCTCCTACAATAAAATGCATTCTGCACAGAAGTGGAGCGCGTGGTTGTCGTCCACACAGGAAGCTGCTTCTGAGGCCGTAGCACAAAAAGGCCCATTTAGCCTTTGCTAGGACCCTTATTAACAAAGGTAAAGGCTTTTGGGAATCTGTTCTTATGAACCCAAAATCTATTTGTATTTGATGGTGACCAAAATGTATAGCATTGCAAGGTGGAGGAATACAGTGAGAAATATATGGTTCCCACAATGAAGCACGGTGGTCGTAGATTTCTTATATGGGGGTGCATGAGTGCTGAAGGTGTGGGAGAACCGTATATGATCGATGGTGTCATGAAATCACAGATGTACTGCAAAATCTTGAGAGGAAAGATGCCACCTTCCCTCCACACCCTGGGTCATTGGGCAGCTTTTCAACATGATGATGACCCTAAACATCCTTCCAAGGCCACTGCTGCATTGAAACAAAGTGAAAGTGCTGGAGTGGGCAAATATGCCATCCGTTTTGAAGGCCCAAGCTGCGCAGCCTCTCCATCAAACATCAAGGCACTCAAGGAGGTCATCTTCCAGGAGTTGAACAGGATAGACATGACAGTATGCCATGAACTTGTACACTTGGTGACAAGAAGGATCGGTGCAGCCCTAAAAAGTAATGGTGGACATACTAAGTACCAGAATTTAACATATTTATAGAATTCAACCACGGATTTAAGCAATGTTGCCTAATTTACCTATTTTATAGTTATTTATGATACGATATAAAAATATCAGTTTGGATCTAGAAGAACATTATTTCAGTACTATGTACATTGTAGTTAGCAGAGTTATCTATACTACAGGTGTTTTCATTTCACATTACTGTATTCACACTTCTGTGACTTCATTGAACTTCATTTTTAATTTTCTTTTAAGTAAATATTCATTGAAGCAACAGTAAACTGGCAAAACAAATGAATGAAATGTGTAGATGAACATTTAGGAGTAGTAAAAATGCATAAAAATATGCATAATTTAAATTTAACTCATAATTTTTTTTCATATAATCTGCATAAAATAAAAAGAATAGTTTTCCATATGATTCCAGCATTATCCAATTTATTACCTAAATTTCTGTTTATGAATGATGGTGAGCTCTAATGATGTAATGCCTGCAAAGGGCTTCTATGTCTGTGACTTGCAATAATAATAATAATAATAATAATAATAATAATAAATCAAGCATGAATTGAATAACCTTACTTTTTTGTAATAAAAGATTCACTCCCTAATGGTAAAAGCATGATTTATTTACATAGACAACATTTTTGTTAAACCACAAAGTAAAAATGTAATAATTCTTGCTTTCACAGGTCCTAGACACCTTTGTTTGGTCACCTGTATTTGGTTTTCCTCTTCAATGAGGGATAAGCTTGAAAGTGAAATGCACAGATAACAAACCATGACCACCTTAGTAACATGGAGACAAGCAGCTCTCACCCGCCAGTGTACTATGTGCTCTGATATACCATACATAAATTCACAAAGTTGCTCACTTAGTCTTCATAACTTCTGAAAATGTCTGTAAGACCAAACTGTCATGTCCTCGCAGATAAATTTCGTTCTGATGCACCCATGACCCGAAGACAATGAGATCTTGCCCAGATCTTGGTCGTAACCATATTCATAAAACAAGTCTATTTTCCTTAATGTTTGCGTGTTGCTTATAAATCAGTAACAATGTTTTCAAAAAATATTTTGTTTTTAAGGCTTGTGGTGATTTATGATTTTCCTGCATGCATTGTTTTGTGGTTTGGCCCACAAAGTGGCCTTGTCACCTGTGATGAACATTTTAGATGGTAGCAGTAAAACCAGAAGTAGCTAATGGCCTGATCTGAGTGTTTTCTGTGCGGTGAGATTTTCGTAAGTTATTTTGACGTTTGTGAGCAGCTTAAACAGCGTCTCTCGCTCTCTCTCCATTTGCAGCCCGGTGTTGACATGCATAAACCGCAAGCGTTAGCAGTATCTGAGCAGCTGCACGTTGTTGGGAAACCACCGGTCTGTCACGTCATGTAGAATCATCTCGAATCATGGTGTCCACCGGGTGGTTGGTGTATTTGCTTGACAGAGCAAAAAGATCTAGAACTCAAAGAGGTTTTAACTCCAGCAAATGCGATTTTACAATTTATTTCCACCGTTCACGCTTCATATCTGACTACTCGGCAACAATTTCTTTCTTTGTGTTTCCTATTTTTCATTCCTCTGTTAATCATCCAATGTTTCTTTAATTTTAATCTTTAAATGATAGCAAAAAGTATGTTTAGTGTAAAAAACAATGAGACACATCCTCAAATTCACCCCCCTCTTTTCACTGTTATATGCTTTATCATCAGCTCATAAGAAGAAATGTGGAATAAAACAACAACACGTGCGGTCTTCACTGATCTGAGAATGTTATGATTTCTTGTTCTCCATGGATGTGAAATGACTTCACCCATTTATCTAGCTGAGACTCTTATCCAAAGCAGTTATTTTCCCATTTATACAGCTCAATTCAGGGTAAGTACTTTGCTCAAGTGTGCAATAGAAGGAGCTGGGTTTCAGACTTTTGTCCTACAAGGGGGGAAGCTGCAGCTCCCACCACTGGACAGCCAGCTTCCTTTAGAATGAATAACCCCCACATCACCACGCTGCTGGCTCTAATGCAATGCCGTGGTGTGGCACGAGGGAAGGAACAAAAGGGATAATGGGGAAAGAAAAAAAATCATACTTCTGTGCTTAACCCATGGCAATGCATACGCGACCGTTTCCTGCATCCTGCATGAATGTGACAACCTGTTTTACATATTGACCCCTCAGTGTTAGGAGAACTTGTTACCTGATTTACTTACAGTACAATTTCAATTTCTTTCATGTGCATTTCCCCAACCTAAGCCTTGCCCTATATAACCTGGGATAGCCAGTTTTTTGGAGCAAAACCTGCTGGTGGGACTACTCCCAGGTACCTGCTGTACCGAGACAATTGGTAAAGGCGCTTGTTAGACTTCTTGTCTGTTTAATTCCCTCACAGTAAAAACTATCCAGGTGTGCTCTAAAAACTAACATGAACAAGGATTTTGGTTTGATTTACTATTACTATAGCAGAATGTTTGTCTTAACACTGCACTGGGTGCAGCCTTTTAGTAAATGGAAGTAGGTAATCCACCAAAATGAGATGAACGTCCAAATGAGGTCTCTGAGCGAGAGCTTTTTTCTTTCACGTAAAGCAGAGTTTTTACTTTCTGTAGGTTATTATTATGATACGGGTGGGCGAGTGGATAGTTTGCAGATTACAGTGAAATCCTCTACTGGTTCTGTTCTTACATTTAAAGACAGAGGATGACTTGCTGAGGTGCTTGCAAGAATCCCCACTGGCCTTGACCTTCAGTGATGTTATGGGATTTTTCTACCTGTGCAGAAAAGCCAGATTAGCAGAGTATTCACCTGTCATGTTAGAAAAGCAGTATAATTATGATATATGATACTGACTGCCTTATCTTTTGCACTGTTTTCCAAACCATTATAAAGTTAAAGCGGTGGCCTAAAGTTCACCAACGCTGCCCAGTTCAATGAGCGGGAATTTCTTTGCAACCTTTAGGTTGGGTGTTAGGTGGGGAGTTTTTCTGATTGAAAGGGATTTTCCAGCTGAGTATAGAAATTTATTAGGATTTTTGATAGCAGAAAATGTTCATGATTAACTCACCTTTTCCTTCTTAATTTATAGGCATTAAGTATTTCATTTAATGGAGTTTAATCAATCGATCGCTCGATCGATGGATTGATTTTGCTTTTGCTGATTTTCTTCACAAATTTAGATCCAGACAAGGATTTTACTCCTTTTCTTTTCATCCATTTTCAAAAACTGCATTCACTGAGCATCAAAAACATCATTATGTATGCCTGCTCTGTGTCTACATAATCCTTTATTTTATTTTATTTTTTACAGTTCTTCAATTGATTGTGCCATGATCGATAACCTGTTATTAAACTGGTTAAAATAATTATTAATTGCTCCCTAATTGTTCAAGCAATGAACATGTTGTCAGGACTCATGGAAATAAAATGCCAGTGTTGTGCATCTGTAATTTTATAAGGAACACAAGCAATAGACTTGTCACAGTTTTCTGTCTAATACATCCTTATCCAATTAATATTTTCATCTCCCGTCAAATATATGTTTTATCACGCATATACAAATGGTTGGTGTCATAAACTGGTTCTGGTGACAACTGTACAGCTGAAGTTCAGACAAATTATGAATATGGAATTTGTCAAATATGTGCGCTGAATTTTTTAATCGCTGAATGGCATTGAGAATGTAACTGGAAAAGCTCAGCTAAAATACATTGGGTCTCTTATTTATCAGTGTAGACAGCCTTAGTTTTACCTGTTTGTGCTGTTCTGGCTGAACGTTGTCACAGCTTGGTCCCGTATCCATCGTATTCGTGTTCCTCTTGTGATAAAGGTATCGATCTGGTCAGTGCCAGGTCCTTTCTTTATGCTTTTAACCACCAGGTTTTGCACTAGACAGCACTTAGTACCGAGAACTTATAACCTCCTGCAGTTAAGATCTCTGGGGTACAAGTATGTCATCATCAGCCATGAATGATAAATTCATTAAAAGATGCCCAAACGTAGCAAATATCCAAAATCTGCATACTTTATTGTCTAAAAACATACATGCATATAGAGAATGATAAATATATTTTGATGCTCAGTATATACAGTATACTTCATATTTTTGGAAAGAGATTAAATAAGTACGTCAGCATAAACCAGTTAGCTTATTGCACGTTTAAAATTATTACAATTTACACTACAACATGGTATATATTATGAAATGCCATAAAAATTTTTACAAATACATCTTAAGCTAATGGCACTTTAATCTGATTAATGCTGAAAACAAATGTATTCTGAGGTAACACTTTGGATGGTAAGGAAATGGTTTTACAGTTGGCTTTACAGTAACATGGGCTCATTTTCAGTGTAGTCGGGCCAGGTCACACTTAACCCCGCCACAGGTAAAGCTCGGCTCTCAGAAAGTTTCTTTGTTTATTTCTGCTTTTCCCCATGAAATTACCTTCACTTCCGATGGAGCTGATTCAACTCTGTGGACTTCACTGTCAGTTATGTCATCTATGTTCCCCATCTATGTTTGTCTTTTATTGTCTCAGTTTCCGCTGTTCTCCCAGTCTGGGAATCAGATCTAAATAAAAGGAACACATAGGCTACTTACTTTGTTTGCTTAGGCACTCGTTTTTTAAAAAAATAACTGTGACAGAAGCTGCTCAGCCGGTCAATGAGAAGTGCTCTTTGCTAATAAATAAAATTTCTTGTTGGCTGCGTCTGCTGTGTCTGTTTTATTTAAGATAGGGGGATGGGAGCCACTACGTATTTTTAAGGCAATAATAAAAAACAGCTTTGCAAGAGTTGGGGGGGATTTACATGTTGCTTTTATTTTCCCTCTATATATAGGGATGTTCCCTATATACTGTGTATTAGTTTTCCTCAAAAAAGTTTGAAAAACAAAATACAAAAAGTCACATTGTTCAAACCACAAGCTACTCACTTCTAACGCTATGCCATCTAAGATGTTAACATTGTTGGTAATGGTTATAACCACAGCATACATTTCTTACAGGCTGAAAATCTCTAGAGAACTTTCACCAGTCCACACACAGAGGCTTCAAACACAAACTAACAGCCAACGCCTTCAAACAATAATACAAACCCACATTTACTATTCTTCTAAACAGCATTTGCAAATAAAGACGCCTATTGCTACGTAGTTATACTCAGGTTCACAAACCCCTCAAGTACCATAAAGTTGCCCCCCCCGCCGCCGCCAATGTTTCTGTGCTACGTATCTGCATCTGCTTCATATTTTCCCCTTTTTGACACGGCAACACCAGCCATTACCTTCCGAGTCATGATTTGACACAAACAACGGCCACTCATTCATTCTCGGCTATCTCATCACCATACCTCCTTTTTCTTTTTTGTGCTCTTTTCAAAATAGCCATATGCATAGCTTTTGTATTTCATCACTTTCCGTGTCGGAAAGAATTGCAACGCAGGAGGGGCAGACGATGCGTTTATGTCCTTTCTGAATATAACATCTCGGGAGAGGGACAGCAGACGTCGGTGCTTCTGGTTGCTGCATCACCAGAAGACCGGAGGATGAACGTTGATGTGGGAGATGAAACAGAGATGGAGCCCAGTAGGCACCAGCACACAGGTAATGGAAAGAAAAGGTGAAGAACGTGTGATGCACATGGTATTAAACCGCACAATTACCTCCTTAAGAAGTTAGTTTAGATCAATTTAATGCAAGCATTCAAGGCCACGGGATATGAGGAAAGGACATTCTCTAACTGGGATACAGCAGTCACATGAAACTGGGTTGTAAAATTCACTTTTACAATCCGCTTTTGTGTATGAAGACATATTCAACAGTAATGGCAACAGCCAGTGCTTTAAACAAAATATAAAGCATCTCTTATATCGATCCTCCACAAATCAATATTGCCTGCGATCAACGCCGTAGTGACGTTGCAACAAGCTGCTTCTGTTTCCAAGTCTCTATGTACACAAGAATTTTTTTTTAGAAGCTTGCATTTCAAACAAGTATTTACCAGGCACTTGACCAAATTCCAAAATATCTGACTGTGGTTCCATGACATGGCAGAACGTCCCGCAGTGCCAAATACGTATAAATATATCTCAGAGAAAACATGGAAAACAACACTGAGGGAGTTAACTTTTACTGATGGAGATCAACAGTAAGACAAAGTATGACACATTATATGAAATTCGTCATATATTTTAGCAATACACTATTCAATAATAATTACATTTATAGTTGAAGCTATTGTTTAATTTCTGTTTCTAATATACTAACAAGTACTATACAAAAATAAACATATGACCTCTTAAAAATTTTTCAAGGTGCGCAAAGTAGGTATTTTCTTGAAAACATTTGGGACACTTCTGCAGGATTCAGTAATGAGACAAACAGCTGCTGCTTTGTCAGTCCAAAAAAGTGATCAGAACCGTTTTTCCGCCCGCTTCATTTTAGTCTGTTTTCGCCACAAAGAGACCAACTCGACTTTTTACTTTGTCTTTGAAAGAGCTCCATTCCTCACGAGGGGAAACCTCCGGAGATTCACCGGTGGTCTCTGCCGTGACAGCTGGCCGACCTTGTTGGTCACTGACCTGATCTCTTTGCTCCCGAAAGCCTTGCGTGTGTAGGGGAGACGTTTAAACCGTTTATATGCCGAAACAAAGCAAAACCAACAGCGAAGGGTGGAGGAGAGCAGGTACCGTGCACCTGTAACTGAAGGGTCCCATCTTAGTCCACGTGAGTAGAACCAGAAGCAGTGTTACAGCGAAAAGGGTCGGCACTGAGAGTCACAGCAGTTCTGCTTTATGAAGCCCAGGCCAGGGAGGGAGAAGTGCACAGGCTGGAAAAAATTCATCAACTTAAAAAGGAAGCATTATGGTTCTAAAAACAGAGCCCATTTCAGCATGACCACAGCAACTTATTTACAACCAATGGACTTCACAGATTCTACCAAAAGTACCAAACTAATGGTAAGGTCATATGAGGTAAAACATTTAAAGGGTTATTTATCTTAATTTCTGCAATTGTGAGCATACTGGATGTCAAAATAGTTGAACTAAAAACCTCCCAAAAATAAAAGTGTCTAAAGGGCAGTTGGTAGTCATAGAAACAGTATCATACATTTTGTACAGAAAATATTTTCACAGCAAAAATTAACAGATTATTCAGGGATCAACAACAACACGAATGTGATTCTTGTGGAGGGAAAAAAAAAAGAAGAAGAAAACAAAAGTTTTAACCGCAGTATAAAAAATATACACGTACGACTGTGCTTGAAATCATTTCCACTTGCTTAGCAGTGAGGTCAGAATAAATACAAATAAATATTAACTGCACACAGCAAAATGCAGGGCACAAACAGGTAGGAAACTGGTTTATTAATACCACACCGCATTGTACGTTTTTTGGTACAGACTCCAGTCGTGGACTGAGGATAAAACAAAACCGTTACCACATCTGCAAGGTTTTCATCACACGGGGAAAAAGGTCAGATGAGAAGGATGGCTTGAAGCAATTGCTCACAGTTTTATACATTTACTGGGCTACTGCTGTTTTATCTATTTGCCTGAAATTGGTGCTGCTTTCAGCACTTACGCAAATGTGCATTGTTTCGCTTTTTAATCCGGTTGCTGCTTACATGTTGCTTACGCTAATGCATTTATCGAGAGGAAGCTTGTTTCCACTGAGGCAGTAGATGCTAAAATAATTCCATACTCTGCAGGCTGGAGGTATCTTATTTGCTTGCTTAGTATTAGACATTGAAAGCAAATTACAGAACGTCTTAAGTCATATTAGCCGTGAAAACTGTTTGAACGTCTGGCATTTCTCACAACAAACTACCTGTCAATGGGTCCCTTTTTCAGATACAAAAAAAGAAAATGCAGCGTCCACACAGCACATGAAACCCCTTAAAGGCAATAAAAAGCCCTTGAACATGAAATTCCTACCTTGACAGCATGGAAATGCGCAACAAACCGTACGAGTAGATCGGCGATGTAGTGAACATCTAAAAGGAGGTATGATGAACTATAGCACAACCACACATGCTTTTCTTTTTGTTTTTCAACTTCTCAGGATAAAAACTAAAGTCTTACCGGGTATTTAAACATAACATTTCTGGTTAAAAAATATAAACTTCAATAATTCAGTCTTCTGGATCAAAACATAAACACAGTAAATACCTGTGTATATATTGTATAACTTACTCTTCAGTTAGGTTACTGTAGTCACACTAAATCATATATACTGGATGAGGAAATTAAAACATTATTTAGAAAAATTGAAATAACAACTAGTACATTAATACATACTTTTTTCTGTAAAAGTGCAAATAGTCTACAAAACAGCAAGACAAACAAAACAAAATCCTGGACCAAAAGAACATAACGTACATCAACAAAACATCAATGTATGCATGTATAGTATGTACTGTATATACAGCCAGTGGATGGAGTTTTACTTCATTTTGTTAAATTTAGTTGTAAACAGAGGTCAAGGGGAAATGTGGCCATCTGCAAGGACGTGCTTTGCAGCATGACAGCAGCTACCACCTTAACTCTCCTTTCACCCCCCCCAAAGATCACCAGGGAAGACATGGGACGGCCTGGTGAGGCAGCAGCGTCCTGGCCTATCACTTCCCGTTCAGCGCACCTCAAGCCTCCATCAAACTGGACCAGAACCCCTCTCCAGGAAGACACAACCCATCCTTCGCCGGGAGACAAGGGACGTTTTGCACCGCTGCTGTCTTACAGGGGGGTGTGTGTGTGTGTGTGCTTTTGATGGACCAGAGGTGTGGGGTCATGCTTTGTACCGACTTGTAAAAAATGAAATCTAAAGGAAGACAAACAGCTATATTGGAGGAAATCTCAAACTTTCACATCTCTGCCGGTTCCACGACGGTTACACACAAACACAGTGTGAGCCCGAACCCTGTGATGCTGGTAAGGCTGTATTAGAAATGAGCGCCCCGCCTTTTTTCTTTATGGCAAAACCTTCCTCAAACAACTTTAGCATCCATGCCCCAAAGTTGGCCCTTGACATACTTCCAGCGCTTGTCAAACTTAATTTTGACAGCCCTTCGTTCACTTTTATTCCCAGCGACGCGGTTAGCGTCTCATACAGACTTCATAAATGCTAGATTCACAAACCGACGAGATGTCTTCTTCCCCACACAACTCAACTTGTTTATTTATTCCAGCTGGCAGCCGACTACGACTGTTAGCACGATGCTAGCGCATACTGTAGTCATACCAACACCGCTAATAAAATTGAAATAAAAGTGACATATATTGTCCTACTTTTACTAATAATCAAGGTTCGTGTTTCACTCTTTGCTAGACTCTACCTCTGATACACTTCACCAAACGTATCACCTATTTGTGAATCCAGAACTTCTTTAAATCCATCAAGGAACAGAAAGAAATAAGATACGGCATTTGCTACAAAAATGATACCAGACAACTCACTCAGCATCGTACAAACACAACATTGTATTCATTCTTATATGAGGTTTTAATAATAATACCCTTTATAAAAAGTTTAAGAGTCAAAAGCCTTAACACATAAGGACAAAGATGTTAAACTTATGGGTGTAAGTAGTTTCAGTAGAGTCAGTTTGACAGCCACAGTTAGGTGTCAAGAGTTAAAAAAAAAAGGACATGGGCAAAGCACTCTAGGTATTGAAGTACAATAGACTGCAGTATTATGGTGTTTGACCAACTAAGGGGGTTTGAAGGTGCAAGCTGTACCCATACTCCTCTCCATCTCCTCGCACTCAGCTGGCCGTTGAGCTAAGCAGACTTGACCAGGCAGGTTGTAGAAAGCAGCTCCTGTCTTTTTAGGAAAACTAATCTTTTGGGTTTAGTTACACTTTCAAAGGTCACTTCAGCGAGCTACACAAGGACAAGTATCACTTCACTGAAACACACTGGCGCACGTAGGGGCGAGGAGGTCGGTGTTCACGTGGTGGTGGCGGCGGCGGTCATGGTGGTGGTAGGGCCTGCTGTCCCGAGGGTTCCCATTGGACAGCAAGATGTCACACAGTCCAAGCATTTGTGTGGAGATGCTACTGAAAAGTGATGTCCGGTTAAAAAAGAGAGAACCCACACACGGATCATCCTTCCTGTCCAGCCGTCCACAAAAATCACAGTTACACTCCAGCTGGAAGCGCAGGGATATTTTTCTTTCCTCTGTGGTGGGGGACCCAGCACATTCCCAGGCCTAGCGCACCAATACGAGGTCCAGCAGGATGTGCTTCCTTGCTTTCCCACACTTTGTCGCCAGCCTCCTCTCCAGAGAGGAGTCCTATCCCAAGCCCGACCCTCTCCTCACCTCACTTCTGATGCACCCATCAAATGCAGGTAAGGCCGGGGACAAAGCAGCTACATGGTGTCCACAATGGTTTGTTTTGTGCGTCTTTAACTTCTGCTTCATGGCAGCTACATGTTCACCCCGTACGTTCACGTGCACTGCTTGCCATCACTCCATAAACCAAACAGGACACAAAAGATTAGCTTTCCTCACTATGAAAAATATGCACGCACTTTTCATGTCCCGCATTCATAGTCCAAACAGTGAGTTTGTTAATCGTTTTCCTTGTGTAACAAAGGGCAAACAGAGTCAACAATACACAAGACATCACTGATAAAAGCAGACAAACTATGATTTTCAGTTCCAGGAAGGCAAGGACTTGGCTGGGCAAATGAAAAGTGACCTTTGACATCCAAATTTCATAATTTGTTAAAATGGTTTTTGCAGATACATGGACTATCCCCATCCCTTCTTTGACAAATTATAACAAAATGAATAGCACAAAAAAAGTAAAAAAAAAAAAAAAAAAAAACAACTTTGGAAGAAGATAAAAACACATAACAAAAGAGAGGTGGGGATCCTGTCAGGCAGCGTATGTCATTAAGTGCAAATGGATCGTTCGAAAATATTTTTTGTTTTTAAGACTGTTTAGAACATTCAATTATTTCAAAGGATGTAGAGATGTGGTTTAAAAGAATAAGGCAGGCTAATGACCAAAAACTGGGCTGTATGGAGTGCGATATGCAAAAATTCTTCCTCTAACCGCTGTTGAAGTCGCAACAAGATGCTATAAACCTGGGCTTCTGGAGAGGAAGCGGAAAAGCACATAACCGTGGTTCTCACGAGTTCATTATTGCCATGCTGTAATGTTTCCGGACCGAGAAGCTTTTCAGATCCACCTCCCTAACACACCTGCTTGTGGCTGCAGGCAGACCAGGTACCACAGATGTTTTCTGCACTGTGTCTGATAGCTCCTAAAACACCCGACGCAAAAATGCCTGACCGAGACAAAAGCAAGAATTGGTGTACGAAAGCATCAGCTTCACCCTGGCAACTTCAAGGCACAATACTATTCTATATATAATAGTAATACACTTAAATTCTAAGTAAAATGGATTTAACAGTCTTTATTGTACGTCAGTGTTACTAATATATCGGCAAACATCTCAATATGTTGAATCTGTATTCAGCAAATCATTTCTACATACTTGTGTTTCTTCTGCAATCTTTTCCACACTTTTCCAATTAATTGGTATAAGTTGGACTACAGCAGCAGACCTCAAGGAAACCAGCATTTGTGTCCTATTGCTGTGACCGCAGACTGTGCTCCTGGTGGAGGAAGGTGAGGGTTCAAAAAGCCTCACGGTGATCACGCGGTGGTTGTGAAACCCCTGAAGATACATACTAAACACATGCAGTCTTTGTATCTAGCAGAGGTAAACAAAGGACCTCAAGATACAACCCAGGACGACGCCACCAGCCGTGGAACCGGGGTCTCAGTCAGGCCAGCAACGGAGTAGTCGCGATTCGACGTTAATGTCGTAATGCTATCGTTGTCTTGTCACACACGCTAGAACATTAGTGCTTTACTTTTCGTAATCTGAGTTTACGTACACATCACAAGACCAAAGTTGATCATATTTTTCATTTTTAATATTTAACACATAACTGTTGTACAGGTATTTTTTGCCAAATGTAAGCCTGCTTTCTTAGTTGTGTCCTGGTTTTTTCTTTTTTTCTTCTTTTTTACAATAACGTAGTCGAATAAGTCACCTCTTGATAAATTAATGCTTTGCAACCATTTGCTTTGACTTTAAATACTTGTGGCGAACAGACCTAAGATTGAACTTTCTCCATTGAACTTTTTCCAACTTAAATTCATGGTTTTCATTGGTAGCAAAATAATAAAATAGCAGTAATAAAATAACAGGAGAAACACCATTTACAACAAAAGCAGGAAATAACACCATTACAGTTTACTTGGGAAAATGTTTTAATCAGCCCACCTTATACTTTTTGTTTTAAGTCGGGAAAAAAAAAGACATTATAGCTTTAATCAAAGGCCACTTCTATCACCCAAGTCAATCTCCAAAGCAAGGCACTATCCCTTCTGTTGCAGCCAGGCTGTCTATACTTTGCTATAGACACAGCTTTGTTGGCTTGTGGTAGTCAAAGCCACACGGCATTGACAGTGCAGAGTGCTGCCTGCAGACTTCATGCCTGGAGGTTTCATTTAAGTTTGTTTTTATTTCATTGCCTCGTACAAAGTCTTTATAGCACACGCACTAAAGGCTGCCACTACTTGGTTCAACAGACTTGACTCGCCCCTGCGTTGCATCTCTCTTTCTCTCTCCCTCTCGCTGTGTTGCTGTCCTTGCGGCCCTGTCCTCCTCAGGCCTCTGTTTCCACTGCAGTCCGGATGGGGGGAGGCACTGCCAGGCCACGGCCACGGGGTCTGCAACGGCCCCAGGGTAAGCGAGTGCTCGAAATGATGCTCTGTAAACGGTGCGCTTGGAGGCACCGCGGCACCCGCGCGGTGAGCCACCGTCACACAGTGGCGCTCACACACACAAGGGGCCTCGTTTTTACTGTTTAGGATTCTCCTTCACATATGAAAATATTACATAGCCCTTTTCGAGCAAGATTGCTCTTTTCCTATGAGCCCCCGTCTTAAGTCATGGGGACAAGGGAGAAGAGAAGCAAGAGGAGGAGCGAGGGCCCAACACATTTTATTCCGCACCCAGTCACTTTAAAGCAGGGGTTCTCAACCTGTGGGATGGGAGGTGCAGAGGGGATACGGGACAGGTATGCAATCGTAAATACTTTCTCACTGGATAAAAGTCTTTTTTAATCCTCTTTATTAATTTATTGACTTTTGAATTTTTTTGTGAAAAAATGGCAAGAAATGAAATCTTTATCGTCTCGTTTACATATTAGGTGGTTTGTTGATAAATTTGGGGAAGGACGGGAGGTATAAAAATTAAGCTCACTTTCAAGTAACAGGGTTAAGACCCCCTGTTTTAAAGCATCCGCATTAGGAAGGTGAACATGCACAAGAAAGAAATACAGTATGTTCTGGTATGACGTCGTGTGTTTTTTTTTCCGGGGGGGGGGGGGGGGCACAATTTGAAAGATTACTGATTGTCAGCAGTACTCTGTTTTACAGACTGACTCTTGTATCATTTACAGGAAACGGGAAAAATGTCACTTGAGTATTACAAAACTGAAGATACAAGAACGTGAGACTGGTGCACTACCCTGAAATTACACCTTTCAAAACTCTCTAATAAATAGAACTCTGCAATCTTGTCATCAAAATGTGAAATTTAATTTCCAATCTATTCTTCAAGATAGTTAATAATATTAAAAATATTGATTCACCTTAGAAGTCTATTTGATAGTGATATGTCCCGTGCACAGCCCTGATTTCTCAATCTACGTCTCAAACGGTCCCAATGGTGATCCACTGCGATATGACCGCCTGCACACGATCGCTTGTGAAGGATTATTGATTTTTTTTTTTTGGATTTTTTTAAAAATTTTTTTTATGAGTTTGTGTTTGTAGACAAAAAAAATGCTGTTTTCTCACAGGTTACAGTACTTAGTTGCAGTTCAAATTAGGGTTTGCCAAGCCTTTGTTCTGCCTATCCCACACGTCAAACGTCGGGAAATTCTTAATGACTTCATTTCAATGTCCTAACAACTGATCAGTCTCATTACAGTTGGCACGAGTTGTCTTAGTGGGCTTTACAGGTGAAGTAAGGCAGTTGTCACTCTGCTCAGTGATGAACATTTGGTTCACCGCGCCATCAGGGGAGAGATGCCTTCTCTCTTCGTATCAGGGCTACACCACATTTGAGATATCTGGGGCAGTGTCTTCATTCCAACTGTTCTACTGGCCTACAGAGGTATGCTTAAGGCACCTTGCATTTCAAAAACATGATTGATTTACTTCAGCATTACAGAATTTTACTGTATTAGTGTCCTCCTTTTCCAATTTTTTTTTTCCTGATTTGTCAGAAGTTCCAAATTGCGGATACTTAAACAGGTATTGTAATGATCCGCTGTGGAAAATGGCAGGTACCATGGTGAATAGGAAAACGCAAGATTGCCGGTTCAGTTCTCAGATCAGGTTCTTCTGTGGCACCCTTACTTGACCTAGACTTCTCACATGAAATATTCAGTAGTGTGAAAACTGTAAGTGGCTTTGAATCGAAGTGTTGACTGTTCAACAGTATAACAGAATCGAGACAGGTAGCTGAAACTGAGTAGTTCACATGACTCTAAACTAGCAATAAATTAATAAATTATTCTGTTCGTTTTTGATTCCTCAATTATATACGTCCAACACCCACATCATGTTTTATCTTTAAAATTTGCGTGAGATTAATCTCTACCACTTTACAGCCTCCAGGCTAAAAATGATCGGTTCTGTAATTGTGGCTCTGCTTTGCATGAGTCAAAAGCATCTAATAACTAGCAAAATTATTTTCTGTCAAAAGCTCTACTGCCCGAGGCCTTGCCTAAAAGAAGAGCGCTAACAATCCTCTGTACACCACAAAAAGAGATCAGACTAACACAACACAAAACAGAAAGAACCGAACCAGGTACCTTCTTCACTTAATGCATTTTTGCATTGATTTGTCTAAACCACTGTACTGTGGGTGAACACAACAGGGACGCCTCTCCCATCTTCATCTACGCTAAACCCTAAAACCAAACTCAAATCTAATAACGGACATTTATGATGCTGGGCCAGGATGCTGGCATTATCATTTGCTGAAGCAGCAGTGCTACCATCCACACTGACGCAAGAGTTAAAACGGGTCCCATGTTTGTTTAACCCAGTAATTTGTCACATTATGAGACTTCTCTATTTTGAGGACCTATGGTGCAGGGAAACTATTTAAAGCTCAGTGGAAAAATGGCAGGTGTGGCAGCTACTTCTTCTTTCTTCTCGGCTTTCGGAATCTTTGCGCCTCAGACAGGTTCTCAGAAGCTCAACTTCCCGCCCATCTACTTCGTGTCCCTCATTCTGTTCTATGTACACTGTAAATATTTACACTTTGTTTTTTATTCTTTTCGTATGTTAAAAAGGTTCATAGTTAAATCTGAGGAAATAATCTGATGAACCACAGCAATGAGTAACATACATATACATTCTGATGGGATGGGATCGTACGATCCAGGACTCTGATGAACAGAGGACACTACCCCTTTTCCTTCTCAACTGTGACACAAACTTGACTGAAGGTGCATTACAGACACAGGGCCTCTGCCCTGTGCTGTGATCAGAGGAAAGGCGAAGCTACAAAAACCGAGACAAACGGATTTCCACGGTTTGGGAGGAAACCGATCTGTTAATTCTTTCCATGCATCGCGCCCCTCGGAGATGAAGTGGCTTCTTCAGGTTGAAATGTGGCTTCTTTCTAATGTTTCAACTGCCTGCGTGTGAGACGTAGCCAGAGACCTCAAGCTCGAAACCATCGCCAGTTACTATCGCGTCACTGCTCACAGCTGGGATTCCGTTGTATGCGTCGGTGCATGTGCTGGAAACCTACCAATTCAGTTTGTACAAATTCTGTCACATGAACATGTATGGTGGGCAGGGTATGTCACTGCGGTTGAACCAAAAGCTCCTTTTGGCATACAATATATCAATTGCACAATGTTGAACAATGATCCCTATTCCAATAAGGAATTACACAAACTCATTGTCCTGGAATGAACTGTGGCATCAACAAAGCAGTTCCAAAATTGTAGCATGCATAACGATTTTGTGCTACATATTTTGCTTTTAAATCCGCAGTTTGGGATTACTACTCAAAACTAAACCTATTTATTTCCTAATAGCCAACTTCACAATGAAACGGAGAAATAATCAATGTGAGAGCATGCAAACAGAGAGTACCGAAATATTGTACAGGTCTCAACCTCCGGACATGAAACAGAAATCAGTGTATTGTTCAGTTAAACAACAGCCTGTCTGCTGGAAACAGGAAAGGGCCTCAGATATTTCACGTAATATCATCATTCCTTTTTCATATTTTGTTTTTGTCGGTTAATGCAATTCATTTAACACAAGGTGCTTCGCAAGTTGCAACAAAGACAACAGGTTCTTAAAAAATGCGTTGTTAATACAACATCTTCTGTGAAACACATTATAAATACACAATATGACATATCAGAACTTCCGTAAGTGGATTCGGGTGTTTAAAATGATGTCTTTTAGACAAAACAAAAGGGGAGGCTGAAATACTCACTTCGGGTTCAGAATTATCTACATAAATGCAATTTGCGTAAGACTTTCCATCCACAATCTAACTGCTCCATTAAGAAGCCCTACGATGAACCATTGTTTAATCTGGTAAAGACGGTAAAATAACAGACATCCTTTACACGAGTTTTAACAATATTCTTTGGCAGGCTTTCGTTCAAAGCAAGCTATTTGAGATACAATTCTTTTCAAAGAGCAGTCCTGACACGGCTACAGCACGAGGGTCCTTTCCTATGGCTGTGTTAGAGTTTGGCAAATGAGAGCACTGGGGGACAACAGGGAAGCTAGCGCAGCGCGTGGCCATGCGGCATGAATAGTAACTGAGCTTGGGACAGCCCTCCACCCCTATGTTTCAAGTCCTACTTCCCTTTACATGTGGTGGCTCAAGACAAAGAGTGAAATTATCTAAGGGTACAATGGGGAACATGAAAACCTTGCATTTTCAGACAAAAAAAAAACTTCCATAACTGCTATGAGCAAAAGATGGAGTGCTACCTTGACTCATATTTTTCATTTTTAACAGAAAACACCACAAAATTTCATATCTTATTAATCACAGGGATGGTTGCCACCTCGTGTGTTTGGAAACAGACTGCTATTTTTGTGTAATCCTGTTTCTGCAATTAAGCAGACGGATAATTTAAACAGTTTGTAAGGGTGAGTATTTAAAAGCCCAGAATGGAAGCTCTTCAGAGGCCTTTTAGTTAAAAAACAATTTTAAAAAATAATAAAAAAAAGGGATACAGACATCATTCCCCTTCACCAGCTTGCAGGAAGTTCTCATTTGAGTGTGACAAAAATAAAGAAATTCTCTGTTCAAAGCTTCAGTGGAGATGGAGCAGTGCTGGGGCACCAGACATTTTACCCACCCCGCCTTAGGACCAGGGATGGAAAACAGAAATGCCGTGAGATTTCAGTCCTACCGCTATGCAGAGAGTGAAAGGGTCTTCACAACCCAGACTCCATGCACCAAGGCCAAGGGTGCCTGCTCGTCGGGCCCAGAGCGGCGGAGGCAAAGAGGTCACAAGTATGAGTAGAAAATACCGGAGGTTAATGCAAGGGTAATAAAACGGAAAATTTCACAGCTGTCATAAATATGGTTCAAACTCTGGGTTCTACAGACTGGTCACCAAGCAACAGTTTCAAATTTACTTTGTTTCCCTCCTCTTAATGGGCCATTAGAATTCAGTGGGAACAGGGCAAGCTTGCTGAAGGTTTAAACATCCTGGAAAATTCACAAATGGACAAATTAATCATTTTGTTTCAAAATTTCTTTCCATCACAGAATACTCAGTACAGTTTAAAAACAGACCTGTGACCAAAGTTTGGCTAAGGTGATTTTCACCAAAACAAAACCAAAAAAAAACAAAACCAAAAAAAAAAAAAAAAAAAAAAAAAAAAAAAAAAAAAAAAAACACCTTTATTTTGTACACCATATGCAACTCCTATATAAACATGACTCATGCTTTTTTTTTTTTTTGGGAAAAAAAATCATTTCTAATATAGCTGTGTAGGGAATACTTTAGAATGAAGTGTATGACACAATGGGTTCTGCAGACAGTCCAAAGGCACAACACACAGGGAACAGGAGCCCCGAGACCTTCCACATCCACATGAAGCTTCGACAAAGGAACAACAAGGAGGGGTGGTTCATCAATTTTTAAAAATATATAAAGTAATAAAAACAAGATGAAAAAAGACCTGTAAATTTATCAGGAAGCAATCTGTTTTTTCTTTTGTCATTATCACTGTTGGTTAAACAGCCCAACCCACAGAAAGAACAAGACACAACAGCTGCCTTTGTTTTATCATATATATACATGTATATGTATGTATATACACATATATATACATATATATATACACATATACATATACATATATATGTTTATACATATATACACAAACTTTTTGTGTAATTTTTTTCATTTTTTTTCTCAAAAAATTGCTGCTCTCATTGCCAACATTTCCCACCCCTTTCACACTTCTGCACATGGTGAAGTCAGTCAGCTCACTCTCTCACTGACTGGGGTCCTGGACTCTACCGTCTCCTCTCGACTGGGCCTCGGCACTGCTGATGTGGGCACAATGTCCTTCATCTCCCTCCCCTCCACCCCTTCGCCCACGCGGTGCTTGCCTTTCAGGTCAGTGGCCACTGCTGTTGCTTGAGTCTTGGTGACGGTGTCCCTGCTGGGACAGCTGTCGGCTCGAGCCACCTCCCTGCGAGCCAGCGGCTGCTGCTTGTCTTCGTGGCAGGACCTCGGAGTGCTCAAGTCCTGGGGCTCGTTGTCTTCAAGCCCCGGAGCTCCTCCCTGTGTGGCTCGACTGTGAGTGTGTTGGTGTGTATGTGCTGGATACGGGGATGACTGGGTTGGGGGAGGGGGCGGGTGAGGGTGGTGGTGGTGATGGTGATGGTGGTGGTGGTGTTTGTGCTGCTGTGCTCGCTCCTTCTTCTTTTGGCTCTTGGAGGGGCTGCTGCTGCCACTGCTGCCCCCACTCCCTGGGGCTGTGGAGCCCTCCTTGTGCTTCCTTCCTGGACTCTTTGGCAACTTCTGTCCCTTTTCTACCTCCTCCACACCAGCCACCCCTGCCGGAACACTCATACCTGTTCCTGCAACTGTTCCCAGCCCTGCACCTGTTCCTTGCCCCGCCCCCAGCTCTGTGGTGGCTGTTGCAGTGGGAACCTCCATCTCCTCTACAGTCTCTCGCGTCTTGCGTTTCTTGATGGGTAGTGCAGTCTCCTGCACAGGCTTCACGGAAGACTCCTTCAGGGCCTTCTTTTTGGCCTCAGCGGCCAGCGCAGCAGCAGCTGTGTAGGGAGTGCTTGAACCTGCAGCCCCAGCTCCGGCCGCTGCAGCTGGCTTGCGCCCCCTTTTTTTGGGAGCAGTCTGTGGTTCTTGCTCCATCTTTCTCTTGCGACCTGGGCGCGTTTTGGCAACTGCAGCTTGCCCAGAGGGACCACCCAGCTCAACCTTGGACGTGACAAAGGGCATCTTCACCAGGAGTTTGCCGGGGCTTTTCTCCACCACGCGCTTCATTGCCACGCCTTCAGTGGCCGGCCGGACTTTGCCACTGCCTTTTGGGCGCCCTCTCCCCCGTCCAGAGGCTTTCACTACCTTGGGCTTCTTGGGGGGCTTCTTCTCGCGCCGAGAGGGACTCCCACGGCCCGTAACCGTGAAGTCAAAGTCATTGGGGTCAGTGGTGGTATCTCCTACCTTTTGGAAGTATGCAATCAGCTCCACTTTGGAACGGAAGGCTTTCCCCTCTGGGCTGAAAAATAAATAAAATTTAATTATTCACTAAAGCATCAGTGCACAGCTTCTGACTCAACCCTATCCATTTCATAAAGGACCATGATCAAAAGACACCAGTGCTCTGACTGTACAGCTATAGTTTGCATAGAATGTTACATACCTTTCTGTAACAGACATCTTTGATTACAACCTTATATTTTCTTATTTGATAGTGGCATTTAAAGAATTTTATTTCCTTTCCAAATGTATGTTTTGTAGTTTTAGTAAATGCAGTTTTAACTAACAGTGATTATTGCTGCCCCCCCCAAGGACCTGCTTCCTGAGGGAGCTCTGTGCACAGTAACCCAAGAACAGGGCAAAATGTGGATCGCACAGCTGTGGGTGTCACACTGCCCCACATTGTCCTGCCAGTATCAATCAGGCTGTTCAACATACCCACAGAGGATGCCCTACAACGTATTGCACAAAGACACATTATACAGCACCAGAGCACATCTGAGAAATCAATCCCAGTTTGAGCCACACCTTTCCAGTGCATACTGCTCCTCCATCACTCCCACTGCCTACTGTGCTGGGCTTGTCCTGCCAGGCATGAAATCATTATCTGTCCAGCAGGCTGTTAATAACAGTGATTTAGAGTGTGTGACGGCAGGGCACTAAGGTTTCTTTGGATCCTGACAGGTGGCTCATCTGTTTCCACAGTAAAGACATTGGTAGATCTGGCCTTGGCCTAAGGAGAACACTGACATCAGAAAGACTCCGCCCACCTGACCAATTCAGCATTTAAACCTTCCCCAAAGCTGCCTATCATTAAAATGTGGTTTTAGCATTATATCTATCTTAGTATGAGACATAACTGCAAGTGCATGAGCTAGACTTCACAACAAAAACAGGAGAAATTACCTTCATAGCTTTGAGGAAACTTTCCATAAAACAGAAAGCTCAAGTTATCATTTAAGGAGATCAGTCAAATACAGTACATGACAAGTCACAACTGGCCTACTTAATGAATTTTGTCTTAAGAATGGTGCACCTGTATTTGTTAGGTACATTTTGTACAAATCCATAATTATTTGCAAAAAGGGAATTTATGCAGTATGTGGACTACATATATCAGTGATCCTCAGCTCAGCCAGTAAAATACGTTAACTTGAGATTCTGAACTGTTTATGAACTAATTGCATGATAAACAACCTTTCAGATTGTTTTGCTTATTTGTGTGTTTTCAAAAACAACACATTAAAAAAAAAGTACTGAACACATGAGGGCAGCACAGCCTGACTTAAACCCTTTGGACTTAAAAAATAATGGTTTTCGAATCCCTAGGCCAATTACATTAGCGAGACAATACCTGCGTAAGCCCAAGTGGCAGGGGGTCCGACCAAGAACTTTAACCAGGTAACCAGAAATATAAGCAAAATGTGGAAAAAATCCACTGCCAGACAATTGTATTCATCATTTTCGTCTTTAACATTTAAATTAGCTAAAAGTTAAAAGGCACTACACTGCTCTCAATGGATGGCATTAGCGATACAAGAAAACGAGATGCAAGAACACAGTAGGCCACCTCACCCCATCTCACCCATGCCAGTGGCAAAGGAAACTTCAACCATAGGCATGACTGCACATAGGCCTTCTGCCCAACATCGATATGCTGGCTGGTTATGCAAATATAGTGCAGCACAATGCATCAGGCAAATAAGCATGCTTACATCATCTTCTTTCCTATTGTTTCTCCTTTTTGGTTTATAAAAGCTTTGTTTCATAAACAGCCCAAATAGTTTACAATAATGATTTTTGCTACATTTTTTAAGCAGTTATACAAATGTAGTCATGATATGGAATATATTTGAATATGTATTTTAGAAAAAAATAATGGTTTCTTTAAAAATCTATCACAGTAATGCTATAATTTGCTACTATTGTTAATGTTTACAATAAAAACGTGTTTACTGACTGCAATCTTTTTTTACTGACAGGTATTAACAAAAAAGGTACACCTAACTGTGGCCTGGTGTAGCATTTACAATTTGCCTTGGATAAAACAAACTTCGTGGCAGCACAATGATGCAGCAGGTAGCTCTATCACCTTAGAGCACATTTGGTGGTCAAGCGCAGGTTTGAATCTGGCTCAGTCTGTGTGGAGTTTGCATGTTTTCCATTTGTCTGCATGGGTTCCTTCTGGGTGCTCTTAATTTCCTCCCACAGTCCAAAAATGTGTATTAGGTGGATTAGTGACTCAGTTGCCTGTAGTGCGTGACATAGCCTGGCTTCCCTATCCAAGTACTCCGGTGATTCTGGGATCGGCTCTGGACCGTCACTATGCAGACAGTCAACTGTGCGTAGTTTTAAGTCAGCTCATACTTACGATAGATTATTTCTCAATGTGTAGTCCTCAATATAGTAACTTCCTTTCAAAAATTTGTAATGATTTCAACTGTATTTGGCTGTATTTCTGGCCACAGTATAGTATATTATCCACATCACTACTTAATTCAGTAATGCATTCTTTCAAAGTTTCTTTTTAAAAAATAGAGTATGCTCATAACATCTTTTTAAAAACTTCCGTGTTCTGTGCCATACAACAATGACGTGGTAAACGCAAGCAGCGTGATTTCTCGCATTCCATCAGTAAGCTGCATGGGGGCACATGCCCGGGGTGCTTGGTGTAAGTTCATTTCTGTGAGATGCACAATAAAGAGAAGACACGTGCAAAATTGCAAAATTAACCCGCTGTGTCCAGGTCTTCGTGTGACATAACAGTGAGAACAACTAACATTGTATGTTGCACGTTATGTTAGTCACAGACATGAGGAAGAAAGAAGAGAGGAGGGGCCAGACCAGAGCAGGTCCGAGAAGACGGTTTAAGTCTGTATAACACACAGTCTCATACAGTGTTCACCTTACGCAGTCATAACACCACAATGTCACACATACATACAGTGAAGGTATTATATACATGTTCAATGTTTAAAGCATTTTCATAATATTTTTCATCTACAACATAAGTTACAAGTGCTCAACCATGTTGCAGTATATGTTTTTGCACGGCTGTTGGCAGACACTATCATTACTCTATGGTATTGTACATGTACTGTACAGGTACTGTACATTATACATTACAAGATGTTCACGTATACATGTTGTAATTATCTATAAGATGCTCGTTCACTTAACAGAATTCAGAAAATCATTAAAAAAAATTAGTTAATTTTAAAACAATTTTTCTCAATTTCCTTATTTTAATTATTATTATCGCTTATTTATTCATGATTGATCATCAAAAGTGCAGGTCAGTCATATGTTAAGTATATCCTAAATTACAGGACTACCTGTAATAGTTTTTTGTACAACTTGAAATTGTTGCGTGAACAATCTGCATATCTCCCCTCCCTCAGATTGTTTTACTTCAAGAAAAAACGATCTATGTTCACCCTGAGAACAACAAGTTTTTACAGCAGATGAACATGAGCTACACAGATCTGAGAGAAAAGGGAAGTTTTCCTCGGGTAACTGCTGTATGAGCCATAACCCACAGAACTGCTGAGCCCCTGCAGTCACGTACATTGAAAGACATTTCTAAACAATGTATGTTCCATAATCTCGAGGTCACCCAGGCTCTGCTAACACTCTAACAGTGCATGTATGGCATCACTGAAGGACAACGTGGGCCTTTATACTTTTGCGGAATTGCAAAACCAAAAGTTAACGGTTCACCGTAAACCTGGTTCTTTCTGCTCCTTTTTGTGGTAAAAAGGGTGACACCTGAGAGGAAAAAAATCTCTACTTATACACTTTAAATTAATCTTTATTGCTGTTTTAAACACACAGCATCCAGCACCACTGCAAAGTCCAAACTCCTAATACTACTGAATTTCCTGCACTCCTTCAGCACTATCTTGGATGATTTATATAATTGGGCATTTCTTCTGTACACAGACATAGCCTTGGCAATCATATATTGTTTTACCACTAGGTAACATATGTCTAATTGCATCAATATATTCAAACTGGTGAGTTTGTCTGACAGCAGTTTATTCACAGTTTGCTATAAATCACTTTACTATGCATCCACTAACACCCTGCTTCTCACAACAGCGCAGATGAGTCAGTCACAATTTTTTTTTGTATACTGTCCATTTTTATGGCAGTGAGAAAAAGGGGTAGAATACTTTGGGCTGTAAAAACTATGGTCCAAAAACCCACCTCCTGCTGTAGTACCCTGGAGCAATGCACTTGTAATGTGAATTTCTCCAGCAAAAATTACCCAGCTGCTCAAATTAGTAAATCCTAGTACGTGGCTTAATGCCGCAAGTTACGCTGGACAAAAGTGTCAGCTTATGTAAATGTATTAAAAATAAAATAAAAAAAACCCTCAAAATCCATTACATACTTGTAACACCTTAAATGGAAAGGAACTCATTTGACCAAATTCTGCCCTAAAAAAAACTTTTGTTTTTGTCTAGAAAAAAGAAATACTGAAACTCAGTATGACCTCAGGCAACTGGAGTAAACTATTGTTTGTGAAATGATCTAAAACACCAGAAACCTTGTAATGGCTGCATTGAGTCTGATGTAAGGTTTAGAGTCTCAGGAATGAGATCCCAGAGGCAATGCTCTTGCTGTGTGTCTGGCTTCACAAGGCACATCGACATAGTATACCATCTGAGAAACTTAAAATGCACCCACTTCAAACGAGCCAAATACAATCTACAAACAAAACCGAAAGCTTTATCAAGTTTCATTTCCTAGTTCAACTGTGTATTTTTTCAGCTCTCTAAGGACATATTTAGGATCTTAAATAAATCAATCAACTGAGTTTTTTAAATTATTTAACTTTGTAATAGTTTCGCATTATTGCTGTTGCTATTAATTTGTGCACAATAAATTTACATCTCAACTAAAAATTCAGCTTTCTGTGACTGCTGTACTGTCCCACTGCTGTAGTTTAACCAAGGAGAAAAGCCCTTGCTACAAGCTTTTGACTGAAGGTCAAAGAGTGAACATTTAGACTGTGCAGTATATTGAGTTTTAACTGTACCCAAAAAAAAAAAACTTTACATTCTTCTACTTAGTTTTGTGGTTTATTCAGTCCACATTTAATTTTACAAACAAAAAGTGTTCTGAAGTGTTATAACCTTTTATTGGTTAGTAGCAGAGGGTTTCCATGCAGAAGGCTGGATGAATAAACCTCAGAGGTGACAAGCGTAGGGCAAGCGTACACACAGTGCGGGAGAAATAAAAGAAAAGGGGACACTGGAGACATATAAAGATAATGGTTAATAATTAATAACCGTATGCTGCTTTGGAGACAAACGTCTGCTCAGTGAATACTGTAAACATAAATGTAAAACAACAAGCATTACAGTGCAATCAATGGTATCAAGTGTTTTCTACAGAAACACATACTACATCATTGCAACTGACTTACAACTATGGATGGAGGCAACACCACTGGGACTACATTTAAAACATCAATACTTTCACAATCTCAATTAACACTTTTGTCAGAGAAACTGAAACTGGGAGATAAAGAGAGACATGAAAACAATTAAAGCCATCTTTCACGCCACATTTGTGTGGTGGAAGCATTTCCTGTCAGCAGTACAGAATGCACTCTAATTTAACAGCTAAAGGCTCTTTATTTCAAGTACACAGGCCTGGAGGTAAATGTTTTAGGTCACGTTCACAAGTGTTTTGTAAATGAAAAGTTGAAACAAAACATCCCTGAATTAAAAACCAATTATCTTTGTGTCTGTAAAAGCACAATTAAGATATTCAATAAAAGAATTATACTTCTTTATCATTTTTATGTGTTATGAAGCTACCCTAAGGGTCACCACTAATAACATCCATCCATCCATTTTTATTAACCGCTTGTCCTGGTACTGAAGGCAAGGAGGGGTATACCCTGTATGTGATGCCTGGCGGTATCCTCACTAACATCCGCACCCTACACACAGACACACTATGGGCAATTTACAGTGACCAATTAATCTGAAATACATGTCTTTGGACTGTGGAAGGAAACCTGAGTACTTAGAGGAAACCCACACAGACATGAAAAACATGCAAACTTCATATAGACAGCTGGGTTCTAATCTATGCTAGAACACACTCAAGTGCTGTGAGGCAGCAGTGCTATCCACTGCATCATCATTCTGCCCTACTCCTAATAACATTAAACTAAATATTTTCATCCAGTACAATAATAACTGGCACCTGAATTTAGTTCCCACATCACTGCTAAAACAACTTACAGCCCACATTTGTAAGAGCTGTCCAGTTGGAATGGCTCTTTCGCACCAGTGGCCACAACCAGCCCTTATTTGTACAGTGTGAGAGCTCAACAGTCAGCAAGAAGTTGAGAAGGTGCCCAATACAAGAGCCATGTGGACAGACGAGGGCACATCCATGTGACAGGAAAGCTGCCAAGCATGGTGGCACAAAATTCAGACGAGACACACAGCTCTGACGCCACATTTCCCAAAATCACACTTCTGCTTCTGCCAGCATGAACCATCAGATCCTCTGTGCCTGCAGTGTAACTCAGGAAGCAGAGGAAAAATAAATCGGCTACTATGCATAGGAGTGGATTGAAATACGTCACATCTAAAGCAGAGATGATGCTGCAACAATCCAATCCAAAACAATGACGCTAAAGGGGAACTCCAGTTAATACAAACTTCTACTGTTGTGTAATAAAACATCAAAGTTGAAATATGAGAAGTTAGGCAGATTTTCAAAGTGCTACTTGGCAGTGAATTTGCTCATGAAACTCCTGGCACCAATCAGTGAAGGAATCTGCACAAAGGAAATAGGAAAATGTTACCAATTCCAAGTACGTGTCTGTTGTTCTGTAACCATACTTTCACAATCACAGACTTTCAAAAAAGTAAAGCATGGTTATGCTTTCAAAATGATACTAAAAAATACTCAACAAAATTATGAATATTCTCCATTTTGACATGCCAAAACTATTTTAAGAGAAATTACACACACACACACACACACACACACACACACACACACACACAAATGTATATGAACGGTGCTGAAATACCTTCAGAATTAAATCAGGTCCAGAAATTACAACTCATTTTATGGTTCTAAAACAGTCCTAATAAAAAATTTTTTTTGAATAATACTTTTAAAACATAAACATAAAATCTTTTTTTTTTTTTGTTTTTTTAAGCTTCTTAATGCAAGACAACCAAACAATGAACAATTTATATAGAAAAACTGGTCTGCTTCCACCCACCTTATTGTCATTAAAAAACCCAGATGCAACTGTATTTATTATCACTGACAGTAAACGAACATTTTAAAGATGTCTGTACAGGGATGCCTGACGGCTGCATACTTGAGTGTGTGCGCTGAAAGCGAAGGGGCAGTCTAGTCCTCCAATGTGATGAGCTCACCAGTTTCCCTCTTCTCTTTCACTGACTTTAGGAACTGCACTCTGGAACAGCAACTGGCCCTGGGAAAATGTCCCTCAGTTTTGGCACCTCTGCTGTTCTCTTTCCCTCTACCTGTTGTCTGCTCATAAGGCACCCTGTGTGCGCTGTGCACTTCAGCAGTCTGAGGGGCAAGAAAGTCAATGGAAACCATTCAACAAAAACTTTGTCTTTAGTAAATTAAATGTTGCAGCTGAAGGACAGGCTGGAAATTCCAGGAATGTTTTAGGAAAACACTAAGTTGTGCCATTTAAAGGGGAAAAAACAATCTAAAAGTGCCATTCACTATATTTATTAAGTTATCCTCTAGGGGGAGTGTTAGTTCAGTTGTACCGTGTGTGTATGTCGGTGTAAGCATATCTGAGACTGGAAACTATGACACGGTTTTAAAAAAAAAGTATTCTTCCTGTTCTCATTTTCTATGAGAAGGTCCCAATTTTATCCCACATACAATTCCAGGAACATACAATGATGACTTCAACACAAATTATTTTATTATCTTTTTTTTTTTTTTTTTTAAATCAACTCATGCGGATTGATGCAACTTGTTAAAGTGCATGGTATAATGGCTATAAGGCAGAATAATACGTATCTATGACTGTGGTACATTGCGGTGTGGTACATTTACAAACCATGTTACAAACTTTATGCAAAGCAACAGGTTTGTTGCACAAGGATCACCTTCACTATAATGTGTGAGAGGATGGTTTGCATTGACGCTGCCCAGCAAGGGCTGCACGCTACTCACTTTATCAGGTAGACGTCGTACTTGCCCGCAGACCTGCCTGACTTGCGCTGCTTTAGCCTGCGTGTCCAGCCGGGCGGCAGCGAGGGGTCATCGTACAGTGGGCCGCGGTCGCGGATGATGGAACGCCTCTGTTTCGGGGAGGCAGCAGCCTCAGGAGGCGAGGCGCCGGCTGCAGTGTCAGAGGACGCTGCACTGCCGGCCTCCATCACTGGCTTCTGGTCCGGCTGCTGCTGTGCAGTTGCAGGTGCAGGCACGGAGGGCTGGCTGGACACGGTGGGCTCCTCCTGCTCCTCATCCCGCCGGTCCCGCTTCACCTTCTTCAGCTTCAGTGTCTTGTCCTTCTGGCCCAGCTGGTCCTGCTCCTCACTCTTCTCCTCACTGCAGGGGCGAGAATGCAGGAAACAGGATTATGCTTGCTCATACAGACAGACAGACGGACACAGAAAACAGCAAGGATGTGCGCATGCAGAGGGGATGAGTAATGGCTACACATTACTCAGCGCCCCCAACACACATAGTTCCATGCGACAAACACCGCAGAAGAGCAGAGGTCAGTGCTTTGAGCCCATCAGCCACTGACACTCATCCAGCTGCAGGGTTGCTCGTGGTCAGTCAGAAAAGGTAGAGATGTAATTTGTGAAGAAAATTTAATTTTCTATGCAAAAATTAACTTTAAATCAGGCCCTACATACGCAACTGTATTCCTATGGTTATAAGAAACACAGCTCACTCAGCTACACGCACATCTGACCATAACTATTTTTGGTACTCAATTTAAATGGGCGTGTGAGTATGTAATACAGTTTTTATAGCATAGTTAAAGCTACAAAGTCTAACTGAATTACAGTCCTACATTAAATACTTAACAATCACTCCATTTATCCTATTATTGACATCATCTTACCCAGCTACACACTTATAAGCCACCAAAGCATAAGTGTTTTGTATCTCAGTACAGGTAGTCCTCCACTTACAACTTAGGCAACTTAAAATGACCCAGACTTACAGTAGCCATCCCATTAACCCAATTATATTATTTCTGGGTCCCAATGTTTGGTTACAATGCCTAACACCGGTCTCTCCATCTGCTGTACAATAACGCTGGCTGGCTTCACTGCCACAACGCATCATAATTGTTATTGTTTGGCTCTCAGTCAGGGTTTGGATGTCTATCAGCAATTTTATTTACAAAACTTTTCATTTCTGAGTCCATTTGAGTTACTTTTCATTTATAATGACTAACAAGTGAGTGCTGTTAAAAAATGCAAAAATGCAAAAAACAGATTTAACAGTTAAAGTGAAAATAAGTGCATCGTGAAAATATAATTAGTATAGTACTATAGAGCATATTATTATTCTATTATTAGTGTTACTTGAACATGAATAATGTACGAAATGTGTGGGGAAAAAAATGCAATAAACCCCCATTATATAACATAGCACTCCAGCATGTTTATTATTATTTAATGATTATTATTCTTTATATAATAATTTGGGGTTTAGGACTTATGGCGAGGTTGCCGGAAAAAAACTCCTCATAAGTCGAGGATCACCTGTATGCCTTTCCCAAGTCTCACAAACTGAGGCTTCAATGTGCTATATCACAAACAGCTGCTTACTGAACAGAAGATTAAATTAATATTCATGGTGCTACAGGAATGATAATCTACATTGTAGGATTACCTGCTTCAGCGAGTGGCTGCAGATCAAGGGTTTTCATCCCTGGTCTTGGTGACCCCTGTGTATCTGGTTTGTGTTCCAGCTGAGCTCATAATAAATTATGCTTGATTCAGTCTTCAACTCAGTGCATCACATTACTGAAATATGACACACCAAAAATGTTTGCTGAGGAACTACTATATTCTTAATTTATTTTTTCATTTAAATCCAAACTGCTGCTATTTGAGGAATGTCTATAATAGTGAAAAGATCAGCAAAGATCTTCCTTCATTTTCTTCCTTAAACTGGATAAGTGGTCATTATTTTGACCAACAGTGCCTACAATTAGGCTTCCTTAGCCCTTCAACAGTAAAAACATTAATTCATTTGAGATTAAATACGTATCTAATTATTACTTTTACGGAATATTCAAACAAACTCACAATAATTTACTGAAACAACCTATACCTGCAACAAATTCAGTGCAAAATGAAAAACACTGAGTCAAGCAGTTATGAATGAGGTGCAGTTCATTGAGTCGGTAGCGAAATGACATCAGATTAAGAGCTATGTGATCTAATACACAGGGGTCACAAGAAAAAGCGTAGAAAACCCATGCAACAAAGCACCCAAACAGCTGAAGAAAACAAAACAGGACATTTTTTTTACACTGTAGCATGGTGTATACTGCACGTATCTTTAGAATTACATGAACAGACTGCTCCTCAACTCAGAAACTGGAACCACAAGGATGTTTTTAATTCCTTCTACTTGTGAATCAAGGTCCTTTTTATTCCCAAAGTGATGACAAATAAAAGCATACAGACGTCCTTCAACACTTTTGTAAGAGCATATTTAATCGATTGAAAATAAAAATGCAGTCCCAACAAGCTCCTATTTAGTGCTGTTTCACCGATTCTTCCGACAAGCACGTGCAATGTTCTGCAGTCTGCGTGCACTTTGCTGCTAGATAAACATAGATTGTTTTCAGCTACAAGCAAATGTGTAAAATAAGAACATGAAAACTGTCAAAGAAATCTCTATGTCTCCGACAATTTATAATCAATCGTCCACATCACAGTGTCATCAGGGTGTGTTATCTAAAACCATAGCAGCACTAGAATAATTTTGGAACAATTACAACACAACTGTACAATCGTTGTTGGAAAATTTATTATTTACGCCATGGCAACAAAAAGGCCTCTTTAGCATTATTAAATTTAATTAATAATAAAAAAAGAATCATTAATAAATCTAATATGCACTCTAATAACACTTATATTGTGCAACTCATATTGCTCTCAAGAATATTTTTAACAGTTTGACAGAGGAAGTAGTGCTTTCCGATGGCTGCTACTCACTTACAGGCAAACTGCTGCGTCAGTTATCATTTTACAAGGGAACTTCAAATATGAGTGGGCAGAGGGAGGTGCAGAAGATCAGTCGGTATTCACAGTATACTGAAAAACTAACAAACTGTTTGCTCACTTGTCCCAGGATCTTAGTCCGGTTTCCTTCCAAAGCATAAAGTCATGCATTTCAGGTGTATGTGAAAGAGACTGCAGGCTCTAAATCGCTCAAACTGTGTGACTGTGGTGCACCTTGCTTAGCCTAGTGTGCTGTGCTTCTGCAACAGACTCTGCCAAAGGATGAGGAGTTATTAGTTGTGTGCAAACGACTGAGTCTATCTAACCTAAAAGAAATTGTAAAAGAAACTCACATCTCAACTCAGTATGAACGACATTAAATCAGCTCATAAATTAGAGAAATTCACTTATTCTCATCTGTCAGGTAGAATCATCAGCTAAGAGATAGAGGTTACAAGAAACCCCAACAAACAAACTCAAGCAGAGCACATGTAACAAATACCTCATAAAAACAAATCATTCACATCCATAACTTGTGTTCTTAACTTTCCTGCTAAGAAATACAGGCAAGTAAAGGACAGACAAAGTTTGTTTTATACAGAGTGGCTCGAATATTTACAAGCATCAGAAATAACTGTGGCACACATATTTTTATAGGCCCCATAGTCAGCCAGTAAATGACAAAAAGGGGAACTTTAAACATTTTTAGAACTTGAACATTTGTCATTCTTCCAAAATATGAGTAACTCCCTAACAGTAGTATTTTAATCAAAAATGTGCATTTTTTATGCATTATCTTCCTGTGACCTTACATAATAAAAGATAACTTTCTGCTAAGTAGCAATGCTAAGTTTTAGGGTACGTCCACAGGTACAGCTTTTTTAATTTATGTAACCACAGAAAAATATTTATATGCATCATTTAAAAATACTGGCTAATGTCATTATGCTTAGGTAGCTCTACAATTAATTTAAAAAATAATTCAGCAATTTACAAAGTTTGTGAAAAAAAGAAGGGAACTTTTATTTTTACTATGCTTTTTTGCTGATACTTTTACCCATAAAAACTTTCAGACACATTCATACAGCTGGTATTTCTACTACAGTAGCTGAGGGCAGGTACCTTGCTTAATGTTTCCACAGTAATAGGAGGGAGTGGTGCTTGAACTGGCAGCCTTCAGGTTTTAAGTCCATGTTCTTAAGTGCTACAGCGTCCCTCCAGACAGACTAGCTGAGACAGGGCTCTGCACAGTATGTAGATGGAAAACACACTGTGCTGTGTTACAGATTGCAAGGGTGACTTTAATGTGGACGTTAATCTAGCGTACTAATACGGTGGTAAAAAGCACCCGGTTAGAGGTACCGTTTCTACAAAGCTTGTAAGACCTGAATGGCAGCCATTGGCTCAGGAGAGATTTACAGAGTGTGTGTGGCCTCTGTGTGCAGAGAAGCAAGGCTGCTTCACAGTGAAGCGCTAAACACTCCGTCATGGAAGCTACAGTGAGGGAAACCAGACTGGGAATACATACCCAGACTCCAAACAACAAGCTAGAGCTCAGTCAAGGCATGGGGACTGGTAGGGCCCGACCCCAATTTGGCCTCAGCTGCAGAACTCCCCAAATACAAACCACAGAACTTCCGTGATCTCATCCATCCGTGGAAGGGGAAGAGAAAGACGGCATAGTGGGATCAGTATTGGTCCCGCCATCTGATTTACACTTAATTCAACTTCTATTTCAAAGACGGACACGTGTGCAGTAATGACAGGGTCAAAGGTCGTAATGAAGACAGTGACATGCATCTGTTCAACATACCCATAATGCCCAGCATTAGGATTTACAGTAATACCACATAACAGAACAGATCAATACATAGTTTGCAATATTAAAAAACAAGCAGCACAAGGGCTGCACCAAATTAGCCTCCAATTTGTCCTGACCCGGCTTCACCGATGCACGTCAAGACAGCGAGTCGGGCTTTAAGGGCTCCTCGCTGCTTCGGTAAGCGAGCTTCTCATAATTAATTGAATTAATCTGGCCAACAGGAACACTGAAATAACGGGGACCATTATATTCGGTAGACAAAAAAATGTACTGTTTCACAAAAGCCACAATGGTAATAAAGCCATTGAATAAACACATACATTTGGAACGTTAAATTTATACATGCTGTAGAAATGTGTAAATGACAGTAGCAAGTTTAGTGCAGTGCATTTCACTATAACACTGTAAAAACCCTCGGATAAAGGTGTGAGCTAAAAAGGAGTTAACAGTCCCTGTACATCACTTTGGAGAAAAGCGTCTGCTAAATGAATAAATAAAGCAGCGAAGATGAACAATGTTCACATAATAAGACTGTACTTTGTACAGTAGAAAATAAAAAATGAATTACTCTGTTAATTAATAATTACCAATGTTATAAATATACTGTTTATTTTATTCATCTCTGTGAATATTTGGATTTCATATATGCATTTTGTTTTGTGAACACAACCCATACAAGCTGTACTGTAATTATACAAAGGAAAGTGCATTTCCTACACCCTGCAAACACTGAGCAGTGTCACTGGTGCATCTCTCACTTCTTTCAAAACAGTCAAATGTTCAGCTACTTTCCATGCAAGCATGAAACCCTTGCAAACCATGAACACTTACTGCTGTGAGCCTTGCCAGTCATAATTAAAAATACTTGAGAAGCAGGAAATTTCACTTCTGAGTGCATTTTTACATCACATTAATGAACCGAATTCGGCAACCAAACAGGTGCAACTACACAGGTCTTTAATTCCATCTAAATTTACAGGCCCATTTGATTTAGGGATTAACTAACAGTTGCAGGGTAACTTTTCACGGACTGTCCATAAATTAGGAAATGATTGACGGCTCACCCCGATTAATCCAATACAATGTGCACTGTGCACGCTGGGAGTCGTCTTGCTGCAGACTACAATGCAGATTATGCAAACCAATTTCTCAGACATTCCCTATCGAAAGCAGGAAACACAATCCGCCTGTGAAGAAGGGCAAACCGAAGACCACTGTTCTCTACTTCATGCTTACAGAGATAAATAACAGCAATCTCTAAATTTATCGTGAAGCCATTCTGCTCTAATGTTCAATGCAGCCTATAATGGTCTGCGGCTAACATGCAAGAAGACTGGGTATGTCAAAACTTGCTGCAGACTCATACAAGTCCTGTGCAACACATTACATCCTGCTACAGAATGGCTCATCAAGACCATGTTCTTCCAGTTGACACCCTCAGGAGAAGCAGGATGATTTATCATCCCCTTTCAGATGCTCAGTAACAGCACAATTGCAGCAGAGCCCGAAAATCACTATGAGGGAAACTACACGTGAGAGCACCCCTTTGAGGAGAGGGATTTCTCGTAAGCAGGCAAACGCACATCACGTCGGCTGCCTGTCATACTGCTTCCTGCATGCTTGCAGTTTTTGTGGTTCAAACTTAAAACCGCCAAAATAGCAAAAGCCTTTTCCAGAAATCATCCACGCTACAAGCATGACTGAAACGTTTCATCTAATAATAAATTGTTAATCACAAACATACTTTGAAAAAAATCAAACTTTCCAGAAAGCCAACAGGATGCTACCTCCAAAAAAGCATACAATCAAAACAATATTTTTCATAATAATGTATTATGCCAGCAAAAGTAAGAAAAAAAATCAAAAAGTGGGAAAGCAACACATTTTGGACATGATGCTGTAATGAGAGTCGATTATCTTCAATTGTAAACACGAAAAACAATTACTATATTGCCATGGATCCTACAGGATACAACCCACAATTTTATCCATCAAGACACCAGGCAGTACTCCCCAGGTCTAACTTAAGCAATACAAATCACCTCAACATGTAAAAACCAAACTCATTTAGACAGTTTTACATAAAAAAAAAAAAAAAAAAAGAAATGGAAATGGACAAAAAAGTAAATCACAAGTAAGCAAACAAGTATTATAATTACTGATGATGATATGAATATCCTAAGTGGCAATGAAATATTTAGGTATGTAAGTATGGCAGCAGTGATGTACGTAAGGGAGTGTAACACCTAACAGTTAAATCACTATCTCGGTTTTTGATAGTAATAATAATAAAGTTTATTAAGTGCTCATAATTGTAGTCAGCATGGTGTTTCATTCTCAATTTGAGTTTCAATGTCTAGCTGCACAAATATTAAATGAAAGCAGTTAACAGAAATAATCCTGTTAAAATTTTAATTGGTTACAACTTGCTACAATCAATTACTGTAAAGCTGATGCTGTGTAATAACATAATAACAAACTTTACGACAAAGTGAGTAAAGACAACAGCAAATTAAATACTACTTGCAAAATGTTAACAAATTATTAGATTCATTCCATAAAAGCATTACATCGATTGCCAGGCCTCAGCGAGAAGTCTTTTGGTGAAGCAGTTCCGAAAAGCTGGAGGAGATTAAATAAACAAATGAGACAGAAAGCGCTGAAATTAAGACTGCTGATATGGTTTTATGCCCAAGGTAATGGCAAATCGACATACTCCATTTATTAATTAATTTTGTATTCACACAAACATATTTATTTAAAATAAACAGACATATTACAAACGACCAGAAATATTCATAATTTAATTAAAATCCAACAAACGTGTTAACAGTTAACGTCTAGACACACATAAAAATTAACTATGTAAAAAATGTAACAAGCTGAATCAATTTATCAGAAAAGGGTATTACAGCCATCGACTTCACTGAACTGACTACACATAAAAAGTGTGTGTATGATTTTTGGTTGCCATGTTCATAGGCACAAAAATGCTCATACTGGTAAAATGAAATCCCAAAAGGTACACAAACTGAACACAGTATTACTGCTGTCTCCTGTTTAGGTAGTTGCCAGTATAATATTAAATCACCTGATTCCCAGTAGCCTTAAATCTTTTAGCACAAAGCAGAAAACTACTATTTTGGAGAAAGCATGGTATGGGGTAAATGAATTTAATTCCTTATCTCACGCCCAGTGAATGAAAGGTGACAGATCTGTCCTGTTGGCTCAATAAAAGCTATTTGTTACAGCTAGTATACAATGGACAGCATGAAATCTGTTGCCCTTTTAAAATGCAAAAGCCTAACAAGTTCTGGGAACATGGTCTGGCCTACAAGCCGCACAGCGTTAAAATTCAGCAGCATTCATCAATACATACATCACTGTACACTGGTCCTAACCTATTCAACTGCTGGTCCTAAACACCACAGCCTTTCAGGTTATGTCATAGTATATAATTGCTTAAAAGTTATTCCTATGGCCCAAATTGGAGTCATTCATATAAGGTAAATCTTTTCACTATTTAAAACCATAATGCATTGCTGAATTTAGTCAGGAAATGCTTGCTGACCAATCCATCAGCAACTCCTAGTGGCCTACCAGGCAAAAGCCTATAAGCTTCCATGCATGTAGAGATTTGCTTCTGCCCCTCCAACTCTGCCATACCACGTATCCATCCACAACTGGGCGGTGATTATTTGAGGAATATATATAACCCCTGCCTTTGCTGCTGCCCAGTCCGTGGGGGTGTTAAGGACAGCTAATCCAGACAGAACCAGAGGTGGCAAAATTGGTCAGAACTCAAGGAAAAGCAGAAACACACTGTTATAGTTCAATAGCCTTCAGCATGATACTGGTTAGCAAGCTGCCAAAAACCAGTGCTGTAATCCATTTGAAAAGTCAGTAAAAAATCACTTCAGACGCTCCCTCTGTGTCCAAAAACAATTGTGCTTTTCAACATTTAAATCAAGAAAAGAGACGAGTTTCTGTGCGTTTCCTTTACCTTTCAACAAAGCGCTTATAAATCAAAACAACTACGGCCGTAACTAAAGGTACTGCCCTTACTGACCACGTCAGTCACCGGAGACACCAGGAGGGGAACCGGAGTGGGCACCAAATTTACAAGCCAAGCACAAAGAACTCCAGTTAACATAACATTCGTCTGAACATTATGTTTTTTTGATGATAAACTATACCTGGTGACTGCAGACCTCTGTTCCCCATGCCTGATGACTTTTGGATTTTACTTTATTGACCTTGGACAAAGCTATAATTATCAACAGTACAGGAGATAAACTAACTGGACCAGTAACACTGGAGCAGCAGGCTGAAAAAAGAAGCAGCACACATACAGCCCTGGGTGGGTGGGCCTAAATATATATAATTTTTTTACCCATGCTCGTGTTGTGGGTTCACAAAGCACGACAAAGTATTTCAACGGTGTCCTTACTGTGTCTCGAAACAGTAGTGACTTGTAACAACACACAGCAGTACTGCCATACATGTTTTTGAATAACCCAAGGACAAATACAAATCTTCTGTCGATCAGGCTTTATCTGTATACGATTCACGTGTAATCACATTGGTATTAAAACAATCACACTTTCCTCGCGCCTTCCAACGTTAAAAAAGGAACAAAGAACAGGTGCAGAACAAATTAACTCATACCAACAGGTCAACAGCAAAGAATACATTCCTTCAACCAAAGTATTAGTCCTGCAACGTAGAAATTTTTTAGAGGATAATGGCAAAATAGGTCAACTTCAGTTACAAACCTCAAAATCATCTGAAACTCCTCAGAGTCATTTCTTTCCATTTGCTTTAGTTAAAACGTTGATTGAAAGCAGAATTTCTTAGCATCATGACAAATAAAATTTGAAATATTCCAATGTGTCAGGTGCGTTTTCAAGAGAGCATGATGAGGAGTCAGAGAAATGTACAGAGAAATGTTACAGGACAGCATCAGCCACTTTAGAAACAAGTACTGAGCAAATATTTTTTTTTTTTTTTAAATCCACATGTACACATGAACACAGCCAGAGGATTTACATGCGTAGTGCTAATCAAATTTACAAAAAAATTTAAAAATTAACCTTCCAGCCGCAAATGACAAACAACTAGAAAAAATGGGAAAGTTGCTAGTGAAAGATCTGCAAACCCAATGTAAACATAGGATTCATGTTTCGAAGGGTCATAAATAAACTAAATAAATAGGTTTAATTACACACCTGAATGTAAAAAGTTTATAAAGTAAACACTGGAAAAGGTGCTCAGCCAACATTAAGACTTGCAAATCCATTTATTTTGCAGTAAAACATTACAAAAGTGATAGCATTCATTTACAAAAAAACCAGCCCAAAGTGGCAGTTGCATAAAAAAGATTGCAGCGAAAAACATATGGAATATTAAATACCTTTGACTAAACAAAAAAAAAAGCTTTCTTATTTGAGGAATATTTGGAATCTTAAATGCATTTGAACTATATTTTACCATGAACATTACCTAAGCAGTAACCTATTTAAGCTTTTAATGCTACAATTGCAAAAAATGTAATTAAACCACCAATTTAGGCCATACTAGTGTACTGTCGCCTAAAATAATTTTAGAAGTTATTTACACTTGCACAACACAGAAGAAACGTGGCCTGGGTTACCTGACTACTAGAAATTAAAAGATACCGTTGTACACCGCTCGGCATCATAAATTTGGAAACATTTTCACAGCAAGATAATCAACTAAAGAATCTAATGGAATTTCTCACTACCACTCAGTGTCTAAAATTACAGTTATGACATACAAATGAATGCAAAATTGATGGGAACATCACTGAAACCTCATTTGTTGGTCTTGCTCAACGAGAAGGAAGTACATTTACCTACTCAGTGCAGTAAGCACAGCTCAAGCAAGGTTAGCACGACAGCTTCCGCTGTGGGCAGCTTTAACAACTACAAAGACATGCATAGATGGCACATCAGTTTGCAGGACCAAAAAAAAAAAAAAAAAGTCTTTGTGCAACAGAAAGCATTAAAAAAAAAAAATTCTATGAAAACGGATGTGGTTTTGATCAGTGGGAGCTTCATGAACAAAAAAGTAGGCAATTTAGATTAACATAAATCTCTGCGAGTGTGGGGGGGAAATGGCCGATTATATTGCAACGTATAAACCTGCAGTCAAAGAATGTATGATGGCATTAACAAGAGAGATTGAGAGCAGTGGCAGATTCCGACCATCTGGTTTTGAGGAACATTACTTTAAATATATCCACCTGTTCCTCTAACGTGTAACACAGATCCTTAAAACTCAGCAAAACACATGGCCACAGAGGGTAGCAGGTGGTTCAACTAGTAAAGGTAGCTCCAACCACAGTGTAAGACTCCGATATGCTATTGCGTTTGATCAGAAGTTACTAAGCCTTTCAGTGTGTCTGGCATTTTCACACTACATGGAAGGAAGGGTTTAAGTTGGGGTTCAACTTCCTCAGCTGACCAGTGAATAAGTGTCTCCACCAACCTGTCAGGCACTTGCAGGCTGACGTCTGTCAACAAAAAGGCATCTGGCACACCTACACAGAGCCCCAGCAGCCCCTGAGTTGTAATGTGAGGGGTGTAAAGGAAGGGGCACGTTTGCCAGCGAGTGTCCTGGAGAAACCCCTTTATGTATACTGCATACAGGTAGACATGGGATCCATTAACAGTGATTTCACATAAAATTACACATTACTAAAATGACCCTAAAAAAACCTTAACGCTGAAAAAAAGAAATAAAGAAAAAATGAAATATAAAATGCGGATAGAAAGGGTTAAAACATTGTAATATTTGAGAGTTAATATTTGGGGTTATTTATTTTAGCGGATGTATATTTCTGTGTATAGGCGTCGAACGTAAATACGTAAAACGTAGAGCGTGTATGCGCAGTATGAAAAAGATTAAAAACGAGCGCAGCCTGCAAGTTCGTGTCTCCGTGTATTAATTTAGAAGTTCGTGTAAAACACAGATACAAGACAAACGTCTTAAGAAACAATACCCTGAAACTCAGCCCACTTAAAATTCAATTATAAAGCACAATATCATTAAAGGTAAACATGTCATGTTAAGTGGTAATATTTTAATATTCGTGTCATTATCCTGATGAAAGGGAAACTATTTTTGCAAAACTTTAACAAACCTTTAAGAGAAATAGCCCACAGTGAAAGAAGCATACAGCCTGAATGACAAGACATTTTACGATTCATCGGTTTGTCACAAAATTAATGATGAAGCTATGATTTGGTTTGTCCGAGTATAGATGGCAGGAAGCTACTATTGGTAAAATATGATGAAAACCAAGGCCTCTAGAAAGGTTTTGAAGAGTATCTTCACATCAAGGGAACACTGTGAGTCATATCAAAGACCAAATTTTGCAATTATTCTACAAAGATTTATTGATTCTAATGAAAGTCACTGCCTCACTGCTATATGACTTATGAATAAGCTCTTCTGTATGTGTGACTTCTGCATATTTTACAACTAAACAGGAACCTGGTTGTCAGTGTGCATGAAAATAATTACGTAACCTGCTAGTGGAAACAGTTTTTTCCTAAATTACATTTTGCACACACGCACACACTTAAGGATTTTTCTTCCAAAATTGTACTGCCTAAAATTCTAGAAAAAAAATAGGCCACATTTACCCAATTTCATATGTATTTAAAATTTTTAAATCTTTAGTGTCTTCTTTCTCATCAAGGTCTAGCAATATGTCATGCATTACTGCATACGTCGTGTCATTATTTTTTTGTCATTTCGTGATCATTCAGCTGCCAATTTCCAAGCGCTTGGGGAGAAGTTGGTTCTTTAAAAAAGGTCTATGGCGGCCGCACATTACTCATAACAACATTGTATTTGTGTTAAGACTGCTATAATGCAACCCGATCTCCTCTTACAAAAATGTGAGTTTTAGCAGTCAGTTTTTTTCATTAGATTTTATGCCATGCAACAAAAACAGGTGATTTACTAGATACTGTTTCAAACGCTTACCACATGCCCCAGAACAACAGCAAGGGAGCAAAAAAGTGAATGACAACTTCTGAAACCCTGGAAGGGTGACAGCTGACATGTTTTATGCTCCTCATGGCGAGTCTGACGCCATCTAAGAGTTTTGGACCAAGGTGAGCTCACAGGGCCAACACTCATAGACCCCGTAGACGTTTTGAGAAAACCAAGATGCCGAGTCCCAAAGACCCGGAGGTGCGACTCACAAGGTCCTCCTCATGCAACACCGATACGCTCGTGGACAGTCAGTAGCAGCTCACTTTAGTTTTAAATACATTTCCTTTAAAATTAAAATAAAACTGACATTTAAAAACACTGGCCAACGGATTACTTTATTTCGCACAACTTCACATAACACATTTCACTCAGATGTCAGGTGTTTTCTCCAAAAAGTAGCCATCTAGTTTTGTCTCATTATAAACACCCCCCACCACCACCACCACAGAATAAACAAACTCCTACTAAAAAAAAATAAATAAATAAAAAAAAATAAAAATTAAAAAAATTATTCCTACCCTCCCAGGCTTTTGATTTTTTTGTTTTGTTTAGAAACACAACACTCAGTAGTCTTACAGAGGACATGTCATGCTAATGCTCCACAGCATTCAGAGATGTGCGACGGTGACATAAACTGATAGAAAATGAGCCAGCCTTACAAGTGGCCTGCCCTTAAGAAGGAGAAAAACACATGTCATTGTTTATAAACGGAGATTAATTTCACATTAATCGCAATGTGGCAATGTGTGGACTCTAAGGGTGATGATGAAGTGACGGAGCTGCGCTTCGTGCCGCCGAGAGACGCTCGATCTGCCCGAAAACAAGAGTGACGCACTTATGGAGAGCGCGCGCAGGAGCGCACATCCTGCTCGCCCTCCTCACCGTCCTCATCCTCAGCCGCTCGGCGCGCACACGGGCCCAAAACAGTGTCCCCGACAGCCGGTGCGGCGCTCAGCGAGCGGGGGTCGAGCGCCGTTCCACAAACGGAGCCTGCTGTCGCGTTTCAAGGGCCGTGCGACAGTCGCGCAGAAGACACGAGCGGTTAGCTAAAGCCAGAGCACCGCGGGGGACAGACGTATGATCATAACAGCAATAATAACACCGCGGCTCTCCTGTGGACGGACCCCGACAGCGCCGAGCACCGGGCAGTCCGCCTCTAAAATCATTTCATGCGAATGCAGACATGAAGCTCTGGTGTGTTCACAAGTATAACAAATGACGCAACAAGGCTGTGTGTCCGATGGGGAGACAGAGGTGGACACGGACGCTCAGCAACCGACGTGTAAAACCGAGCGAAAACACACACATGTCAGTCGCTAATAAGAGGCGGCCGGGCCGCCCGTCCATTTTCACCATGAAAGTAAGTTAGCCGTTGGTCCCTCACTGGCACCAAGTCGGCGGCTCACGGTTAAATACACTCGCGTGTTGCTGCCCAGCACAGCACTGCAACACTTCGCCATTTACACCGACACAAAGATGAAAAAATACCACGTCTGACTCCTACTTTCCTGCTAATAATAAAAATAAAGTCATTACGCAATGTACCAGGCTGCCAAATTACACCGCGAAGCTAGTCTGCTAATACGGACAAGGAAGCGCTTGAACACCAATTCAGCTTCGCTTTCTTTTTTTTTTTTTTTGCCCAAAATGTCACCCTGCGGAATACGGAAAGGACAAAATGAAGAGGGACAAGTTTGCTTTGTGCCTGCACTTGAGGAGCCGCGGCTGCCCGGCTAGCCAGCCTGCTACCCGAGTTAGCTTCGCTAGCCTGGCTGCTCCGGAGCCCAATGGTACAATGTGCTTACAAAGGGGTGTGGAGGCTCAGACACGAGAGAAAGCTTCAAGTAGAGAAACTAGGGGCGAAAAGGAAAATAAAACATTCACCAGACATGATAATTGCAGAAACTCAACGGACTAAAAAGCAAAGAGACTTTTCAGAAACGTCAGAAAATGACACAAACAAACCTCCTCCCACCGAACGCGCAAATTAATGTTCTCATCCCACCGAAATGGTAAAGCGGAGAAAAATACTCTGACGTGTTTTCCCCGCCTCTCCCTCCCGACTCAATAAACATGCAATAATATAAAAGATAAAATTACACAGTGCGCTGTGCACAAGACGCGCTTTATAATCCGCACAGAGGCTGAAATGAGAGCTTATGTATCCGATTCACACTTACAGTCTCTCCTCTCCGCTCTCTGCGGCGGCCATTTTTTTATTTAAATAAATAAATACAATTTCACTACACATCTTTTGTGGGCAGCCCCCTCCCCTCTCTCTCTCTCTCTCTCTCTCGCTCACTTTCTCTCTCTCTCTCTCGCTCGCTCGCTTACTCGCTCTCTCTCTCTCGCGCGCGCGCGCCCTCACCCAACGCCGTTGCCACTCGAAAAGGGTCGCGCGAGATCTTGGCCGCACGGCGGAGTTCCCGCGAGAACCGCGCGGCAACTGCGAAACCCAACTCTTTTTCGTCCGAAAAGGATCCCCTGAATGCCCCCGCCCAAAAGTGTGGATTGGTAACTGTTCATTGGCTTTAAGAAATGTCAGTGCGCTTGTTATACTTCCATTGGATGGTGGGGGGAAAAAAAATACGGTCTATCAATCAATAAAATTTCTTGTAGTCTCTAAAAAGCCCTGCGGTAAGGACGGAATTTTTTATTTCCAAATTAGGAGGTAATATTTTCGAAAACATCGCACTGGACTCTGATAGGCTTAGAGAGATCACATGGGTAGACGAGACCAATCGAGTGCATCGTATAGGCCTTCGTCGTTAAGTTTCTCAATTCAAAACTGCTAATGAATTCTTTATGGTCGTCTTTTACCAGCATCATCGGCAACATGGGTTTTTATTTGCTGCTCGATTTTAAGCACGAGTTATAAATATACGCAGGATTAAACAAAATGTCATGCTGGTATCTGAAGAAAAAAAAAAAAAAAAAAAAACTCCAAAACTTATTGGCAGGGCGTGGGAGGGAGGAAATGTCCAAAGGTCACTGTTACGCGCCGCTTGTGTTTCTAAACATAACCGAACCAAAAGTGATGGCCTGCAACCGTCATAAAAACAGATGAAGCAGGACATCTACCTGTACTCCGTTTGTGCTAGAAATAACCTGAATCGACTCTGTAAATGCACTTTACACCTTTAGAATTCTGAAATGAAACCAGTAGTATTGATGTCTGTTTAGCATTATTGATCATTATTAACGTTATTTGACCTTTGCAACTGGTAATTCTCCTATTAAAGAGCCTCTGTGTGGATTATAAAGTGCACACACTATGTATTAACTAAATCCAGAAACGTGGGGATGCTTCTGCTTTTACGCCACTAAATATGTGGATTTTAAAACGTTTCTCTGGCACTTCTGGTTTGTTCAGAGATAAATTCATTACATTCATTTACAGTTTTTCCCAACTGGCTACGCACCACAAATGAATGACTTCGCCGAGGGATCTATAGCTCATGCTTACGTTGCAGATCCATATACTTTGTTCCCATAATTATATGCACATTTCTGTTATGTCAACGCAGTTTATAATCCTGACACATGTCTTGGTGCAGCAGAGCTCAGTTATCATCGTGATCAAATCTGTTTCTTTTGCAGAAGCACCTGCGTATACAAATGCGACAGTCAGTGAACAATATGGAGCGAGAATGAGTACAGCAGGGACGAGGCAGAGGATGAGGAAGAAGCAGGTACATTTCAAATGCGATTGTGGGTGACAGTGTCATCAGCCATGACAAGAATGTGCAAGAAGCCGGACAGAGAGTCCAGCCGAATTTAAGATAATATACTGTAGCTGGAATCATTAGGACCTTTCACACTCAGAACAGGTGAATCTCACAGAAAAGCTGCACAACTATGACTTGTCTATGTCTAGGGGACACAGTGACTGTTGTAATTGTACCCAGCAGAATTTATAGAATGCCACGAGGAACTATCTTTTCAGTCAGAACAGGAAGAAATCATCATTATGGCATAAGCAAATACTTCCATAAGATTGAGAAACTTAAAGACACATCACAGAGGATAATGGCATGTTTCATAACATACAGAGTCCTGCAATATCTGCTATTGTTCACATACTGAAATGCATCAAGTTCCATTTGGGAAGAATGCTGATCGTGTGAAAAATCTGCGACAGGTGTACGTTTCACTTTACAGCACTCTGTATTTCCACTGTGTCATTGCACATGCGCTGTTCCGCAGTTATGTGTTTTTCTTGAAAATACTTGGGCCTGATGGAAATTCCGGACCAGTTGAGTATGTCTGTGACCATCCTGGGACAAAGATCAACAGTGGGTGTCCCGGGCCAAAGGGACGGGAACATAAAGTGTGCTGCTATCAGTCCATAAGGGGTGGTTCAATGTCGTGTCACAGTTGGCCCGTACAACTCAGCACTCCTTGTGGAATTCCTCAATGTAGTGACTCTATGATGTGTTATATCTCCACCCCTGCAGAGACAGCGTAGATCTCCACATCACACTGTCATAAGGGAGAATGTCCATTTTCCCCATCCAGGGGTCATCCAAAAAAGAGGTTTAGATCCCACCCACACATTCAAATGATCTTTCTTACGCTTTCTTCTACTCGACATTTCTCAGTCCCATTGAAGATTTTTTCAATTTACTGCAGTTGGTGATGGAAGGTACATGACTGAAACCCTTATGAACAAGTTGGTTTTCTTGAGGCAATGCAAGCAGCCTGTGACGATATTACTCTTGAGGTTGTCAAGGATGGAGCCATCATTGTAACTGTTACTTCCCCTGCTGTTAGGCTAGCGAAAACATCCTTTGTGATGTAAATGAAAACGTGGCCAAATCCACATGACCAGCAAGAAGATGCATCAGCAACAACAGCTCTCTGCATGTTTACTTTTAATTGTAATGCATTTTACCTTAGGCTGTACCACATAGGCCTACTGCACATTTTTCTTTTTTTCCTGTAAAGTTTTTTTTCTACAATCATTGCTGTGTATTTGAAATGTGTATTTTATTTAATCATCAGTTTGTAGAATTTCACTCCACACAATAAAGCTTACCTGCACACTGCAGATGGTATGAGGTTATTCTTCTGTGCCTCTCACTGTTCTATCTTTTCCTGCAGCATTTTTATTGTTGATTTTTTTGCACAGGGTATTTAGTGCGTACTGTGACCTGCAATTTTGCTCTGTGTGTGTATGTGTGTTTTCATTTTTTTCCCAGCGAGTTTTTCCTTGTGTGTTTAAGATTTTGAGACTATGATTTTGGCCTTTGTGTGTATAGTTTTGGTAAAAGTGTGTAGCATTCTGAAAAATGTGTGTAAGCAACTGGGGAAAACTGTAATACTTGCTTCTGGTTCAGCACGTCTCTAAATTTCACAATGTAACAGTCGATAAGGTAATATTCACAAACAGAAGTTATAATATTTATCTGGACAACGGATGGGGCAAGAAGAAACAGAATCATTAAAAAAATATATATACGCACATTGTAGGGATCTTTCATCACTTTAAACACTGTCACATCTTTTCAGGTTTGCCTGTGTGGTGCAGCTGTCAAGCTTGAGGTTTTACATGTCAGCTGCAAGATGGGGACAAATGCCACACAGTTCGCCTTGGAAACGTCATTCATGTACAAATCTTTCATATTGTGTAACACTGGGTTCTCTTTTGTGTAATACTGGACTGCATTTTTCTTTGATGCCCCACAGTTAGAAAACGAAAGGAATCCAGCAGTCTGCGATGTCTCATAAATGTACCAAGGTTTAAAAAAAAAAAAAAAACAAAAAATAAAAAAACACACTTTTCCTAAGACCATGCTGTTTGTTGTTCACTTGCAGACAGAAAGTCATGATGGCACTTTTTTTTTTTTTTTTAGGTAGAACAGGGTTAGCATGAGGGTCACCCGTGGCACTTTCGATCAAAGTGCTTACCCTGGTTTGATTCCAAAATGTGCCAGGTAAGAGATGATGGCTTACGTTTGAATTTCTGGCGCATTCAGAGTATGAGATTTTCATCTGATCCAGCAACAATTAATGCTTCTTATTCTTGTTGCTCACCTTGTAGTAAGAAGAAAAACAACAAGAGGATGCAAATTTGTATAAAAGTACATGCATCATGGAAGCAATATTTTCTTCAAGTATAACAGAAATAAACACCACTGCAGCTTGAAAGCTACTTGTTTTTTTGGCCATATTGGCTGTGCAGCTACCAGCTGGACCGTTTCCTGGCAGTTTAATAATTAGAGCCATGACAAAAGTCCACATTTTGGTATGGCTCACCAAGGGACTTGTCTGAATTTGCTCCAGTAAAAAATTACCCAGCTGTGTAAATAGGTAAATACTTAGAAGCAGTTCAGAGTAAAACCTAACAATATTTTTTAAACAGTCATCGGCTACATGTGTAAGTTATTTTGGACAATCTTACCGGAATAGCTTCAAAATTACAATTAACCAATTAAAACAGAAAAATGTACTTTATCTGTTATGAAAAACAAATTTTCAGTTGATTAGTCATTCCAGCACCTCATGTAACTGAAGACCTGAATCCTGAAATAAAATATGACATTATTTAAATGTACAGTTGTTAATTCCTATTATCAATTGGAAATAGCATTATCAATTGACATTAATGTTCGTCAATAATATACCATATATAACACCCTGGCAGAAGAACAATTTAAAGGATTCCATCTCGCTTTTCATGAAGGAAAATGAACGCCACATTTTATTTATAGAAAGCCGAGCGTTACATGTTTTTTTTTCCTCTACCGTTTTGTATTGATATGTGGTCTGCTGCCACCTAGAGGCTACAATTAAAATAAATATGACAAAACGGCCGTTTGTTAACCCAAATTCAGCGCTGTGAAACATTGAATTATTTAATTCAAAAATGTTTAATCAGAAAAATTTGTCGTATAAATTCTTGTGTAAGAACATATGAGAAATATTCGTTATCTGCACCAACGGACCTTTTTAAAGGACCAAACGATCGTTTTGTAGACACAGTTACTGTCGTGGATAAGTCAGAACAAAAAAATTATTTTTTTTTTTACAATTATAGTTCTCCCGTCTCTTCTTTCCCGCACCTACAGACTTTGTCTGAAAATCTGCCTCCTGACGATGTTTAAAAGTCCATCTTGCCAGTTACCTGGTTTGTATGCCACTGACTCAATGTTAACGCAATTCCTCAGTAAACATCCAGCAACCCAAAGCCACATTATTTACAGGAACGGACAAGGAATTCCCGTACTGCAATGGCCATCTCTCCCTTTCCCTTTCTCTACAACAACAACCTGGCTTTTAATTCCCTAAGCAGCAAAAAGAAAAGATTTTTTTTTTCTCCATGCTTCAGTTTAATTTTAATGCTTTTAGCTCCGAGTCCACAGTTTATACAGTCAGTCCTTCTGGCACAAACCAAACACACAATTAGATGTAACAGTAAAAAATTGCATATGAACACGAATATTTGCATTAAAAAAAGCGCGTTGACTGACCATAAAGCAGCACTTTTGGTGGCAGCACAGCTACTGCCTCTTGCGACCTGCGAGCGCCATGACGTTGCATATAAACAAGGTAATTAAGTCACAATTAATTTCTCATTTGCAAACACTATATTAACCTCTAAAACTGTTTTCCCTTAAAAGTAGCTCTCCTGGTGTTGAGGATATTTTCTCTCTCGGTTTTATATTTTATTTTATTTACAGCTTTAGGTGGAATTGTAAGTATTTTTTTGGACATCTGCGAACTGTGTAATGCATTGTGGGAGTTTTAACTTTTTTTTTTTTGCATATTTTGCACGTGCGACTCGCGCTGTCTTCCAAACGCTACGATGGCTGGGATTCGGGTTCTCGGCGTTTTGGGCTTTTAGTTGTCGACCAAAAATTCCACTGTAGTTGAAATTGTGCTTAATGCGCTTCCTAACTTTATCGGTCGTACTTCTGGCTTTCTTATGTGCTCAAGTTTTGCGTGTTTGGTATTTATATTAGTTTGCTGTCGGAGCCGCCGGAAATGGCGGCCCTGGGCTTGGCGACTGTAGGCTGGACTGGACACCAGTTCAGCGCGGGGTGGCCACACACATATTTATTTAGCAGAAGCTTTTCTCCAAAACGACGTACAACTCGGTAAGGAAAGTGCATTTCACCAACAAAACGCAGATGCGGGATTCTGAAACTTAATTCCAACACCACTGTTTTCCCGGCATGCAGTGCAACAGAAGAGCCGCAGAAAATTTGTAAGGAATATTGGTTTCAAAGCGCATCATGTGGTTTTCCAGCAAAGATAAGAGAAGGAGGTTCTAAGCAGATGAATTCAGCAGTTCTGAGTGAACAACACTGAGACTGCAAAATGTCTTTTGCATCTTGAGCTTGGAAGGCCATCTGTTAAGATCAACTTGTGACCGTTGTTGCTTTTATACAGCTCCCTTCACCTGTGCTTCTTAGTCACCTGGCTTTGGTGACGTTTGAGACCTAAAACAACTGCACATCACTGTAACCTGGCAAATAATGTTTTTGTGTCAAAAAAGGAAAAAGGCCTTTGCGTTCTGCACTTCTGCAGCACCTCCATGCAGATGTGCACTCAGCACGGGGCGCCTCTTCTGGTTCTGCTGTGCACATTTGCCTGGTCTTCATCCCTGTGTGCGGTCCAGTTGTCGGAGGCTGCGGAACGTGGTCGCGTGGCGCTCCAGCAGGTGCGTGCCTTTGCCGCGCAGTCTTTCTATGGAGACTGCTGGTCACGCGCCCTGGAAAAGGTGCACACGAGGTGTGAGGAGCTCACTGAAGAGTCTCAAAGCAAGATCGCCTTGGCATTCACACACTGCCATCTTCGCAGGTAACTTTGCAACTGATGTCCCGCAGTGTTTGCTGTCTTCACAAGCTGTTCTGTCATCTTAAGGTTTTTGGTTTGAATCTCACACTGTTGTTCAAGCTGAATTGACTATCACTATGCTGTGTAAACAAATAGCTACTGTAATGTTGATTTATTTTTTATTTGCTTTTTCTCCTGGTTTAATTCTGAAGTGTAGTAATTGATGACTACCTGGGTGGGGAGGATGTGCTTGACTCCATTTCCTGTGCAGGTCAAATCGTGCCTTCCCAGACTGCTCAGACAGCAGTGGTGTGAAAGAATGTACCCAAGACATGGACCCTGTGGCCTTCAACACCTACACAGAGTTTTTCACCCATGCCCATAGTATCTGCCATTACCTGGAGAGCGAGCGCTGGCAGCAACACACACAGAACACTGTTCGCAGGTGACTGACGATTGCTGCCACCGGAGATCTTGGCCTGTGGTGTATGGTCTCCCCAGTAACTCAAATCTCTGACCTGCTCCCAGGTTGACGGAGAGTTCGGCTGGAGTTGCCGAACAGCTGGCATCCACGCAGCGCTTGGCAGAAGACCTGGCACAGGCTCAGAGCGTAGCCCTTAAGTCACAAGAGGCCATTCTTCGCAATGGGGAGGAACTCAAGCTTACGCTGCATGAGTCCACGCAAGGTGATCACCCGTCTCTGTACCCCCGAGGCCTTTACCACCACCATGTCCGGTATCTCTTTGGAGATGAGTAGGGCCTTTCTTTAACCTGCTGCAAAGATGGCTGACTTAGAGGTTCCCTCCTTGTCCTTCCCTTGTACATCTTCCTCAGCCTCCTGTTATGAGGGATTCTCTTTGAGCACCAGTGCCTCATGATTTGTCTCAAAGCTTCTTCTTGGTGATGTCTTTCATCCTCTGGCTTGGCAGGAGTGAGGGAGGTGTTTGAGGAGATCCAGGAGTCGGCACGCGAGCAGCAGTTGGCGTTCTCTGAGATCTTCAGCCGCGTGGCCTTCCTGCAGAGCTTCATAATGTCAGAGTCTCACACCCTGAGCTCCCTGCTCTACAATATGCTGGGACTATGCGCTGCCTTTCTGGCCACTTCTACCAAGCGCACAGCTGGTGCCCGGTGAACATGTGTTCTCTCCCTGTAATTGTGTGAGAATGTTGTCCCATCTGTAGATGAATGTGATGAAAGTATTTGGAGAGCATTTGAACATGTGGTGCCCATCTGACTGATGCAATGTGCTGTGTGAAATGAGAAGTGAACTTGTTTGATAGTTTAGCACGGCAGTGCATACTTCTGTGGAGCGGTTTGGTGTGCATGTTAAAAAGTTTAATCAGAGCACAATGCAAACTAAAGGTCAGTCTGGTTAAGAACTTGACAAGTGCAGTCTGGGTATCATTTTAGTGTCTTCTGTTTTTGAACAGATTAATACTTTTGGGGCTGGTGGCTGTAAATGTTTACTTGGAAAGAGCCATCTATAATTTTGTGCTGGACTCCACAGACCCAGGGTACCAACAAATGGTGAGTGTCTGCGATGAGGATGTTGCAGTAAGTTGTAACCAAATTATTGGGGACTGTAGGAAATGACTTCAACAGAGAAGTCTGTAGGAATATCACCTGAGTCTTTCAAGGCTGCAGATTTATGTTACAGACATGAAGCTACTGCTTCTTGTGTAAAGTAATTCACTAAGAGGGTGCAGTGACACACCTTCCAGTAACTACGAGCATCTATTTAATGGATTTTGCGATAGGAACGGATTGACCTACTGGTTGGATTGCTCCGCCGTGGGATGATTCTGCTGGGGTTACTCATTCTGGTGTACATGGCAGTGAGGTTCAAGGATTTAAGCCTAGAGAGCTTGGAGATACTGACTCAACTGAAGGAGTCCCACTCCCGCCTTCAGCTGGCCCTGCAGAATGCTGGTGGGTTCCTCATCCTTCCCTTGGCTGCTTCTTGCTGATGTCATCTAATGTGACTGTCTCCATCACCCCTTTGTATGTCCACCTGTGTGTACAGAGCATGTCAGAGATACCATGCAGGATCTGTGGGTGAGGAAGAAGGCAATGAGGGGCAGCCTGCAGGAGGAGCAATGGACCAGAAAGTCTGAGGATGACAATGGGCAGTGTGTAGTGCAGGAGCTTTCTGCCATTGTGCCCCACACCTCTGCCCTTAAAGGACCATCTGTGTTACATGAGCCGTCCCACTTGGACAGTGAGTGCTCTCCCCTTCCCATACCCTTATGGGGAGCTCAGGGCCTAGCTGAAGACACCTGTTGGTTGCATTATATTTATCATGGGAACAATTTTCTTTGGTATATCTTGCATTCACACTCATGTAGAAATATATCTTTGACTGACTTGGCACATTATCTATAAAGCTCAATGTTGGTCTGTGGGGTTTTTTTTTTTTTTTTTTTTTTTTTCTTTTTCAAACTATATATTTGAAACACTGGTTCTTCTCATGTTAAGTGAGATTTTCACATAGCTAAACCCCCACATTCATTGGTGACACATGCCTTCAGGCAGTTCTCAGCTGATTTGTCCAGATGAAGACAAATGGGCTACTCTCTCTCTCGCACACTTCAGGGAAGGGTTATTTATTTTTGAGTTACTTTGTTACTGGGCTACAACCAACATGTCACTGGCATTCACCTTTTCAACAGCACTAATGATAATTATGCTGAATACAATCACTTTAATGGTAATACAATTCAGTGATATGTGTCACTATTTACCTTTCTCTTTTGTGACCCAGGTAGCTTACCTAGTTAAACCACTATATGACCCACAGCACACTAAAAGTCAGTGACAAGGTCATAGAACAGAAAGTGTGTGTGTGTGTAGGTTGATTATGTCTGGAGTTTTCACTCCGTTGTTCATGTTAGCATCTTCACTTGTCTGGGTGCCAACAGAGCTGTATGTGAAATGGGCAGATTGAGTTCTCAATTGTGTTAACTCATGAAGTCTGTAGAGTGAAGAAGCTGATGGCTTCCAGTACACGTTGGACGATTGCTGCTTTACTGTTCAGTGCTCCTAAGTTCATTTAGGTATCGGTGTTTCATGTGGAAGACATGAGTGCAAAGCAACTAGGCACAATGAAATTGAGAAATCAAAGTGCAAATCAATACTAAATTACTTTTCTTTATTGAATTAAAAGAAAGAGGTTCTTTGGTTCATTAAAAGAGTAGGTCACAACATGCTGGTGAAGACCAAACACTGAGACTGCAACATGGATGGAGCAGGGAAAAAGGGGAGGAATGGTCATTGTGACATAAGTACAAGCGTTTACTATTTTTGCGTTCCAGAAGGGTATCCATATAATGCCTTTTAAAATGACAAACGTTTATCGCTTGGTTTGGATGCAGGTCCTTGTCATTTTATTTTCAGTACAGCTGACCTTATGAGAAATGTACTCGGAGATGAATAATATGGATCGTTAAAACTTATCTGTATTCTGCTGCAGCATGGAATTGTGGGAATGCAGCCTTGGAAATGCCTATGAAGCACAATCGACCACGAACTTCAGGCTCAAAAAGGAGACTGTCCTCTATCCTTGTCTACAGTGTCCTGGCTGATAACCATCAGGTAGGCATTCACACACTCTTTCTCTCAGTGTAGAAAGCACAAAGCTGATGGACAAACTCATACATAGTCATGATTCAGATATATCTCCAGCTGACCACTCTCATCAATACATGTCAAAAGTGTGACAGGACAAGCTTGCTTACACTGACACACCAGATCATACGAATGCATTTCCCTGGGGGAAGGAGTCTGTGGATCTGTGGCTATTTCTGTTGGCTGGGCATCTCAGCTGGGCTGTGTCTAAGTGCTGGGCTTTGTTTCCACCAGCCGGTATGTACACCTCCATGTGGGAAACAGCCGCGGTACAATTTGCGGAACAGAAGATCACTGCCAGGCTGTCTGGAGAATGGGGAGACCTTGTGAAGTGTGTGCATGTGTGTACAGATTTTAGGCTTACAATGCAGGGGCTCTGAAAGCCCCAAATAGTATAACCATTTCTTGTGCAATTACTTCATGATGCTGTCTTTGCTAAATTTGTCATGAGTCAGCAGGGTATTGTCAGCCTGGAAATTAAAATGTTTTACAGAAGCAAACACTTGTTGGCAACTGTAAGTTATGCATTTGAAGTCTTCACAATTTTTTTTTTTTTTTTTTTTTTTTTTTTTTTAAATCACTTGGATTTGTAATATGAGTTATGTGTCGGAATTGTATGGTCACTGATCCATTACAATGTAATCTGTTGTATAAATATAATGGTTCTTTGCAGAAAGAGATTAATTTTCTTTTAATGTGGATAAAATATAAAAGCATGTTAATGGCTCAAGTATGATTTTGGAGGCACAATATGTACTTATGAAGCCGTGTTTTTATTTAAATCTAATAAAGACTGTGAAAGACGGACACCTGCTGGTGGGATTCCGGGACCACACCAGTTAGTGATGGGACAGCAACAGGGTGACAGATGTGCAATAAATGTAGCACACAGATTTAATCATAAACTGGAGTCTAACTTGGCTTCTTCAGTTGGATAGTCATGAATTATCTGAATAAATGTTTTACATTGATCTTTGCTGCTTTACTGTTCTTTCAGTGTTTTAAATGATTAAGCCAACCTCTACAAATGCTCCCAAAACTCATGTTAAATATGTATAGATGATGGTGAGTAGCTCACCATCTCTATCTTTGGGGTTTTTTTTTAATTTTTTTAAAGGTTAATTCAAGAAATGGAAAAAATGACAGTAAGACTCCATCTCTTGATCCTTCTGCTCTTGTCCATATTGGCACAGTAGCCCCTTTTCCCTGTGGGTGCTTGTATGAGAACCTGCGTTCCAACTAAGTTGGGGGTTTATTTTGAGATTTGTGTAGAAGTTTCAAAATTTCAGCACCGTGTCTTTTTGTGGAAGCTACCTGGTGCGTTGTTAACTGGATCTGTATTTCTGGACCTATTTAAAGCCAACTATAGACCTTCTGCTCAGCTTCCATGAGTGCTGTGGTCATCTAAAATCTTATGTTTGCTGTTAAATCTACTAATATGGAATTTTAAAGTGTTTGCTCAATGTTTATTCCTCTAGGTAGTTGCACAACATTCCTCATTTGAGTATCCATGTGGGGGAGGGGGGAAGTGGTGTAAATCTTGTGTTTATTGTCACTTAAAATGTTTACTCAATTTGGTCTTAATGAAGGATGCTGTCCTGATTCTTATATTTACATATGAACCTACAGGGTCTGCAGCTGGTAAAATGTAATGTGACTCAACATCCACTGAGTCAAACGGAATGTAAACACAGGAAATTGTAGTGAGCAGACCTGGGTGATTCCTTGGTCTCCCATAACAAGATATCTGTTCAAGATTAGAAAATTAATTTGATCAATTTGATTTTTATGGGATGTTACTGAAAAATCGCACCGAGAGGATATGTAGTCGGTATGCTGCGTTTAGACACGAAGATGCATTTTTGTGAAATGATCAGGGCAGCAAGTATCACAGCGGTTAGAGCTGAAGGGCCTGAGCCTGGACCTCAGCTTCTACTGTAATATTCGTGAAGGAGGTGCTTAAGCTTATTTGTTCTGGTAAAAATGATCTGGCATGTAAATGGGTAAATAATGCTATGCTTGTAAGACTAAACACTTCATAACTTAAGTGTATATGCTGTAATTTCTTAGCAGTACATGGTGGAAAGTATCCAGACAAAGTCCATTACAGGAAAAACTGGGCATAAGAAATTTGAGCAGTTTAAGTGAACATTGCATTGCATAGAGGAGAATAACACATTTAAGCACTTATAGAAAGTTAACCTGAGCAGAAACGTCTTCATTTTGGAGGAGTACTTGACGCTTAATGTTTATTGATAAAGTTCATGGATTTAAATAATGAAAACTGCGGATATTTGTATAGGCACACAGCGAGTTCCGCTCTGGGTCAGTGGGAGTGTGAGAAGTCGTCTCCTCCATTTGCCCGTGTGTGTCTTTACGAGCTCGTACTTTTCCAGTTGTTGTGCCGTGGATGTGCAACGAAGGCGCAGTTAATGACAGCAAACGTTACTACGCGGTGAACTTTCGAGTCAAACCGCAGCCCTCACGCACTATTCCTGCGCGAAAAGTAAGAGCCTCCTCGACGTTTTCAGAGAATCGGATTTCATGGACAAAAAGGTCTTGGAAAAAGGAGCGAAATGAGAAACAGACTCGGGTGAAAGGACATGGCGGAGGGGGAGGCTGAGGCTCAGCCTGGGTTTCGGATGTCGGTTGACTGAGGCGCACAGGGGAGGAGGGAGTTCGCCTTCACACACTCGGCAGCTGGAGTGTGACGGAATCCGCCGAAGTTGCACACAAAGGATGGACTGGGACTGCGAGGAGAAGCCGCGCGGCGTGTCGGGGAGCTGAGACGAGGCCACGGAGGGAAGGAGCGGAACCGACTGCTCGCTGCGCCCGGTGCCCCGCTGCCCCCGGTCGGCATCTCCGCGCCGTGTGGCTCAGCGAAAGCAGCTGAGTTTGCACATTCTGGAGAGGAAATCGGGGAGTTGGGAACCGAGCTCCGGACGCAAGAGCGGACGCAGAGTGAACATTTATTTTTCTCCCTCAGGAATTATAAACACATTCGAAAGTCAACTGTCTGGCTGTTATAGTGGCAGAGCACATAGGTATCGAACTGGGAGAGGGATTTTAACTGTAGAAGTTAGGGGGGTTTTTTTTGTTTTTTTTTTTTTTACACAAAGGTGAAGAAAATGCTGAGTTTTGAGGGAGCCTGAGTGCTTTTGTGTGTGTGTGTGTTTTTTTTTTTTTGTTTTTTTTTTTAAATTTGCGGAGGCTTGCGAAGCGCAGCCCCCGGCGAACCGCTGGGAACCCGGAGAACAATACGAGCAACAGACGGGTTACTTTCTCCTTGGGAATTGAAATTAGACCAGAAATTGGCATTTAAAAAAAAAAACAAAACCCAAAAAGATTAATTCGCTGGGAAAATTCGTGCTGTTTGACGGGTCTCTGAGCGAGCGCAGTGCTGCTCGGTCCACATGCAGCTCAGCCCAGTGATTTAGGGCTCCGCGGTTGGTGTGCGCGCTCACGCGGACAGGCCCGCGGGAAGGAGCGCTTCCACTCGCCCCTCCGCTCTTGCGCTGCTCTGCCTCACACTTATTTGATGGCGTTTTCCATGCGTCTGAGGGGTTTCAATGGCCGTTACAGTCGTGGAGGACAGCTAGCCCCTGTTCTGGCTGAACCGTGCACTTTAATTGCGAGGTTTTTCACAAGTTGCGGTGCTGAGCTGGACTCTGAGGCGGACACCGCGGCCGGCGGGACGCACGGCTGCAGCGGGCGCTTGGCACTCGTCCCCGGAGAGCGGCCCCCGCGGCTGCCACCGATGATCGGCCAGTGCATCTGAATCTCCTGTTACTTGCGAGGACCCGAAACGGCAGCAAACGGCGGCGTCACTGTGCAGGTATGCAGCTGAATCGGCCACGGAGTGCCGTGCTGAGCCTCAGCCCGCCGGAGCCGCAGGGCTCCTCCTTCTCGAGCCAATTCCGCACCATGCGCTTCTCCTACCACCTGGCGCCGAGTCCCCAGCCGCCGCTGCGCCGCATCGGTGAGTCCCGGTCCGTCGTCTGACTGTGTGTGTCCGTCCTTGCAGTGGCTCCTGCGTTCAGCTGCAGTTGTCATCACACGCAAGACGCCACAAGGTCACACATGCATTTTCTGTTCATATCCTGGTCAGGGTTGCGGCGGATTATATCATATATATAATGATATATATAGAGAGAGGTAAATACGAAAGGAATTTCGTTATGAGTTTAAACGTGAATAGCAGAAAGGTAGAGGCATGCACTCCTCATGGCAGTGTGTCAGTGTGACACAGCCCCACTCACCGTTTCTCCCCTGGGGACACACACTCAGGGTACTGTGTCCTTTCCTGAATCCTGGGTTTTACATCAACGGGGATGTCATGGTTTTTATTGTAACAGCTTTTCATTCTCAGATGAGATTCACATTTTGAGCTCCTGTAGAGTTTTCACAGACCTTTGTGTGGAAAAGTGGCATTATTACCAATACCCTGTAAGTGTTCTCCATGCTGGTGTAAAAATTTGTGCTAGCTGGTGAAATTCTCTTGGGTTGTGAATGGATTGATGTAATTTTTCACCTTGCTGTTATCACATTGTTTTTTTTTTTTTTTGCTTTTCACATTGGACCGTATACGGCCTGTCATTTGAAAGATTGCGTATTGCTGGAATTGGAAGGTGAACACTGGGGGGATTGAAAGAAAAAGGACAGTTTGACTCAGTTGGAGAAGTAGTGTGTAAACTGTATTGCAGTAACGTGTGTCTCGCAGAGCATTTCTAGAACATTGTTTCCATAGCTTGGAGTCATGCTGTGTTTTACTTTTATTCATTTAGCTGTTTTCTCCAAAGCAACTTGGTGTTAAGCTGCTTACGTTGGTTTACCCATGTATACAGCTGTATAATTTTTGCTGGAGCAATTTAGGGTAAGCATGTTGACCAAGGGCACTCCAACATCCACATTCTACTGAACTTGCAGCCTCCAAAGGCAGCAACTCTTAACCGCCTCGGCACCTGCCGCCCCTTACGTACCTGTCGTGATCGGTTTGATGCACTTTGCTGCTCCTGTCTTTCTCACTTGTGTTTGTGGAACACCACGTTTATCCAAGATCTGTGTTTTTGACATTGAATTTCACCTCACCTGTCCACAGATGCCTCTCCCCCTGAAGTTTGCTATATGGCTGCTGCCTCATGTTTTGTCACAGCTGTAGTGCAGTGCGCATTGGAAACGTCTGCTACACAAATGACTGTGATGTTTTCTCAGCAGGTTACACTGAAATGCCAGTTTATTAGGTATACCTGTTTAGTAGCATGGCCTTCAGATCAGTATGGATTTTACAAGGATGTTATACAATGTGGAAATTACTGCTTTGCATAGTTGCTACAAACTGGATGGCTGTACAGTCTATCTGCAAACAGCCCTTTCCACCTCATCTCAAAGATGCTCAATATGGCTGATATCTAGCGTGTGTGCAGGCCACCAAAGCAATGAAAACTTGCTGTTATGTTCCTAGAACCATTCAGTGTAGATGCATGGCCCATTATCATGTTGGAAGTATCCATCCGAGAGTGGATAAACTGTAGCCGTGAAGGGATGAACCATTGCAGCAATGATGTTTAAAAATGTCGTGCCATTCAGGAATTCTTCAGTGGGCTGTGACGTATGCCAAGGAAAGATTCCCTGCACCATCACACTGCCACTACTGGCCTGTACCACTGATACAAAACAGGATCACTCCATTGACTCATGTTGCTTGCATCAAATTTTAATCTGTTCATCAGCCTGATGTAAGTGGAACCTGGATTAATCCAGTTAAGAAACTTTTTCGCACTTCTCAACAGTCCAGTTTGATGGTCTTGTTTTTCTCTGTTCCAGCTCTTAGCTGAACACTAGCTCACTTATACCATGCACTGCAGTTACGTCATGTACAGTACGACTTATTGGAATGTGGTGTTTTTGCAAAGGAAAGGGTATACCTAATAAACGGGTAACTCAGTATAGATACTACCATTTCATTGCCGCAAGACCTCAACAACTATTACTGTTGAGAATTTACATTACAAAGCTTTCAGAGAAGGTTACAGTATTACAGATTTAAATGTCACTAAACAATGCTTGACTGAAAGAGATGTGTGCAGTTCTAATTTATTTGAAATGAAATCACAACACAAATTTCATTGAGTTCAGGTTACCAGCTTAATTTTTATTTGTACTTTTTGTCACTTTTTAAACGTATGTGGAGACTTCCAAAATATCAAAGCTGAAATTAGAAATGACCTTTAGCCCAAATGCTCCACACACTTCTACATGCAGTTGCTGGTGAGTGACCACTTAGAGAGGTGGAAGATGTGATGCTAACATGCCTGTAGATTCACCCAGGCTATTAATAGACAGTGTAAAAAAAACAAAATGGGTAAAAATTTGTCCCCTTTTGCACTAAGCCTTCCAAGGCTTTCGTGTATTGTGGTATAACTTCCATCACTATGTTCACGGTGAGCGTCAACTGTACAGAATGAGCAAGACTGTGATGCGGAGATATCAGGCAAGTTTAGGACCATAGATGTGTGTTGTAAGCTCTGTCTGTTTACACCCCGATGAGCTATCAGGACAGAAATGGGGAAAAGGAATTAGCTGGTCACTCAGTGCTTCGTGGATGCACTGTCTGTGGCAACCTGTTTGTTTGTGCTCAAATATGTGCCAGAATGTATGTGTGAGTTCTGTGTATTTACTCAAGCACTGAAGTGAAAAATCCAATCAATCCCTGGAAGTGGGAACGGTTCATTCAGGTGCCGCTCTTGGGGACGGGGTTGCTGATGGACACAAAAACTGCAGAACACCCACTTTATACCAGTGGCCATAAGGAATTGACATTTTTACGGTAGTTTTTTGCATTGTAAGTCAACAAAAGGGAGCTTCTTTGAAGAGCAGCCTAATTTATTTAATGATATCACAAAGCCCAGCAAACATGCGCCATGGGTGCGGATGAGTCAAAATGGAAGAATTGCCTTCCATGTTCATAGGTAAACTCCTGCTGGCTTTGCCTGAAAAGCCTCTGGTGGAGGAAGCACATAGCACTTTCTGAGCTCCTGCATCTATTCCCATAAAAAAGGTCAGCTGCTGCTTGCATGCTGGTGTTCCCCCTTGTGTTCCCTATGTCCAGCACCAAAAGAGTTGTACTGTTGCTGTTTCCCACTAATATAACATGGAACATTTTTTTTTTTTTTTTTGCTGTTTTCCTTAAAAGTGTGAGTAAATGTTCTCTGAGGCATTATCCTGGTGATGGAGAACCAACAGAGACCCTCTTCCATGTTAACATTGTGAAGTTCCCATCTTGTAACTCATTTACCCAGCTTGAAGTATTTCATTAGGTACCCCCCCACCTGTGGTTTAAACCCATACCCTTAAGCTGGGTTTGGAGCCCTGATTCCTATTTCACACCACTGTATAACAGTTGGGCATGTTAATATTACTGTGTGAGTTTACATAATGTATGGGGAGCTAATGAAATAGGTCTCATGTTTTATGGTTTCTACTGCATGTACAGAAGTGGCATTGCTTACTGATGTACTTTATCCCTAAATATAGTCATCCCTCAATTTACGTGCCGAATTGGTTCCTGAAAAGGCAGCGTTGGGTGAAACCATGTAAATCAAGACAACTATTTCCGTTATTTTTTATGGGGAAAATTATAATGCATTCCAGCCCAACCCAAAAATCCCAGACAGTTTTCCCAGATTTTACTAGAACCCAAGAAAAAGTAGGGAACAGTGCTTTGTCTATGCTTTTGTTGCAGCATTTCAAAGAATTCACCACTCCAAAATAACAAAAACAAATAAAACACTTTCTTATTAACAATCGGTGTACCTACAGCTTTCTTACACAAACCCCTAGAACTCTTTTGTTGAGGTCAGTCATAGCTTATGTCCTTATTGCAGTCACAAATACAGAAGAGTGCTAAATTTGCTGTATTCACCTATGAAGAACAGTAAATATTGCTATATTCACAGATATAGCACCATCTATACAAGTTGAGCATGGATTTAAACTTGTCTTTTTTTTGTTGGTGGACATTGTATGAAGCAGAGCAGCGTGTAGAGATTTTTTTTTTTTTTTTAACTTGAGGGATGACTGTACTCAGTTATTCCTTAGATTTGTTTTCTGCTGCACAAATATTTTTTTTAGTCTTTTGCAGCCAGTATTGCAAATCCACATATCTACACCGGGTGTATTGTTTAAATAATAATAAAAAAAACATGTCTGAGTAATTGCTTCAATAGCACATATGGTCACTCCATTTGAAATTTAGGACTGATTTTCCAAAGAAGCAAAAAGAAAAATGTTTTCCTGTTGTAGAAACCGCACTGTTGCCAACTCTTTACTCATGAAACACGGTTCATTAAAATGGCTAATTTAAGATGTTGTTTTGGAGACAACCTCAAATTAGTTTCATCTCATTTCATTTAATGTTTTATCTTTGTATTTATTGAGTTCATTTTCAGACTCCTGTCTCCCTGGATGTGCAACTGCAATTTTTTATACCAAATGCTGCTGCACATGTTATTAATAGGCATCCTCTTCTTTGTTGTCAACAGTTGTGGGGAAGACTTAAAGCTGCACATTAGCAGCATCTTCCAAGAGATGCAGTTGCTTTATATTCACCAGTGTTGGTGAGAACACTGAGCTGGAACTACTGCAGCCGATGGGCACGTGAAAGATACCCCCTGAATAATACATGCTAAATAAACACTCCATGTAATTTCATTACTTGATTGGAATGAACTGAGACGGCACACACTGTGAATGCATAAAGATAAATGGCAATTTCTAAAGTGACATGTCATTGCGCACAGCGACTGTCCCCTCGGAGATTTCATCTAAAGGAACACCGCTGGATCCAGTAGCCCAATTCCCCGGTCTGATATTACAAACAGGGTAGCCGTTGTCCTGTTTCAAACACAGGCTGGCCCGGTTCTGCTTTATTGTGGTATATGCAGATGAATGACCCTGGGACATTTTTACATTGCTCCATTTTAGGAAATATTTGTCACTTTGGCTGCAGTGTGGTTTATGGCTGTCTTTTGCTGAAATAAGCACCATTGGTGGTGTGAAATGAGGTATTTCCTTAAACTAGGCGCAAAGGTAATTTTGCAGATAGGAGTGGAGGGAGAAGCTGTGACTTCATGTTGCCGTGAGCACCTCTTCTACCTGCACATCCTTTTAATATGCTGCCATCCAACTTCCATGTTTGTTTATCCTGACATAGACATGGAGAAGTATGCGTGTGTGCGCACGTGCAAGTGAGACAAATATCTGTAGTTTCATTCACAGGGATATAGAATGCAATTACGTTGGTTTTTGGATAACTATCTTGACATCAACCTTGCCATAAACCTGCCCTGTGACCTCTCTGTTAAATGTTGCGATGGATGCGTAGTGCCCAGGAGTGACAGTGGAGCAGTCCTGCATCCCCTGCATGCCACACTGTACCACTGTGCCCATGCCACTGCACTTAAGATGTGGTTTACCAAGATGTTTCACTCACCCACTGAAAACCCAGTGAGCACAAGTAACCGTTATGCTACTGCATGTAGATTAAGTGTTTTACAGCCGAAAACAAAACCACTGCATTAAATATGGCTGTTAAACACAGAAGCACATAATTTCAGCAATGTGACCCTTTGTCCAGAGTCACACCATTCTGCCTAAAAACCTAGCTGTTACCATTTATGTTTTGGATGAATTGCACTCAGTCCTATTGTTGCCGGTAAATTCTCTGAGGCCCCTCAGTGACCACGGTGAGCTAGGGACTAAATTATGACGCTTGCATGATTTCTGTGCCTCTATCTTTATTCTTTACTGTAACCTGGTGGTGAAGAAGACCTGCAAGGAGGGAAGGCAGCAAATGAAAGGAAGATGGATGATGATGATATTTGTTAATTTGAGCTTTGAGTGACCTTCAGTGTGAATGCACTTCAGCCTACAAGCGATCTCTGGTATGGAGTACCTGTGACAGTGAGCTGTGGCTAGCTAGGTCAAAAGAAATCTTTATTGGACTCTGAAACCTATTTTAATACCTTATCTCAAACTATATATGAGTCCTAATACAAATAATTACAGTGGTATACCTACTGTAACAAAGCTATTTTAAATGAAAATGATATAAAATTGGCATACTGCACATAATATAATGTGTTACATTACACGCTTGCTAAATATCCAAATTTTAAGCTTAATTTAAGATTAGTATATAGTCATTGGTTCAGACAGTATGAATTCTGTAAACAAAGAATGCATTTGTGACTGATTATAGTCTTGTACAAGCTATTAGATTCATTGCACATGTGGGTGGCTTTTGCCACTATAAAATAATAAAAAAAACTTCTCCATAGGGATATTATTATGCAGTCATTTCCACAGCAGATAACTGAGAAAATGTCTCAATTTGTGGGTATATCTTCTATGTTACTGTGCTGTTGTTATGCTGGCAAATAGTTTTGAAGTTTTGTGGCTCACAAACTGTAAGGTTGTGGAATTCAGGGAATGATGTTGTTTACAAATACTGGAATGCCTCCAGTCCCTCGGTCTGTGACACCAAATTTGTCCCATGGATGTGAGGGTTTCTCCTCCATTTGTCTTTGAAACACTGCTTCATTCCTGGCTCTGACCACAGCTGGCTTTGCTTAGCTTCAGAATCTTATAGTGGACGGCGGAAGAGTCCAGAGTACTGCGTTTTATTTGGAACGAGGGCTGGGGGGAGAATTACTGATGTACAGCTGTCTGCAGCTGGGGGAGCCGGAAGTGAGTCACAGTGCAGAGGCACAGATGCCTGATCCCTTCCCCTCCTGTGTAATTTTGAACTGTGGCTGCTTGAATCAGGCCATCAGCTATGTATCCAAGCACAACACAAACAGTGACGCAGAGGAATGTGGCAGGGTTCTGTACAGTTTCAATGTTTGGGCAGATATGTACACTGTTATGATCATACAATTCATACTCTACTGTACAGAGCCCTGAATTTTGCATTGAAGCCATTAAATATACCAAGAACCTTTTAAGCTTACCAAATGTTTGAAGTCGCATCACTTCATAAGTTGTACTTTGCCTTAGATGGTCAACTGACAATATGCCAGACACATTCTTGGAGTTGTGCTGAAAAGCAAACTGACTGTTGTTGTTTACTTGCACAGTCTGTTCAAAGCTCACTCCATTTTTGCTTCTGCTACAGATGTGGGCCTCTTTCCTGATAGGATTTAGGACAGACTGAACCCTTGCAGTCATCTCGGCATGTGGCTCAGAGAGGGAAAGATACGCTCACCGTTTCGCTGGAACAATAGAAAGGGAACTATGCCTTTAATATAGGAGACATACTCCTTAAGACATTTATAAACGCCCCCATACTCCTATAAAGCCATCTGGTAGAGAGATTAGATTACGCAGAGGCAGCCGTTTCCATACTGTTGTGCTACGTAGCTGAAAAAAGTGTGTGCATGTGCTTTTGTCAACGTGTATATTAACTGTTACAGCTGAACTTGTGAGTAAAGAATAATTATTGAATATACTGAATTCCTCAAAATTTATATTTTTTGTTCAGGAAAGTGGCAGTATAAGATTCCTTATTCCGGTTCTTCCTTGATAAAAATGTGATCTATTTGTCATTCTCTTCCAAGGGAAACTTAATGAAAGGTTCATCAGTGATGTAATAACATTATGAAGGTCAATAAACTGGACTTGGTTAAATTTTCTTTCAAAGTTTGTTGACTTCCAGCCCTCTTGCTGAATGGAAAAGAATATGGCATCCAAAAATAATGGTTTCAAACCGATATGGCTAATGCTTTCTAGTTTATTCATTATTGGACTCTTCCTCAAAACTGCATGTTCTGTAGAACTTCTGACATTTTCTTCTCGGAGATGTGTACAAATGAACATTTGTCCGTGAATCAGCTGAAACCCATGTAGGTAGCAGCTTCTGCTGATGTTCTAGTAGCAATAAACTAATATGTGTGATCACGCTCTTGTTACGTAGTTCAAGCAGTCCGTTGCGTTCCAAAAGCAGCACTGCCTCCATTGCCGTGTCTGTCCTTTCCACCTCTAAGAATCTTCAGGAAATCGATGCATTTCTAGAATTTTGAAGGTGCGTTAACTTTATATGAATTTTTTTGTGTAAATCTTTCAGATCTTTGCTGGCTTTGGTACACATCTGTTATCCCTAAGTATTTTCCACAAATAAGAGGTTGGATGTGGTGTTCCACAATGTTTTAGAAACTTTATTAAAAATATATGCAGCGTGTAATTAAAGAGAAGATGCTTCACCAAGCATTTGCTTATGCTGCGGTCTTCTGCTCTACCAGAGGTCTCTTTTCAGAGCACCATTCAGTTATTGTTTTACCCCAGATAAATTTTTTTCAGTGTGAAAAATGACTCCTTCTTGAGTATGAATTTTGTGGAACATAACATTATTGAGGCCAGCGGGACATTTTAGTAGAAACAGTTAAAAATGAGCTGGCTCATGCTCTTTGCCCTCACTGAACAATATCTGTTTTAATATGGCAAGTCATCTGCATCGCTCGAGTTTCCGCAAGAGGATATGTAGAGTTCTTGTTAAAGGAGGCTGGCAGTTTTGGCCCAACACCTCTACTGAAGTGCTTAGCTTCTTTTCTCTCTTTGACCTCAATGTTGTTTGCTGTACAGTGTATGCGTTAATGCAGGACCTCGTGTTATAGCAGATGCTGGAGTTGTGTAGTTACTACAGATGAGTTGTTGGTCCTTGAATGTGGAAAGGACTGTAGTTGAGAGGCGATGAACAGCCTTGTTCTAGGCAACAATGGGCCCATACCTCAAAGGGAGAATACTAGGGCTGGCTATGGGAGAGAGGTCCAAGTGTTAGAGCCTGTTCCGGATAACTGGTGGTCTGTGTGGGCACATGTCTTGTAAGCAGAGGAAAGTAATTGTGTGAACATGTGCTGGACATGGTGTCTGGGGATGTCAGTGATGGGGGGACAGGTGCTGTGAAGCTCGAGGTCATAAATAGTGTGCGCTGTGCTTGGTGGGAGTGAACCCTACTGTCCATAGAGTTCCAGTGTTTTGTGATTTCCTGCTTAGATGGCAAGAGAATGATTTTGGACACTCCAGTTGTCCTCCTGACCGTGAAGTAGTATCCTATAGTAGCCATGTGTTGAAGCCTCTTGAGTCAAGCACTGAAACAGATGCTATTCACACATTCTGTACATTTTTTTAGTACCGTGTTCCTCTTGTGTAGTAGTGTCAAAATTGCAGTCATCACCAACTTTATGAAGTGTTTAATTTACTTGAATTTAGAGATGTAGAGAATATATACAGACTTAGCCAAATAGAGGCTATTTGCTGAATTTGTTTTGAACAGGATGATAAACATGAGGTGAAAAGTAAGAGCTTTGCGGGACTTGGATTTGACTTTGAGGATGTCTTTTGGAGACAGAAGGAAACAGATGGTACACACTTCTTCTCTGTAGAGGAACTACTGTCTTGCGCCGTCTCCTTACCCCAAATTGCATTTACTGAACTGCAGCTGGTAATTCAATAAAAAAGAAATTGTGTGCGTTCTTCAGTTGTCCATGACCTCACATTACTCGAGAAAGGAGTCATTGTAGGTACTGTCTCGAAGAGGACTGTCTTTGCATACTGCTGCCCTGTGTGTGCTGATGGGACACTACAGCCGGATGGCTGCACAGCCTCTGCTGTGCCAGGTGCCTGAAGCAGAGGGGATAGGAGCTGTGTCTTGTCCTATCACCAGTCAGTGTGGGCAAAACGGAGCAATTGAGCCAAAACGCTTGATGCCCATTTCATTAATTTTTGCTGTTATTATATAAATTTGTTGAATGTGTAGGCTGGCATATTCTTCCTTTTGCTGGTCTTCGGGCAGCTGTGCTCTGGCTGTGTGACAGGGAAGCCGTGTGACAGAAACCACTGTGCTATTATTCCTGTTCCTGCGGCTGTTCTCTACAGTGGCATTGGTGCAGTGCCTGGAAAGACCATCGGGTGTGTGTGTGTGTGTGTGTGTTTCTTCTAAGCACTGCCGTGATGCAGAGATCCCTGAACGGGAGAAGGAGCACTTGCATGATCAGTGACGTGCATGGCCACATGAGAGTTGTGCGATGGGCTGGCGGCAGCTGTGTGCAGAGCCGTGTAGAGGGAAAGGAGGGGGCGAGCGGGAGAGTGTGTCACTGTGTCAGTGTGTGGGAACGCCATGCCACTGGGAACCATAGACAACGTGGCAACGCAGAGGGGGAGGGGGGAGCTGGAGAGCTTACTTTAATGACTCCAGGCAAATTGGGGGAGAGAGCTTTAAACTGCCATGAGAGAAGCAGCTTAATCCCTGCAAGGCAGGGTGTCATCATAAATTGGAGGACATAGCTTTGAGTTGGTTAAGACATTTTAAGCACTTATGACAGAGAGAGGCAAGAAAACTGGAAAAACCTGCCCCTTAAACCCCTCTCCCATTTTTTTTAACAGGAGAAAATGTAATGGCAATGATCAAACTTATCTGCAACCTAGATTACATGGGACAAGCTTGCTCTGTGTAGGGTGATTTATGAGTATGTGCACATTTTGATTTATTGATGCAGCATTATTAGGTGACTTCTAAAAAGGTAGTAGGGGTGTACTGTGATGCTGATGTAGTCTCTTTTTGATGGGCTCTGTGCCTACTAAATGGTTTGACCTTCATCACAGCACGGCCTTGCAGGCGATTGGAGAAGCAGACGCTGACAGCTCAATGGCGGAGCGCCGGTCATCTCTGCTGAAATCTATGGACATGCAGTTTTGCAGAATGGTGTACAATGAACTCTTGACATTACCTTAAGATTTACAGTTAATGAATCTGAGATCTTGGACATTTTTACTTTATTTATACATCATGATTTACCCATTTATGCAAGTGGGTATTCTCACCATACCTGTTAAGGGTACGTAAGGGCCCTGATTAAGGTTACTACTGGCAAAGCAGGGATTTGAACCCAGGTCCTTGAATTATAAGGTGAGGGCACTGACCATTCCACTTCCTTTCATAAAATTGAGGCAGTGCCGTTATCATGGAAACATATTGTTATAGGGATCATCTGTGATGTCAACACACAACCAGCACTAGAATCCACATTGTCTACCCATCCAAACATACTGTCCGTTACCAGGAGTGCTTGCATTAAAGATAGTATTACTTAATATGGAACATATAATGGCAGTTAAAATGTATTATTTTTTTTTGTAATAGTCTGCTGTTCTTGCCTGAGCCCACAGAGTTTGCTATTTGCAAATAGAGCTGCTAGTGAGGTATAACGGGGGAAAAAAGTAAAATTGACAGTTGACGTTCCCAGTAGAAGCTCTGTGGTTTCTGCCCCAAACTGAAAACATTTTGTTATTTTTAGTGTCTGGAACAGAGATCACTGGACTGTCATTTCAGCAATCCTATTCAAAGTTTGAAGTAGAAGGAGAGGAATATAATGAGGCTGTACCTCAAGGTTGTATATGACTCTAAACAAGTAATCTTTGAAGTGCTGGCCTTGTTCAGCTGAAGTGTATTTGTGATGTGATTGTGGCACCTACAAAAAAATTTCACAACAAGTGCCAATGAAAACATTTAAATTCCATGCAGATCTGGGTGAGAGGATGCAGGGTGCACTGCAGTCATATCTCAGCTGTTTTCCTGATAAGATCACATTGTGCGTGCTCACATTTAAACATGTTGAGAATTATCGCTATCATTTTTCTCTATGTTAAGTGAAATATACACTCATATATTTTTAACATTTAATTTTTTTTATATACATTCCTTGTAGAAGGAAAATTATTTGTATGCTGCAATGTACAGCGTTGTTGCTTACTGCACACATACAGTATGTACCAACTATTGAGTTAAGTGTTTAATAATTACTTCATGGGTTTTATGAATGCTTTACTGTATATTATACAGAAAGTCTTGGTGGATTGTTACATAGGTGTTTGAGTGATTTAGAGATATTTGGGGGAATTGGTTGAGGGTTTTGGCATGGGCTGCGAGTCCATTATTATTTTTCCCCATTTAAAATAATAGAATATAGATTTCCTCTACCTGAAAATTCACTGTCCAACACATTTTCAGGAATGGATGAGATTTTGATACTGATGGACTTACTACTTTTGACACCGGTGTTACCTTCTGCACCACCATGAATCCACCATATTGTTCATTATTAACAGTGCTGATGCCTTTATCCTAAGCAACATGCAGTATTTTACTAATTTATGTATCTGTGTAACAGCAATGTACTTTTTCTAAAGCAGCATTGTATAATTTCTATATTCAGAATGGAACGCTATGTTGTGATGTAGAAAGCGTCTCAGAAACCCTCTTATTACTTCCTGTGTATCTTTGGCCTTTAACTGGGCTTTTTCCATTTATCAATGTCTTGTAAATACAATTTATGTTGAACAACTTCTAGTTGGATGTTAGCATAAGCATCAATGATGTTTGCCTCCAAATGGTTCAGATGTTTTTCAATGTGTTAATACTAACCAAGAATAATGTCTGCAGCTGTACTTTGTTTAAAATAGACAGCACATTGAATGCAATTGGTCAAATGGTCTCAAGTTATACCTATATTACTGAACATGGTTACTTAATGTCTGCACTGTGATGGGTCAGTCTTCATAACCGGTAATGATATAAAAATGGACTTCACAATTGAATGTCTTTTAAAACTTTAAACATATTAGTGGTCACATGACCTCTTTTCCATTTGGAATTATTGAGCTGAGTTCAAGAGGGCTGTTCACACATACTTCACAGATGCACTCATTGGTCTATGTTAAATGTTATTGTTATTAGATCAGTCCAACATTAGGCCTCTTAATCTTTGGGTGCTTCCAGACTTTTGACTTGCCCTGTATTTTTACAACAACAGGCACCCTACAATGATTTACCGTTTTATTCACCAGAGGTCCTTTTTTTAAACTACAGCAGTTCAGTGTATATACTTTGAAGACAGCCACTACAGCAGTATTGTGATTTGAACTGAGGACCTTCAGCTTATGAGACAAAAGCTCCAAACATTAAACCACCTGCTGCTACACCAAACAGTTGCAGTTTGTCTCCATTTACATAGACAAACAGATGATACTGTAGGGGTTAAAGGAGTTGAGCTGTTTCTGGTGTCAGTCCAAGGAGGATCTGTGCGGCTAATGTTCATTTCTTTTGCTTACAAAATAATGAAAGTTATCAGTGCAAGTAAAGTGCAATGGAACTTCAGATCAGTCCGTATTTACACAGGACGTATACATCATACACAGTTTATGGATTATAAGGTTTCATCCTCATGTTTTATGCATTAGGTTTTTTTAAGAGCACTTCAGCTGCAGTTGTCATACAGTTTGAGATTTTTTTTTTTTTTACACAGAACAGCCTGTAAGAGCTAAGCTCCCAGAATGCTCTCTGATCCCACTGGGGAGGTGGTACGTTCTGTTTTGTTACAGTGCGACGGAGGTTAAGATCAGACCCATCTACCAAGAGCTGTTGACCTGAACGTTAGATGCCAAGCCCCAGGAAATCAGATAAAGCCCTTTGTTGTGACCATTTTGCCTTTGATGCTTATCATTGCCCAACAGAAAAGTCAGTCTAAAAAGGTGTTTTTCAGCCCCAATCCATTGGCCTTTTTGTTTGGTGCCCCAAAAAAATAAACGTATTCTATGCATGAAGTGAGGTGGAAAAAATCTCCATTGGACCTATTCCTGTTTTTGAAAAAAGCAGATAAAACACAGTGCTTCTGTTGGTTACCAGCAGCAGCCGGTAAGAAGGGGTAAACTGCTGTGTTCAGTGCAGATCTCCCCTGATGCATTTGGGGACAGCTGGGAGAGGGTGTGTTGCCCTCTGTCTGGGAGTGTCATCACTGTCACTTTTTGTCATGCTCATATGCCTAAAGGACTCTGGGCATTTTGGGACAGGCTACTGGGAGACAGCTGAAACTTGATATTTCCATGATATTAATCTTTTTAAATTCGTAATTGCATATTAGAAATATTTTTGGCAAACCTTGTGCACAGTGTATTAAAATTAAAGTACATAACATTCAGTCAGAAAAGTTATTTTCTAAAAATAAAATTGTGAGCAATGCAACAAAGTTCCAATGGGTTGTAATTAGTTGTGTCTGAGAGCTTTGGAAGACTGATTTGCATTGAAAGCTTTAAAGTGAACAAGGAGTTTGCGATGTCCCAGGGAGTGATAACGTAGACAGAGTGCTAAAAGCAAATGGTGGTGTAAAACAGAGACAGCCAACCATAGAGTAGGACTCTGCCAGACAGTTTTTTTTTTTTCCTCTTCTTCTTCCCCCCCTACCCCCCAAACAATTCTTACAAATAAGGGTTAATAAGAGAGCGCTGCATTCAGTTTCCGTAATGCACATTTATTTTGAATGGAATTAATGTGGAATACTGTTTGCATAATGGTCTGTTTGCTGGGGGTATGGTGTAAATTTTTATCTCTGTTAACCTTCAGCTCACAGTCAGTCCACGGCGGCAAAGGATCAGTGATCATGTGAGGAGGCTGTTTGTGCTTTACGTTCAACAAAGATGTCATGAGGGTGGGGTTACATTATTATGTTCTGCTGTAGTGCGTCCCAAAAAACATGCACCATGCTCTTTGCAAAATTAGGCCTAATAGATGTAGTTGTTCATTTTATGCTGTGAGTTTGTATTTTGCAGGGTTTTAATGTGGTGTGTTTACAAGCTGATGTTCAGGTTTTTGTGGGTGTTCCAATATAAGTCTTGTTTATGCAGGTTTACAGATTACTTACAGATAAAGGAACACACTTAGCACGGCGAAGCCAGTGGCCACTGTGTGCACAAAAATATGCCCTTGCTATCTCCTGTTGTCCTAGAGGTCTATAATCTGCAGTACTCTGTGTATTGTGTGTGCATGTGTTTGAGCATTAGATGCAGCGATGGAGCTGGTGACAGTGGGCAGATGGTGTCGTCTCAGGGGAAATCAGGGGGGTAAATCTCTCCATTTAGAGAGTGCAGCCTGCGCCAGGGCAGACAGGACGAGCCACACGGCACCCCCAGCATGGGACAGAGACCAGCAGTACCAGGCAGAGAAGACAACACTGGCCACAATAAAGGAGGATTCCAGTTTCAGCACCATGACTTGCTCGTGGGGAGATCTGTGTGTGCAAGAGATGTTAGGGAACATGTAGTGCAGCTCCCAGGCTGTACATTCCCACATTACACAGTCCTACTATGTGTGAGAGCTGGGTAGCCAAATGTCTGACAGTAATGTGTTTCGCCCATTGCCATCCTGGACCTGGAATTAGGTGCTACACATCATTCAATAACTGTAACTGTAAATGAATCTCCTTTACCGTTTAACCAGTGCTAAGCTTCTCTAATCTCCATTGCATTTGTATGGCTTAAAATTTTTTTTAGAGAGAAAATATAAAAGAAAGCAACCAATGGGAAACTGGAGTATAAATGAGTGTCCTAGAGTGTGTAGCTCAGTCATTGTGCATATACCAAACAAAGCTGCTGAACTAAGGTTTGAAGTATCACGGAATAAAATGGAGCAAAAATATATGTTCATGTTTTTGTTGTCAATGTGAGGATGGAGGCCCAGTGAGTAGCCCAGGTACCTTAGAGCAGCTGGACTCTGGTTTTGGCTGCAGACTTGAATCTGGCTCAGCCTCTGCAGGCTTTCCTTGTGCTCTCTCTGTGTGTGGGTTTCCTTCAGGTGCTTCCCTACCACAGTCCAAAGACATACCTTTCAGGTGTGTGACTGAATGTGTGTGATTGTCTTGTGATGGACCAGCACCCAGGGTATACTACCTAACAACATATGGATCAAGCATATGTTGTTAAGTAGGACTCAAGGACTTTTTGATCATAGATGATTAATTTGAGGAACAGTTTTAACTTTAACAATTATCTTTGACAAAGTATTTGTCAACTATAGTAAAACAATGTGTAGCCTAAAGAAAACGAATACACAAAAGGTACCGTTACATGTTCAAATACTCAAAGATGTCATTTCATTGTTTTTTTTAAATAATTTATTTTTGGTCTGACAATTTAGTTTTACTGCATATGAGTTTTCAATTAAAAAAATAAATACTGATTTGAAAAAAAGTGTAAGTATAATTTGTAATCCAGGCAATGTTGATATCTGTCAAGGGGTCTAAATACTTTTGCAAGGCACTGTCCTTGTGTAATGAATTCTGGTACCTTGCTCACATGTACTCAGCAATAAGAAGGGAACACATGATGACACAACTGATTATGAATTATTATTTTTTTTTTTTTTGTTTTGCTGCAACACATTTTTTTTTTCCCTGAATTTCTGATTTTAATTAGTCTTTTGTTAGTTTTAATCACCAAGCCTTAGGGCTACCAGGGTATGTTTTATTTTCAGCAGGGGCTCTCTTCACTTTGCCCCACATGGGTGTGTGGGTGATAGGTGATACTTTGCTGTAGGACCTGTATTTTGGAACAGACAAGGTTCTGACTCTCGTTGGTCATTAGGAATCCCAAGGTGATTTTCACAGATAAAGATGTTCTGGCCAATTTCTCCATTTGGCTTAGTCAAGCATTCCCTAGAAACTGCAAATTAGCCTAAATAAAATATTTTCCTCCCCACTGCCAGTGATGGTTGTGAATTCTAACGGTCACCATGTTTTGCCTACCTGGGACTTGTGTTATTGGTCCACAGTAATCATGTATAATATTATTTATATGACACAAATACAATAAGTAGAAAACTTTATTCCTTACAATGTACATAGTGACTTGATATTGTTATTGACACTGACAATTGATATTGTCTTGCAATCCACAGAGGCAAAAACATTGTAAAGGTATTTTTCTAACATTTTGTATAAAGGGAAAAGACTACAGTGTAAATGGCATCTAGGCAAGACTGTTCGAAGCTGGGAACTGTCTTCCTTAACCAGACAAAAATGTTTTGACAGTTTGCTTTTATTTCAGTAGATATTTCTTGTTTCTGGTTTAGTGTGCATGGTGATTGAGTAAATTCCTAAAACAATATTTAGGTTGATAGGAAGCTCCATATGAATCCATTATGTTTAAAGCAGGTATGAATGATGTGTTCACAGGCTGTGCAGTAAGTACATGTACCCTGAAGGTTTTGGGTTCAAGTCCTAGTTCTGTAAAAGGTGCACTGTTGTGTCAGTAGCATGCTGTGTGTCTGTGGTCACTGTACTCCTTGTTCAGTTTTGAGTGCACTGGGGCAAGAGGTTGATTATGGGTTCGCTACTCGCACGTGTAAACGGGCTGGCCCGCCGAACCGGTCCGTTATATGGTGACAACACACCCGACATAACGAAGCAAGCTGTGTTGGAGTGTCGGTGTCTCCACCGGCGACGCACTGCTTCTAATTTGTTGTCAAGGAAACAACAAGGGCTGGGGGGGGGGGAGGAGGAGAAGGGGGTGGGAAGGCAGCGGAGACAGACATGCGGGGAGGGGTGCGGGTCGTACCGCATGTGAGCGCGCCGCCACGGGTACATGCGGGGGACCGAGGGGCGGGGGCCGCCGGGAAAAGCGCTTTTTTAACACGTTGACGCCTCGCTCGCTGTGGTGGTTATGGAGGATGTCGTGTTTTAGTTATTACGGAGCTTTATTTGAAAGCAGGAAAAGGAGGGGAGTTTGGGGGGGGGGGGCTGAGGATTTGGTTATGACCCGCAATGATGACCAGGACAGCCGCTGTCTCCATAGCGCTTTTTATTAACGCTGCACACATCTCTCTGCGCCTCTCTTGGGTTTCACTGCTGTTTTTGAGCCGGTGAGGATGCCGCCGAGTGGACCGGCTTTTTGACCGCCGGCTTTCACCATTTCGATAAGAGACGTTTTTATTATTTTTCTTTTCCTGTGCGTGACGCGCGCTCCGCGACGGGGCCCCGGGCTTTAAGCGCGGAGCTACCTGGTTAGGGTTCGGTTCGCGGCGGCGGCGGCAGCGGCGGCAGTAGCGACGACCTGGGGGAGCGCGTCTCCCACTCGGCCTTTTCATGAGCGCCTTCGTGTTGTGCTGCGCCATGTACATGGACAAAAGCAGTGTGCTCCGGGGTAAGACGCCGCTCCTTCTCCACACGCGGCCACGCTGCACGCATCTGCGGCTGCTGCATGTGTGTATGTGTCGTGTACGCGGTGCTCTGCTTGTGTGGTGTGCGGTACATGACGGACGCGGCGTCTGCATGTATGTGCGGTGTGCACGGCGGGGGGGAAGGGGGGGTATTTCCGCAGGTCTGCTGGGAGGGAAATGTACATGTGTGCGATTTGACACACTGCTGCTAGTAGAAAGAACGATTCACTGCAGGAGGGAACTTGCCCGGCATAATAATATTATTTTTTTAAATCAGTGTAAAAGTGTTGCAAGGAGGAGAATTGTGAATGACAACCATCCTTCCCACAGAGGTGCAGTAGGGTGTTGCTGCTGGTGTGTGTGTGTGTGTTGCTAGTCAGTCACAACCGCTTATTGCTCAAATGCATCCGTGCTGCTGGTACTGTGTTTTTACCTTCAGGTTGACAGGCCAATATGTGCTTTTGTGTGCTAGGGTTCATTAAGCTGGATTTAGAGAGTGTTTGTTCAGGTTGTCTTGTATGTGCTGATCGTACAGACGTGGTCTTTCAGACATTACAGCTACGAAAATAGCTTCAGCCTGGGATGGATCTCCAGAAGTTGAATATTGGATGGAATTCTGTTTTTATCTGATGGTGTTGCCCTTCCTGTCCTTGCAGCTTGTGTTTTGGGGCAGATCAGAGGCACTGTGGTTTGTGTGGGTATGTGTACCCATCTGAACAAACTGCTTAGGGGGTGTGTCAGATGCCATGAGTTTAAGTCAAGTCAGCATTTCATATTGATCATAAGATGCAGTTAAAGATGAAAATGAATAGGTTGTTGAACAGTGAGGCATGCCAGCACATTGGGCATTCGTAGTCAAGCCCCATCATTTGTCAGTGAATGTGTTCAAGTGATTCATATGTATGTGGGTAAAATTTACATTAATCTTCATCACATTTTTGCAGTAAGACGACAAAATCAGTATCACTTTACCATACTTAGGCAGTACGTGGGGCAGCATGTATTTTTGACAGGTGGAAAGCTGCTTTTTTATGCTTATCAACATAAATTGTTTTCATATAGCTGGGTTTTTCAACACTGAGCTGTACACAAACTGTCCAGTTGCAGATGTGGAAATCAGAGAAATACAGAAATAACAGACAGTTCTGAATGTCCTGCCAGATACTGTACTTTAACCGAGTGAATATTTCCTACCACCTGCTAACTTCCTCTCACTTACTTATCATCATCACACCCAAGCAAGTCTTCCAATGGATCACGAAGATGGAGGCTGTTGTGGCTGCCTCTGTCAGAGATGATCCCCATGTCTCCTTGCAGTACTATGATGTAATTCATTGGAGGTGATGCTGATCTAAGTGATCACTTAAGATAGTTTCAGCTTTCATATGTATGTAATGTAACCTGCCATTTTGTTTTAGTTGTAAAAGATAACTGTTTAAATCAATTATTTAAAATATGTTTTGAAGGTATGATGAATTGCTTGTGATTTAGATGTCTTTTAAGCCAGTGGTGCCAATCAAGCTGCTACCAAAATAGTTCAGTTGTTGCCACAGTACCGAGCAATAGGGTGCTGCTGTCCTGGCGGCTGGTGCATGAAAGAGATTTCTGATTTAAAAATGAAGGACCTTATTGGACCTTATTGAATAAATCTTTACTTGAGTCCCCATCCTTGTCTTAAACCAGGTGTGAAAATTAGGAGCAACTTTTCTGTGGAACAATATCAGAAAGCTATGGGAAATCCACTTAGTTCCATTTGCCCAACTCCTCCATTAGCTTTTATCTTTATTTTCAATGAACTGAAATCTTTGAACACCTGAATATTACTCGTGTGGACATTGTTTTCATCTTGATATTCAACTTAGTCTTAAAAATACATTTTACCAAGAAAAATCATCTGACAAATTGTTAGTACTTGCAGCTAAATTTAAATATTTTGGTTGATTTGAATGTGTAAAGTGATAAAAGAATGTTGCAAATGTCTTAATATGTTCATTTTTGTGGTACCCTACTGTCTTTTGCCATTTTTAACATGTTGCTAATGTTGGCCCTCATCTGTATAGATTAATGTTCTTATTTTTATGACCTAAAATGTTTCCTGAAATGCTGAATTTCTGATGTTAACCTGATTGTTCCTGTGCCCCTTGAAAGCCTGCTTTTTAGTGTCTATTTGGGAAGTGGGGCAAGAAAATGTACTGTTGACCATCTGGGCATCAAATGCAGGGGAAAGAAGACAATGCAAACATTTGTATGTGATGCTGTGTGCTGGGACAGTCAATAGTACAGTAATTAAGGGCATAGACTTGCCTCCAGAAAGCTGTAGGTTCAAATCCCTGGAGGCTTCCTTTTATTGGATGCTGGAGCAATGTTACTTAACCTGATTTGGTTTAGCAAAATCTCCAGCTGTGTAAATCCAAGATGGTTTCTTAAAAACAGTACCATGCATGTGGGTGTTTGTGGGTGGTAGTATCCCACATATGGTGTATCAGTTTATGTCATGTCCTCTTGTGTATTGCAGGCTAGTTTTATAGATTTTACAGACTTCCATCATACTGCCTGTCTCTTAGAAGACATTCTGGAAGCAAGGACCTGGCCTTTGATACGCTCTTTGGGGTTTTAAGTCAATACTGCTTTTGCTAAACCAGGTCTTATTACACTGCGCCTTTAGATTATTTTCCATTAGCCTTTATAGTATTTCAATACGTTTATATGACAGCTGTTCAGAGATTGTGATATAAACTGTGACATACACAGTAAAGCTGTGAGAGGTCAGTAAAAGGGTTTTTTTTTTTTTTTTTTTTTTTTGTGATTTAAGTGATTTAAAATAAAACAACAGTTCACACTTCCATTATCTTTGGCTTCTCTGTTAAGGTTTTTGAAAAGACCAGTAATTGCAAATGTAGTCAAAATAAAAATTCAGAAGTCATTGACTGACATGACCAGAGATGACTTAGGACTGTAATTTGTCCTCAACTTGCCAAGTCATACATCACCTCAGTCATAGGTCAGATTGTACTCAGGACAGATTATTTCTAGGTGTGTAGTCCAATACATAGTGATTTCAAACATTTGTTGATGTTTTTGACCTATTTTCTTGTCTTTTTTTCCTCCCTGGCTATAATGTGGTATATTATCCATACCATTATTAAATAATTCATTATTAAATATTAAATAATTCTTTGCCAAAGTTTCTTTTTTACAAATACATTAATCATATTTTTAAAAATTCTTCAGTATTCTGTGCCATATGAAAGCAAGATATAGTAACCCTAAGTGACATGATCTGAATCTTTGAATCTTGCAACTGCTCTTTTGGTAAGCCCACTGAGCTTGTTGATGTCAGTAACAACTCAAAGTCAAAGTCAACTCAGTAAAGAGTTTAAGAGAACTTTAAACTTATTACCGTGGTGTTGCGATATTGCTTCCACCAACCCACACGATAACACTTACCTAACATCGTGGCCTATAGCCTACCTGAAAAGTCATTATGGGCTTTCTGCTTTCATGCTGTTTTCACAAGATACAGACACAGATGCACGTTTCGTCGACATGATGGATGCACAAAATGCAACGTAGATATGGTGGGGGGTATCCAAAAAAAAAACTCTGGCAACAAAGAACATTATAGAATTTCTGTTGTATTTGCTAGTGACCACGTGACAGACTGGGAGATGTGGATTGTTGCTGCTGTCTAGCATCATGAGAGAGTATTGTACCGCATATCGCTTGCCCAGGGAAAAAAAAATAAAAATTCAAAGTAAGGATTCTACCGACTGTGTATCGCTATCGCTCCATCATAAAGTTGAAAATTGGTAAGTCATCATAACTTGGGGACCATCTGTTGTATAAGCTGTAAGCACTCAGTCATTTCATAGTATTGTATATATTTTTGTATGGATTTTGGAAGATGCCATTATGCTGTGATGTTGTACAGGTCCTGTGTATTTTAAGATGTTCACGTATAGATTTTAATTAGCTAGAAGATGCTCATTCACTGATCAAAATTCCTGAAAATCGTTAGATTTTTTTTAAAAAATGTTATTTTGTTTTTAAAAATTTATTAGACTATCGTAAGTATGGATCTGTTGTATGTCAAGTATATCGTAAGTTGTGGACAGTCTGTATATGTTTTTTATTTTTTTTATTTAGCTGTTGCATTTCTCCAGTGGAATTTACAGTGCTAAACTACTTGCAAATGCTCACCAATTTATACAGTCAGATAATTTTGAATAGAACATTTTACAATAAACACCTTGCTTATGGGTACTATAGCAGAAGGTGGGATTTGAACCTGTGTGTATTGGTTGCAAGGAAACCTTTATAACCACTACATCACTTATTGTTGGTTAGTATTGTCTTCTGTCCATGAGCTAAAAACTCATAGTATTTTTTTAGTTTCATAGATAATTTAATAATCTGTGGAACACTTTCAGCAGTAGTTCAGAAATGTAGCAAAAGCTTTTAGTCAGAAATTGTGTTTTTTGAGTTAAATGTATAATAACCTGTTTTGGTCATGTATAGCAAGAATGTTATCTGGTGCAGCTGTGTAATCATAAATGTAGATTATGCTTACCTCCATGTTGCATATACAGGTAGAGGCCTCAGTGGAAAGAGATTATTACCAAAAGCAATTTATAAAAAGTGTTGCCCATCCTCTGTCTCTTTTAGGTACAGGGCCTTACAAGGTCTCAGTCCTACTTTTTAATATTGGGCTTATTTTTTCCTCATTTGTGGTTGTCCCAAAAGCAAATGGTTAAAATCCACAAAGGATTGTGAATTGGCTTGATTGTATGATGGTTGTATGGTTATCTTGGCCACTGAATGAGTAACACCAAACTGAGGCTGAGTCAAGAATCATAGCTAATATGCAGTCTTCTTTACAGCTGTGAAAATATAATATTAAGTTAGACAAGGATATTTTTAAAAGATTTGAAACTGGTTTTGAATTGGGGGTTTTTTTTTTTTGGCTAAGAAGCCATGGAGGCCTGTATGATGATTATTGGTTGTTGGTACTTTCTTTGCTATGCAAATCATGTTTTTCTGTAGACGCCTCCTCTTTATCCTCCTCTTAGTATCTCAACCATTTGGCTTTTAGATCTCATCATTGCTGGTGTACCAGAGGGTACTGCTTATCATGATATTGTGAGCTGATGTCATATTATCTCTAAAAGTCAAAGGACAGCAGACAAAATGTTGGCATTATGGTGTGAATGATACTGAGACAGATATTCCCTGAGTTTTTCTCCAAGAGTCAAGTGTCTTAAAAATATCAGTACGCAGTTTCTTTTGTTTGTCTGGATATCGTACGCTCTTTTTGACCTTTTCTGGAAAAAATAAATAAATTAGCACAAACAACTTAAAGGCAAACTGGGGGCTGAAATAGCTTGGGTTTGCTGTTATGAGTCTGTCTCACAGAAACAATTTTAACAAAACATGTGGAACTCATTTAATTCCTCCGGTCTGGAGAAATGGGTCTAGTATCATCATACGGAACCAATTAAGACCATGTGGGGGACAGGCTTGCTTTTTTAAGATGGCAACGTCCCCCAGACAGCAGGCTTGCCTACCGGATGACCTGTCCGTGCCACTTTAAGAGATTCCTTGCGAGTTTGGAAAGCATGGTCTTGTTTTCTCGCTTACTTTTGCTAGTATCATAGCCATTTTAGGGGAAAACAACAGGGGGGGGGAGGCAAAGTGTTTTTAAACTCTGCTGCTACTCCCACTGGGAGGTAGATGTCCATGGGAGCGAACTCTGGGGTTTCCTAGAGTTGTGCTGTGGCTCTTGGGAAGCAGAACATAGCGTTGCTGTGGTGTTGGGCTTGCTGGTAGCTGCTACAGGGCCTCCTGCAGCACACTGACCCACTGAACACACTATAGCCCCGTGACAACACACTGACCTACTAAAAATTTTGCAAGGGTAGTCCACTGCAGCATTTTCACATTCCCCGTGTTTCTCTGCTGAACACAATGGAGCCAAATTGTTATCTCAGCTACAGGCTACGGTTTTGCTCTGAAACGTTTCCTGCACAGTTTGTTGAAATTTAGTTATAGTCAAACCAAAGGGTAAAATACTGTCTTTCTGTCTCTGTTCATACTTGAATTCTAGATAAAATGCTTAGACTAAGTTAACTGCTTAATGATTTCATCAGCCATCAGTGTATTTCAATGTCTTGAAAATGTCTGGTTTAAAGTATGACAAAGAATGTACTTTGGAATTCATTTATGGTAGCCAATATAAACAGAACCCACAGAACAGAATCCTGTTCTTCTGTAGTATGCAAAATGAGATTGAAACAGTTGAAGTTCAAAACTTGAAATCTAGGTCAGGAATCGAATACTCCTCACGTTATGGGTGGCCTCGGAGCCCTGAATAACTCATCTACATCTCCAGTTTTGGAGCCACACACGGAGACAGAGGGGAATTGTGGGTCAAGTGTGTGCTTCATGTGGAGGTTATCGCAATTTCTCTTCATCAGTCCCGCAATCTACTTCTTGAACCCTATCATGTTTATATGCACCTCTAGGGAACTGCTAAAAGTCCATTGTTTTATTACCAGAAATGTTATTTTGTGCAAAAATGACACATTTCATGGTGTTAGTGGGAGTAGAGACTAACCTAAGCTAATACTCCCTGACCTCATCTGCCCCACAGGCTCCTCTTCTTCCAGTCCCAGACTGCTCACCAAGAGCCTTTCCCTGGAGCCTGGCCCCTGTGCTGGGAGCCATGAAACCCCCCAGCGTCTTTGCTCAGATCCCGGGCCACTGGGACCACGTCACTGCAATGGCGCTGCTGAGAGGGGAGTCCCGGAGATAACTGCACCCACCCCAAAAACACGCCCTCCCTTGCCAGGCCCCAAACCTCAAGGTAGTCCAGTTCCCATCTTTTACACTGCATGGCTGTGAGAACCCTGCAGTAAAACATCAATTTTTATTTTTGTTCACAGTCCCCCCAAAGCCACCTCATCTGCAAAGTGGACGTAGACCAAGAGCCCCAGATAAGCCCCTCCCACCACCACCACCATCAAGACCCCTCCCGGCAGATCCACGATCTGCTCGTTCAGCCTTGACCCGTGGTGATGGGACCCTGTCTCCTTCCTGTGTGCTCTCGCTCATTGAGAAATTTGAGAGGTAAGAGATATATCTCAGGCATTCATCAGGGTCCTCACTGATCTTTTAGGTGGTTGGTTACTGCATGTGAAACGCAATAATGTTTGTTGCATTCATTTAGCAGCTTTATTTTTATCCCCTCTCAACTCCATGTTCACTTTGCCGCCATCAAAAAGATTAGAAAGCTGAATGTTGATCTCAAGTTTACTTATATCACAGGGAGCAGATAATTGTGGTGCCAGACATCACTGGAGGGGCACTGTGTACTCCTAGAGTCCCAGAGCCACAGTTGGGATCAGAAGCAGCCACACCCCCAGCACAAGAACCATCCCCGTCCAGTCTTGAGCCTCAGGAAGTCCAGTCCGTGGCATCAACAGTGGCTGATGAAGCAGAGGAGGGTAACACTAGCAGAGAAGGAGAGGTTGAAGAAGACAAGCAGGAGGAACAGGACTTGGGGGCTTCGTGCTCAGAGAGGCGGCTCTCTCTCGAGTCTAGCTACAGCCTTTCCGACAAACTCCTCGATGCACTGGAGATGAGGGACCTGATAGCCAGCCACTCAGGCATTCCGTCCGAGCGCCTGTCCCTCCCCCCGCCGCAGACGGATGGCAAGCTGGCTAACAGGGACAGTGGCATCGACAGTATCAGCTCACCATCCCACAGCGAGGAGCTCTGCTTTGCTGGGGATGAGGAGCGGGCGGGACATGGGAGGGACATATGCCCTTGCAGCCCTGCCCAGCCCCTTCCTGTCCTTTCCTCTGTACACTCTTGTAGCTGCACAGAGGGGCCGGAGGGCGAAGGGTCAGCCTCTGCTGAAGGAGGAAGGGACTCTGAGGGGGACAGTGACTTGGAGGAGGGAAGTGGAGATGAAAGTGAGCTGACCCCCACAACATTACAGCCCCTTGCCCTGCCTAAGACTGAAAGACAGGATTCCTCAGAGGTGAGCAACTGCCTTCCATATTATTTCACAAAAGAGACACCATTCCCTTCATTCTTTTTCATAGCTCGATACAACTGATGATATTTTGAAAAATGCCAGGAAATAACCTTATCTCTGTGTTTTGATGTAAGGATCACAAAATCTGAATTTACATATTGAAGTCTTCAGTTTTTAGTTAATTTATCGTAACCACAGACTATTTTTCTTAAATGGAAATGAATATTCACGCTGCATGTACATTACGGAATGTACAAGATCTTTATTTGACCCGTAGGAATCCAGAGCAGTAGGTTGGCTCATCAATTGTATAGCAAATGCACAACTAAAAGATGTCAGCTAATTAAATATTTTTGAGGGAGATATGGCTCATTTTGACAGTTTAGATGTGAAGTTCACTCTTAAGTAAGGATGTGTGTTAAGTGCTCTCCCCACCCCCCAGCTATCCATCCAGCAGCGGGTCTTCAACATTGCCAACGAGTTGCTGCACACAGAAAAAGCCTACGTGTCTCGGCTACACCTCTTGGACCAAGTGTTCTGCTCCCAGTTGATGGAAGAGGCACGCCTGCGCGGCTCCTTCCCCTGCGAAGTGGTCATGGGCATTTTCTCGAACATCTGCTCCATCTACTGTTTCCACCAGCAGTTTTTGCTCCCTGCGCTGGAGAAGCGCATGGAGGAATGGTAAGATAGACATTTTGATGAGCTCGTGCCCCCTTTTTTTCAGATGTTCTCAGGCATATGGTAACTACAGAAAATATGAATAAAAAAGAACTTCATGGTAGTAATGGTTCTCCTAGGCAACATGTCTTTGAAAATATGTGCACGTGGCAGCAGCCAGCTTCGGCTAATAAGCAGATACAGGTGTCATGCACCTTCAGTTAGTCACAGTTTTAACCACAGACCATAGTTCCACCCACACAAGTGAAAGATTTAAGGAATGGAGAACAGTCATTGCAAATTAAGTGTTGTTGAAACAGATGATCATTTAAGTGTCCTTTACAGAACACATACACTTGACAACTTTAAATTTAAAGAGGTGTTATAAAAAGCTGGTGTGCTACATAGAAATCTGATTCTTCCCAAATGTGCAATATAATATTATATTTTAAAAAAAGAAACGTTCAAGGTGATACTAAGACAGGAAAATGGTAGGAAAGTGGCGTGAAGCTCCATGATCCAGAATCTCCCCAGCGCCTTTGCTCCATCAAGTGCCGATGTGCACCTGCTTCTCCAGGGATCTGAACCCTCGTATCGGGGACATACTGCAGAAGTTGGCTCCCTTCTTGAAGATGTATGGGGAGTACGTGAAGAACTTTGACCGAGCTATGGAACTAGTTAACACCTGGATGGAGCGCTCCTCCCAATTCAAGGCTATCATCCATGATATTCAGGTGAGCATGTCCCTTGTATGACTATTAGCTTTGCAAACACATATCCATGCACACACTGTGAACATGCAAACTCCACACAAATGGAGTACTTGAACTAGTACTTGAACCCATGCCCAAACAGCCTAAGTGCTGTGAGATAACTGCAGTACTTGTTGTGCTACCTTGGAATAGAAAAACCCTGTTATAGAAAGCATTAAACACTGATATCTTTGTTTTTCTGATTGATAAGTAAGACAGGGAGTTCTTATTGCCAATCTGTCCTATGATGGATACACATGTTGGTGACAGGACATTTTTTAAAGTGCGGTAAAACAGAGGGACATCGCCGACACAAGTTTTTTCTCAATACTCTATCTCTGAAGCTGGAAAAAGCAGTTCATCCTGAAGGCTATAACAAAATTTCAAAGAATGAACATTTTTTCCCTCAACAGGACTTTGGTTATTGCTGTCAACTGTATTTTTGTCAGTGAACCACTGTAGCAGTTGACTGACCATGTCAACTGAACAATGGTCTTGGCACAAGCAAAAATAAAATTAATTTACTCCATTGACAATGAACCAACAGTATAAAGTGCTTTAGTTGTAAACTGAACTTAGTCTTTGTTTATTATGCTGTTGGTTTTATGGTTATTAGACTACCACATTCTTTGTTTATACCTTCTAACTGCATCTACTGAAAATTTTTTTATTTCAAATAGACATGAATATATATCTTCAGATCCGGGTACCTATAGTTCACCTTGGACTCAAAGGTTTTTGTCCTCCTGTACCAGTCATACAACTTTTGTTTCCTTTTATTGCATTCTGATATTTTTCTGTTTGTGTAAGATTATTATTACTATTAAGAACATAAGCATTTTCCTTTTTCCCCTATGTGATGTTAAGCAATGGTAAACACTGGGAAGGTGTTATACAAAAAATAGTTATTGATATTTTGCACGACAGTTTGCATGTCAAAGTGCACAATCACAAAATTGTAGTGTGTTAATTTTGTTATGGATGTTCAGTAGAGAGTATTTAGTGTAAATGTGGTATTACTTGTCGTAAAAGGCTTGAAATACTTCTGCGTTCTTTAGTTATTTTCATCATTGGCTCCATTTTGTTTCTGCAAGATTCCATCTGTGATTTCTGTACTAAGTGGATTCCCTCGTTTTTGCCTTTAGTGTATGCTATGAGGAAAGGGTTTGGTGGTTCTAGGTTTTCCTGTTTGAGGTGAAGAGAGCAGTGAGCGATGCATTAATTTCTGATGTGAGAAGACCTGGAATAATTAGGTCTAACCTTTTTCAGAAAGCAAGGCTTCTGAATAATTGACAGGCTCAGCAGAAGAGGTGGGGTGATGTCAGCTTTGACTACCCAGTCCACCTTGAGACACCTGTGAGATCAAAAAGGCCCAGATAGTAGGGGGAATACTAATGGGCTTGGGGCCAGAGCCCAACCATGCCTTCAAACGATTCCTCTCTGCACCTTTAGAATACTAACACAGCGCCTTTCTCCTCTACTTGGACATCAGTTCGTGGAAAATTGCAGCAGACTCTGAGCCTCAGGAGGCCTGGACGCTAGACGCTAATAATACAGACATCCTGCTATGTATTTGCTAGTTATTCTTAAATGTAGCAGTCATAAAAAATGTTAGATTTCTTATTTTAGTATTTTTTTCTTGTGGGGTAATGGTCATTGGCTACAACAAGGCCTTTGATAGCATAAATCACGAGGAACTCTGCGCCACTTTATGAAGCATGGATATACCAGAACACCTGATACTTCTCGTGCGACCTCGAAGACCAAGAAGCAAGAGTTTGAAAATAACAAGAACAGACAGAATGGTTTATAATTGCCAAAGGGGTATAAAAAAGCTGCCTACTTTCTTCATACCTGTTCAATTTATACACATAAGTCATCAGAGAAGCAGGACTATATGAGGAAAGCCACGGTGTGAAAATTAGCAGGAGATTCAACAACCTTTGCTTTGCTGATGATACGACAATATTGGCTGAAAGAAAAGATGAGTTGAAACATCTGCTTATCGGGACCAAAGAAAACAGTGTTGAAAGGGGCTTGGCCCTTAATGTGAAGCCAAAGATCCTAACAACTGGTAAAATCGATAATTTTGCTCTTGATGGAGAAGAAATTGGAATAAGTGAAGGTCACTTCAAAAGAGGAAGACTTGTATTGCGGTGGATTGAGAAAATAACTGCAACTATTGCCACCTCTCAATCATAGATTATCCGTCTGGCTGAAGCCCATACACAATACAGGGCAACCATCCTGAGTCTGTATGAATCCCCATCGACTTGACAAAGCACAGCTACAGCATGGGGTAGCGGGGATTGTAGTGGTTAGAGCCATCATCTTACAGATGAAAGACTTGGGCTTAAAACCCCATTTCCCTTGTCGTAGCTTTGATGAAAGTACTTACCCTGAATTACTTTGCTGGGGTATAAGTGGGTGAGTAATTGTAACTACAGTTACGCTATAACCGTGTTCCTGTGAGGCATCCTTTAACCAATTCACATAATGAAATCAGTTTTACTGGGAGAATTAGATTAGGGCACAGTACATTAAATACAGTAGTCATTACCTAGTAAAAACTCATAGCATTTCCAAAATTAGATACAAAACAGAATCGGTACAAATTAATGAAGAAGAACACAACATTGTGAAAGATGCTATTTTTGCCCACTTTGTTCTTTTATTTCTTTCAAAGTGGTTTCATCCTGCAACTTCTGTTCCAGTGTTGCAGCTTTTCACCAATCTTTGAGCAGAAAAATGCTAATTTACAATTTGGAGAACCATGTTTAAGGTAGTAAATCAAAACTAATTTAAAATGACAAAATAATTGTCTCTCAAACTCATTCAAAACCTCTTTGATTTATCCTCTGAACGCATGCAGGATAACACATTTTGTTATTGACACTCATGAACATCAGACTTCACCTGTAAATGGAGTAGAAATGAGCCAAACTAAGGTGGGCTCTTAATTCTGTTCCACTTGGACCTTTTAGTGCCATTTTTTTTTGGTTGCAGATGGAAATCCAGGTTGCTTTTGAGTCTCAACAAGCTAAATGGCTGCAAACAAAATTATGGAAGGAAAATGCAGTTAAAATAAATGAGTGAATGGAAGAGAGAGAGGAAGAATTATGAATGTAAGTCTGGTACATAAGATGGTTCAGATTATGAATTGTGAGTTCTGGAAGGGTCTTATTGTGTCTGGATCCTGCATAAAATACTTCCGTCATTAATATGTGTCCTCTAATGTGTTTAATTATCTGTTTCAGACTGCTTAATGGTATGTCTGAACACTGACTTGGCTAAAAATGAACATACAGAAATGCCATCCTGCTAAACAATAATTACAGGTTGACAGCTAAGCTCTCCTGCACCCTCACAAAGCGGTAGCTCTGTCCCTGATGTGTGATTTTATTGTAACTTTCTGTTTGTCTCTTTGAACACTTTGAGTATGTATGTATGCACTTCTCAATCTCTGGCTCTCCTTGTGCATCTTTCAGAAAGAGGAGATGTGTGGAAACCTCACCTTACAGCACCACATGCTGGAGCCCGTGCAGCGGATCCCACGCTATGAGCTGCTACTCAAGGACTACCTGCACCGCTTGCCACAGGATGCTGATGACTTTAAGGATGCACAGAGTGAGTCTGCCACCCTGCCACCTATGTGACCATGGTGTTTCTGGGCCCTCACAAGAGCAGCCTCTCCAGTAGACTACCTCTTATCCCTGTATTAACCTTAAGTTGTGACTGGGCACACAAGTTTGTGTGGCAGTCTTACTGTCTCAACTTACAACATCCAAAAATTTTTTTTTTCCCCCTGCTATAGTGTTGCATGTTTGTTTGTGCCGTTCTTATGAAGTTCTTCTGCCTTTCAGAGTCGCTGGAGTTGATAGCAACAGCTGCAGAACATTCTAACGCAGCGATCAGAAAGATGGTGAGTATATAGAGCCAAGCCACAACCACATCAGCACCCCCATTCTACCACCTCCAGCTGTCTCTCTCCCTTTTACTCTCTCTCACTCACACACACACACACACACACACACACACAGACCAAGTTGAGAGCTGTGCAAAGGATGCTGCAGCTTGGGAGGGGCTTCAGGGTCTAATTAAGGGTAGCTCTCACTAATGTGTAGTTGCTGGTGAAGGTCTTTCATTAAGGCCCGCTGCTTTTATACTTCAGAGAATTTTTCATTCAGATATGACTATCAGTATGCGTTTCAAAAAACTGCAAATACGATAAGCCTTAAATTAAGGAACAGCTACTTGAGGTTTGACGTGCCTCATCTCTTCACTCACATACATGGAGCCAAGCCCTTAGGCTCCCTAGCACTTCGGCTAGCGATCCGGCAGCCGTGTCACAGAGCAGAAGCCATTCCACACGCCTGGTTGGCTTCGACTCCACTGATCAGTTCAGGTTTTGAGACATGCGTGTGTCTTTGTGAATTTGTGTGTCACAGGAGAGAATGCATAAGCTGTTGAAAGTGTACGAGTTGCTGGGTGGTGAGGAGGACATTGTAAACCCCACTAATGAACTTATAAAGGAAGGGCACATCCTCAAACTGTCAGCCAAAAACGGGACTTCACAAGATCGATACCTCATACTGGTGAGTCAGCATCACTAACACACCATTAAATTGCAATTGCGACTCTGCTCTGGTGTGCACTGCATGGTTTGTGTCTTTGCTGAACTTCTCTTTTGTTGAAGTTTAATGACAGGTTGCTGTACTGTGTCCCCAAATTGCGACTGATCGGTCAGAAGTTCGGAGTCAGGGCCAGGATTGATGTAGATGGAATGGAGGTGAGTCTTGACTTGCAAGATGTCTGAGTCCAGTTGCTTTTCTTTCTTTTCATTTAACTTTTTTTTTTTTTTTAAAAAAACATTCTTACAATGCGACATTAATCCGAAGTTATTTTAATATTTACTCTAACACTAAATCTGCTTGGATTCCAGAACCACTGTAATCGTAGTTGTCATGTTGACTGCTAATATTTAGACTGGGTGAAAATTCATCAATTTATGTGGCTGTTCATATATATGATTCGTTGAAACCTGTTATGCCAACGTATATAAGGAAAACCGCAGAGTTCCATGAAATTGAACTCTCTGTGCCGACTTCCTGTTTTATTGTACAGCTCAAGGAGACCAGTGGTGTTAACTCACCCAGGACTTTCCTGGTGTCAGGCAAGCAACGCTCCTTGGAGCTACAGGCCAGGTGAGCTGGCCATTCTACTCAGAGGCAGGGAGCCTCCAGGCTTTATCTGGGCCATATCATCAGGCAGATGCTGCCACATCCTTTAGTTCATAGTTATATATATGAGAGATGATTTTCATCTGTGCAGTTTTTGTGTTTGAACTTTTTTTTTTTCTTTTTTTTAAAAATTTGGTGTAGAACTGAAGAAGAGAAGAAAGACTGGATCCAGGTAACTTTGTTGTTACTGTCCTTTTGTCCATTCAGATCAATTCACCTTCATCTGTGATGTAATATCTTTACCCTTTTGTCTCTCAGGCCATCCAGGACACCATTCAAAGACACGAGCAGACACTGGAGACCTTCCGGTTGCTCAACTGCTCCTCCCGGGATGAGGAATACACCCCTCCTAACTCTCCAGTAAGAGTTACCTTCCTGTTAACACTAATTGTAGTGATGAAATTTGTGTCCATTCAGGCCTTTATATGGCCCCCCTCACTTCTTGTTGACCTCCTCTGTTTCTCCACCTCTCGCAGAACTGTACAGAGTTGGGGAAGCGTGCCCCCACACCCATCCGTGAGAAGGAGGTCACATTGTGTATGAAATGTCAGGAGCCATTCAACTCCATTACTAAGAGACGCCATCACTGCAAGGCCTGTGGACATGTACGTCTCAGGTTTTGGAGTCCAGCTGAACTTTCAGATTCAGCCTCTTTCTTTGCTATTGATTATATTTCAGGAGTCTGCTCTGCTGATGTACCAAACACTTGAGGACCAACATCCAGTGTGTCTACAGGTTTATGCCAGTTTAGTGGAAACCCCTTTATGAGTGCTTGTACATTTTAGCAGTGAGTTAACTGCTGCTGTCTTGCTTCAAAGGTGGTGTGTGGAAAGTGCTCAGAGTTCCGGGCTCGTCTGCTGTACGACAACAACCGGGCCAACCGTGTTTGCGTGGACTGCTACACGACCTTGCATGGGGTAGTGCCCTCCCCTGCTGGACTGAGCCAGTCTACACACAGACGCAGGTCCATACTAGAGGTAAGGTGCCCCCAGGGTATGTTTATTTGTTGCAGGATTTAAGGACAAGCTTGGATAGCCAACAAAAGACATTTTATGTATTTGCTTAGCTGGGCATGAAAATTACATTTACTGTAACTTTGATGGAATCCAAAAGTAGCCTCGCAGTATTCCCTTGGAAGCACTGATCAAGTTCAGTCCTGCTTAGGTTCAGGCACCATAACAGAAGGAGGTTAAAGATTACTGTTTGACATGTAAGCGTCTGCTCTAAGAGCCTGTGTGTGTGTGTTTTCATTCTTCACAGAAACAAGCCTCGGTAGTAGCAGAGAATAGTGTCCTTTGCAGCTTCCTACATCACATGGAGAAAGGAAGTGGGCGTGGTTGGCAGAAAGCATGGTTTGTCGTCCCCGAAAATGAGCCCCTGGTGCTGTATATTTATGGGGCCCCACAGGTAGGGAAAGGCTATTTTTCCTATCGTACACTTCTTATTTCATCTTTGCCATCATTTTTCAAGTACAGTCTTCCATGATCATCGCTCAGACCTTCACAACCCTTCACTGGATGAGCAGTGCTGATAATGAATGAATGAATGAATGGATCATGGGTGTACTGGATTTCACCCCCCTCTCCCCCCCCCCCCCCATCTTGAAAATGTTTGAAATTGATTTGTTTGACCAGACATCATCTGCATTGCCTTTGTAAACCCCAATTGCAGGTAATGCTGTAATCATCAGAAATGTATTATTCCATTTAACATGATATTTATTAGTCCTCATGAACACGGGTTATCATTAAACATCATAAATAGGTGACATTACTAAATACTGCTTGTGTAGATCAAAGGTTCTCAGCAAATGGGCTGTGAATGCTGCTTTGCCAGGCTGCAGAAAGACCACTTAGTAAATGAATAAATATGTATATAAATGGCCTAAATATTTCTGTGTGTAACATAGAAACATGTATGTAATCTGAGTCACAGAATGCAGTGCATATTTATTTATAAAATTATAAGTTATGCCTATATTTAGTTTGGTGCTGTTACATGTTTTTCATTCATCAGGTTAGTTTCATTAGTTCTGCTTGATAGATATTGTAGGTGCAATATAAATTACTAGTAACCAGCTTGTTTTGTCTTGACTTGTGCACAAGAGTAGTCTTCAGTAAACATCAATGGACTGTTTTTGTGGGCTGTTAATGTGTGTGTGGGGGGGGGGGGACAAAGGATCTAAAAATACAAGAAGAGCAATGCAGTTTACAGTACAGAAGTACGATGCATCATGCGCACACTATGGATTTGTTTGATTCTCAGGCACCATATACAATGTGCCTGTGTAAATTTATAACAAACATTTTTATAAATGAGTCAGAGTTGCTGAGGTGATATATGCTAAGGGAGATTGGTATATAGCTCCTTCCTTCTGTTATTGAAATATCCTAGCCAGTGCTTGGAAAATGTTTCTCACTCATCTGGGTGAAACGGTTGAACTACTAGATGAATTGATCTCTGTCTTGGGAGAAACTTGGAAGGCTGGTTGACTTGTTGGCCTCTGTGTGAGCATATTATGTGGGCTCTCTTTTAAAAATCCATACTGCCCACTACTTAAGTTAAAAGAGCCCTTACTGGCACAAGCTTGTACCTCAGACTATGACTCCAAAAAGGCTTCCCAGCCCTTGGTGGGGGCAGCCAGCGTTATGCTTATCCAGTGATGCACCAATGAGAAGAGATGAAGAAATGATGAGTAATGTAGTCATTTTGGTTTTTATTAATGCTTGGAAACTTGTGCTATAGTATATACTTGTTTGGCTAATCAGCTTTTTTCTTCTTCTTTTTTGGGCATCCTAGGATGTTAAGGCCCAGAGGAGTGTTCCTCTCATAGGGTTTGAGGTGTCTCTTCCAGAGTCATGTGACCGGCTTGAGCGGCGCCATGCTTTCAAGATTAGCCAGAGTCATCTAACCCTGTACTTCAGTGCTGAAGGAGAAGAGCTACAGCGACGCTGGATGGAAGTCCTATCAAGAGCAGGCCGAGGAGAGGAGCTCCAAGCTCACGCTCCCATCTCAGAGGCTGTGGAGGAAGAAGGGGAAGACCTGGTGTCTGCAGAAGAGAATACATGATTATTTCAGCAACATCAGTCTCACACTTACATAAATCTACACACACACACACACACACACACTCTCATAAGTACATACAAGCAAAACAGTTAACCACATACATGCACATTTTAAATATCATTGGTCAGCTGCATGTGATGTGAAAAGGCTCACCTTCCCCTAGTATTAATGTTCATTTTCAAAATTAGATAGAAACATACCTACCCTTTGGGCAAAAAGCAAGAAAATATACAAATAGTGGAAATGTAAGAAATTTACTTGTATACAGTCCATCACACTCCCTTTGGGTGGTTTAAACAGAATGGTGGTTCTGAACATGGAGACTTTAACATGGCATGTGATCACGAGGGCAGCCTTGTTCTTTGGCTCCCCTCAGAGTGGCTGCCGGATGCTCCTCACCTCAACCCTTCATGATGGGGATAGAAGGTGTTGTGGGGGGGGGGGGGGGACAATAACAAGTGGATGAGGAGGACTGAGAACATTCCCTGAGCAGCAGGTACAAAGGAGGGGGTCTAGCAGGGGCCCTGCAGCAGCTCCGTGTGTGTGTGCTTTACACTGAGAGAAACTGGTCTCTTTCACACAGCACACATCGCGTGGATTACCGAATGGCAGGCAAAGGACCCGTGAAGACCTTCCAGTCTTTGAACATCTGAAATGTTTGTGTCTGATCTGTCTTATCGAAGCAACGCTATTGATTTTACTGATTGTCGTAGTTTTCCAGACCCTTAAAATGGCGGGGGGAACTCCACCAAGATTCTTGCACCATTAGCGCTGGCTGAAATACTCAGTTGGATTTCATTTAGAAAACGAGCCAATGGAAGTTGTGTAAAGCAAGTATGTTGCATCTTTTTTAATTTCTTTATTCAGAAGTTTCTTACCAGGTCAAAATATGGAACAATTGGATGTTGTATGTCTGTCAGCCTCTCTGCCACTCTTTGGAAAACAGACATTAAATACTTAGGCACGTCCACTGTGGGATATGTTAATCAGTCTTCTCTGCCCTCTAGTGGAATGTTTTGGCAATTGCACAAACCTACACCAAAGAGCAAACGTGTATCCTCAGCTTGTCTCAGAGGAAAGATAGAATTTGTTGGTCTCTTTATACTCCAAAATAAGAATATGTTGAAATAGTTAGGCTTTCGAGCAGCTAATCTGATCTGTAGGCTGTCCACAGTGTAGGCACTTGCTACAGTGTTTATAAGGGAAATTTTATTTTGTTTTTGCACTTTCTATGCAGATCAGTTTTCACCATTGAAGTCCTTTTCCTACTCTGCTGTGGGTAAAAATGTGTAATAAAAGTTTACGGTCACGGTTATTAATTTTCTACTTTCAGAGTAGTCTTGTAGCAGTTGCATTGGCAGGCTGTTTCTGATGGTTGGCTTGTTCCATTTTTCCATTGTGTGGGCTGTAGTGTCTACACATCCAGAGGAAATCAAGTTGATCGTGTAGTGTGTTTATCTTAAGACATTATTGTCCCATGTCATATCTTAAATTATTTTTTATCGTGTTCGCTGAACTGAGGCACTATGTCCATAGCAGCACTAGCTCTTCAGGACAAAAAAAAAAAAATCCTTGTCATACGTTTGCCTTTCAGTTTGGTTTTCTCCACTCACTTTGCTGTTGGGTAGCTGTTGGAGTGACACGGTCTGTTTTACTGTGCTTTTACAATCTAGGTTCTATAGTAAACACTGCTAGTAAGACATGGAAATGCATATCTTCAGAATTTACATGTTATTGAATTATTTCCCTGATGTAAATTTGTCCAGAAATGTGATTTGTACATTTTAGAGTGCAGTTGTTTTGTAATGTAATTTGAAAGAGACTGTCATTTTGTATAACACTCTAAAGAAGTCTTTATTATCCCCGTAGTTGTGCCATAAAAATCACATTTTATCTCAAGTAACATAGCTGTGAGCAGCCCTGTTGTGTTTTGCTGTGGAGAGAGGGACATATTGGGAAGGGCAGATCATTTTATTGGACATGAAGTGTTTGATAAGTTTTGAAGATGAAAGTGGCTTATTTAAAAATTGGGACGTAAGTCAGAGGTGTTTTTTGCCATCGTGTTTCTGGGCTTGTTTAATGTGGGGGATGTGTAACTGGGTGATGAATGTGTGCATGAAAGGTGGTGGAGACCACTTTCTCCCTTTATAAATCAGTGAAGATATTTGAAAGCTTGATGGCAGCAAAAAGAAAAAAGCATCACGTACATGGTGTTCATTTTTTTCCATAGTTGCCTCACGATTATTATTTTTTTGCTTTTACTTAATGTATGGTAACAAACAGTTAACATTTTTCAAATAAGAGGGGTTTTAGAATATGATGATATTTGGAAGAAAAGATAAAAAGGTATAGAAAAATGAATTTGTAAATATAATTTATTGTTTTGGAACCCCAGCTCCGGGGGCAACGGGGTGAGCAGCTTGTTTGTTCTATCTTGTGCAGTTTGAATTGAACTTGTGATTATGGTGGTGGGAATTTTTTTTTATTTTTATTTTTTTATCCCCCCCCCCCTTCCTTCTTTCTCCCTTGGCCACTTGTGATCCCCATGCTCCGTTTGTTTGTCCAGGTCCATGAAGGGACGTACGAGTGACATGTCCTTTTCGCCTTTAATTTCAGATCTTGCACGCTGTACTATAAAACAGTGTGGATGAACTGAAAAAAGAAAAGAACAGTTCAAATCAGATGCAGATATTTGTTGTTCTGTTCCTTTGTTGTTGCTATGGTTGTTCTTAACAGATTGACTGATAGTAAAGCCAGACCCATCATAACCCCAGAGTTTGTGACTTTGTATGTAATAGTTCAGTATCCTTGCACATCCCTTTGTCTCGAGTGCCATGTAAAATGCGGAAAGTGCCTGCTGGGCTGATGAAAAATGTATTGTTTGAAGAACCCACATGCTTCATTTGAATGAAACACGCTGGCCATAGAGTCAGTTGAATTCCTTCTGTGCAGGATGTGCAAATTTCCATACCCAACACTGACCCAGGATAGTCTCCTGTACCTGTCTGAAAAAAGCACACCCACTTTCAATTCTGTACTTTTATATATCAGGACATAAAGATCATCTGGTCCTTACTAGGTTCAAAACAAAGCCCACTGTCATTATCTAACAAAGCGATAAGCCGACATGTAGAAGTCGTGTGGAAAAACTAAGTACATTCCACGAGTTAGCAGCTTGTAGCTCCACATTTAAGTAATGTTTGTTTGTATTTTATCATTCTCACATTGTTTACTTTTTGTGAAATAATGATGGGGAAAGCTGTTGTCTGTTAGCTGAGGCAAGATGGGTTATGACCAGAGTTATTTGTGCCCTGATATTTAACACTGTTGAATTAAAAGGGGGTGTACTTTCTTTTTCACGTCACCGTTTGGCTTCCTGCCTGTGTTACATCTCTGTAGTTAGCAGTAAATGCAGCTTTTATTTTATCTCCGTTTTTGCCAAAATGCATTGCAGACTCAATGAAATATTATCACTACAGCTAATGTTTGTTTTTTCTTTTTATTTTATCCCAAATTCTAACCGAGTTTTGACTTCCAGCTATATAAGAACTGGTAAATTGGATTTACTCATGTTTTTAATGAATTAATTTGGTTTTTAACATACCATTTGTTCTAAAATGCAAGGGAACATGGATGTGGCATTGTGCTTTAAAAAGGCAATTGAATCTTGCAACATTGTAAATAACATTTGCGCTATCAACTATATATGTAGGATTCTTACATTTATGCATTGTCATTCCATGCGTATTGAACTCTGTGCTTCAAGAATACCCATATTTTGATGTTTACATTTTGTGTTCCATTTGTGTTTACAGGTCATTCAGTATCTGGGTAACCTCAGTGCTCTCACAGCTCCAATCTGGCATCATTATACACATTTGGATTTACTTTTATTCACCAGGTGTTCTGTAGATGAACTTTAAATTAACTTTACGCATGAGAACAGCCAAAATGCAAACTCCAGTCAGCTTTAAAACAGTATTTTAGTTCTGCTAAACCGTATGTGGCACAATTTTTCTCCGTGAATTGAAACTGTATAGGATAATTGTAAACATTGAGTATTACTGTTATTATAATTGTTATAATTATTGTTATGACTATTAATTATATTAGTGGCAGGCCACTGGGTACCATTGTATGTTGATATCCCACTGAAATCTGTGCAAAATAATGAAAATGTTTATCGATTAAAAACTGAAAAACTTCAAACTCAGTTCTAAAGTACCTTTATTTTCCTATTTAAAAAAAAAAAAACCTGCTTACTTAGGATGTGTCATTTAAATATAGTTCTATATCCTTATTTAAATGTCTTAACTGGGGTTCTGGCACCATAGGGATATTTGAGTTGCAAAAAAAAAAAAAAGCTTTGGTGCCAGTTTCCTTCCCAATTTGAAGCCAAAAAGAGCCAAAATGATGTAAGTTTACAATACATCATTGGTGAGAACGGTTTGTGTTCCCAAATGCCATAACATTGGTCATGCCATTTCCACCCCAGCATCTCATAACGACGGATAACACAAGTAGCTCCATATCAAAGAACTGTGAAAGTATGACTATTTATTTAAAATGTCCTTACCCCAATACTAAAGCATCAAGCGTCCCCATTGAGTACTACAGATGAATATTTTTTGGGTCCACCAGTGTTTTGACAGATCGTAACGCCTCCCACAATGTTTACCACATGACGTTCAAAATTCACTATCCACGATCAGTACCGCATTTTGGGAAGTATTTACTAATAACTTGGATCTAAAAAGATGTTATGTGAATAATAATAACCTACATTTTGTGACAAATGCAGGCACGTTTTACTAGATGAAAGGCGAAACGCAAAGACACACAATAACCCATCTGACGAAACGCTCGGCAACGCGGCATCAACAACGTCCGAAAACGCGGCCCTCCCCCGCGGTGCTATTGGACGAGGGACACGTCACGCACAGCCGTGCTTTCACTTCATTGGCTTGCTTCCCCGTTCTTCTCGCCTCGGCCGATTCGCCCTTGGCGGCTTGCATCATCGCGGGTTTCCCCTATTTTCCCCAAATAGCGTGACACGGGCTGTCAGCCAATGGCGGCGCAGGAAGCCCAAGCTCAGCTCCATCTCATTGGCTGCCGCCTCCTGCCAGCAATCCGACGTCCAGCCCTGTTCTTCCTCGCTATTTGATAGCGGGCGAAAACAGATCATGACTGGCAGTGTTTACGTCCAGCGCTCCGGTGTTTCTACGCGAAGGCGAAAAGTCGAGATTTTACCAGGCTAAGCAGTCGTATTCGTGACCCCCCTCCCGAAAGAAGTTCGTTTTCAGTCGGGCGACTGACTCATTTACTTGTTACAATAAACTGACGGCGTAGGAGAGCGTGAAGTTTACCCCCCCTCCCGAAGCGTTTTAGAAATGTCCGCGGTTTCCTCCGAGCAGAAAGAGGACGAGAAGGGAACAGCGCTTCTGTCGCCTGCCGTGGCGTCACCTGGACGACGGGGCGTGCGTGAGCAGCCGCAGACGGTGTTCGTGATCGTGGACTCGGCCGCGGACGCGGTCAACCTGCTCAGGTGCGTTTCCGGCCCGGTGCGTGGTCCTCCCCCTGTGCCCTCGTTTTATTTTTCCCGCAAGTCGCAGCGGCGCGGCCACCTAGCGCCCCGTGGGGCTGTGGCTGTGGCGAACTTCCATTCTTATCGCTCCGTCAGGTTTCCAACGTCCACGGGGTTTTGCTTCCCGGCGAGCCGGCCGCACCGCCGTGCGAAGTTGCCACAGCGGAGGAAATCTCAAGCGCTGCTCGGTTGCCCTTTAAAATCGAGGGCAGCCCCTGACATGGCGTCCGGTTTAACTTCGGGACCTCATGGGGGAAATAAGAACATGAGCTGGCTCGTATGCATCCTGTATCGGGTTGTGCCCGAGTGTCACGCCATGCGAAAATGTCGGCCGCGGCGGACGGGTCAGGAATGCTGGAAGTCGGGTGCCTAAATAAAGTAGCACGGACGCGCAGACATAAATGCTGCCTGCGTCGTGTGTTTAGAAAACTGGCCACCTTTGACGCCCAGTCTGGCCCTGGTGTGGTGCAGGAATCGGTGCCATGTCAGTAGTGGCGGTACCGTGCGTCCCCACAGCAAAAAGTACCATGGTGCTCGCTCAGTGCCACTCATGCTGGGGTGAAACAAGCTGCAGCGAGCAGCGAGTGCTCGGTGGGACCCAGCAGAAGTGTCGGTGATGCTTTGGATTTGCCAGTAGTGCTGTGCAGAGGTACTGTGCCGTACTTGGGCAGGTGTAGGGGGGCAGACTCATGCCGACTGCTCATCTGGTCCAGTTCTGGAAAACCCAGCAGCGTTCACAGCACAGGAGCCATCGTATTCCCCCTACAACGTGCGTAAATGGTGATCTGCGTGCAGCCCGTCTACGTTTTTAACCAAGGATGGAAAAGGTTCCAGAAGGTTGCGTGAGCTTCATGCATCTGCTGGTTTATTGTGGAGCTGCTGAGCTGTCCGTGTAAGAATTTGAAAAACAAGAGAGGCCTTTGTTCCTCCAAGTCGTATTAAAGGGTTTTTTCAGCTGTAGTACGGCGGCCGAGTTCACGGTGGCCGCGGGTGACTCATCCTGCATTTTGATGAACTTCTTACAGGAAAGTGCCGGCTTGCGTCACCGTTGTGCGAGAGAATAGGGCTTCCCTTCATGCTAGGTGAGATTCAAGAAGACGAGTAAACGCCGAACAAAGAAGGCGCTGAAAATGAGAATCTCAACGAATTGCGATTTGTAATGCACGAACGCGGAAGCTGTGTGTTGTCCGCGTTCCTTGGAATGCGTGGCGGTGCGGCTTCTTCGCGACATTTGGAGACCTTTAAGCCAAATAGCTTTTGAAAGGTACGGGTAAACGAAACCGCTTTGAATCGATCAAAATACTAATGGTTATCGAAGGCAGTCTCCTCAAGAATAAATAAAGGTGGTCATTGTCAGACCACTGGTTGTGTATGTTTGTTAGTGGAATTAAATGTTGGACTATGAGTAAATAGAAAAAGAAAAAATAGCTGCATGCTTCTTGAGAAGGTTCCTAAAAACAGTGCAGAGTTCTCTTTGGGTGGTATTAAAGTAACGCAGATATTTTTCCATCTGAATCTTGTTTCCTGATTCTGTTGTACCTGTTTAAAAAGCAAGAGGTGCCCAACTGTAAAATTCCCATGCGAGGGCAACCCTGACCTGCTGAGAGGTTTCAAACCTAAGATGCATGTGACTGAGGCTCCTGTCCATAATTGTAAGCACGTGGGGTGAACTTGAAATAGGCACAGTAGGGCATGAGGTATGCAGTGGGGCAAGTAAAGGGTAGAGGGCTGAAACATCTGGAACTGGAACACATGCAGCTTGGACGTTTACTCATATAATGTTTTCCCCTAGATCTTTCAGTAAAACATCGACAAATCAGTTTCTGCTGTGTTTCTCTGGACCTTGAATCTCTGCGGATATGACTCAGCATATCCACTCCCATAGCCATTTTTCTCCTCTGACTTCCTGTGGAATTCTTGGCTGAAATTGTGGTTTTGCTGAATTTATAGAGGTTTTTTTTTTTTTTTTTTTTTGGTCTTCTCTGTAATAACTAAAAACACTTTAACCTCCCTTCCCCACCCCTACTGGGATATGGAAGTATTGCAAAACTTCCACTGTAAAGTAAACTTAAGATGATATCATTCCTTCTCTCCCTTATCTGAAGTTGATATTATCTGTGTCTAACCTACAGTAAGTGGTCCACTGACCTGTTTTATTTTTATAATCATTGTACCAAGGAACAAAAGTTAATCTGATATCTGTGGTCACTGTGTGAATGTGTTATCTCCAAGGAAAGAATTTACCATGCTAGATTAACTAAAATGATTGTAACTGTATATGCCATTTTGTTGTATCTATGAAACTCCTTTTTAAAAAAAATCTTATATTTTGGTACTGGTGTTGGACTCAAAGATGCCGTAAGTGTTTGGGTTTAGTTTTACTTTCAGAGTTAGTGTAAAGGTTTAGGGGAGAGAGGTCCAGAGAATCATCAGCGTATGTGCGTTTAGAGGCCAAGAACGTGTCTGCATCTGGTACGTTATGGAGTGTGGCATATCGGCCGATCTGCGTGTGTTTGTATGAGTGTGGTCGTGGTGGTGGGGCAGAAAAATCATCAGTGTATCATACGTCCCTCTTAGTTTGAGAAGTACTGGTGTGCCAAATTACATGTCTGTGGCTTGAAAAACAAAGCCATGCATAAAAAAAAAAAAAAACAGATTCAGTTTAATAGATGGAGATGATGATGATGATGATGATATGCACTGTAGTACAGAATTGGGGTGCCATTTACCTTTTTCTGCCATGTAAAATTACTGATTTACTCTATCTTTACTGTAGTTTTTCTGTCCTTTTGTAGGACTCCAGCCAAAATATGTTTACCATTAGTAATGTTTAAAGTGATGGTGAAAGTATGCAGTGAAAAACCTACTTTGCCACACAAGAAAAACCAGCAGTGAGCAGCTGAGCTTTGTTTTGCAATCTTCTCAGGTGTTTTTTGTGTGTGTGTGTGTGTGTGTGTGTGTGTGTGTGTGTGTGTGTGTGTGTGTGTGTCACACCACACACATTTTTCATCTCAGTGTGTTTGGGGCTTGAAGCTTCGCTGCTTTCACAAACTCAGCTCCTCTACACAGTGGACTCTGGCCCTTTGTTCACAGAAAAGGTGTGTTTTGAGCAAAGTGCAGAGAGAAGTTGCTGAGGGTATGTGAGAGAGTCACACATCCTGCCTGTGAGCTGTAATGGTTTCATTCTGCGTTTCCTCTTTCAGCACAGCAAAGCTGGCCTCTATACCTAAGGTCACCATTGTCCACCGTCTCTGTGCATCCTGAACCAAGCTCCCAGTGAGACATAGTGAACGTATTCAACTGGACAAAACACCCTGTGTGCTCTTTTACATACATACATGTCTGTGTGTGCATGCATGCGCATATGCTTGGCTGTACATCATTGGGCTTTTTGTGGCCAGAACACAAACTCAGTGTAGAGACAGGTGGGCTTTGAAGATGCTGTTTAAAACCTTTTTTAGTCCATTTTTACCTGCTTCCTAAATGTTTCGATTATACTTTCTAAGGAAAAAATGTTGCATTTGTATGTCTTTCATGTGTTTCGATGTAAAGGTGTGTACCTGCCGACGGTTCACTTCTTCAAACACCATTACTGAAGACAAAGAACATATTTATTTTCTTTACTTTATAAATTTGTGTAATTTAAAGTGAGCATGTTTTATCATTATAGCGCTGGGGTGTGTGTTTGTGTATGGGTGAGTGAAGGTGTGTGTATGTTTGACATTTGAAATGGTTCATGTAAGGGACTTCAGAGATAATTTAACAAGAATAAAATAAAGCTTTTTAAGCCAGGTTCATTTCCTCAAAATAAAGCTTCTCCTGTTATCTTTCACACACACAAATGTGCATGCACTCACACACATTGTGTATTCACATGGAATTAACTTCTCAAATGTTTGGTAGCAATTCATAGTTCTTAAAAACCAGCCGCTTCCTGTATATTAAATATTTGTTCACACAGTCTAGACTCTTTGATAGAACAGTACTGTTTACACTTTTACACTTACTTATTTACAAATTAAATCTGACACTGAGGCCAAGAGGGTAGCACTTCACACACGGGTGGAACAGAGCTTCAGGTCATGTTGTATTTCATAGTCTATTCAGCAGTGTGTCCCCTGTCTGTAGGTAACCAAACAGTACAGCAACTTAAGCTTTTTCACCATACACACAGTACTGGATTCTCTCTCATTATTTATTTCACTTTTTTCTCTTTTTATTAATTTCTTTTATTTTGTTATTGTTTTTACTGTTACAATTTTAATCCTGATTTTTATGACTATTCTTATTTACTTCAGTACACCTCAAGTTTAAAGGATTTTTAGAAGCCAATTTTAAAGGCATGACATAAAATAAAGTTTATTATATAGGGATGGGTGCCACAGTGGCTCAGCAGGTAGTATTGCTGTCTCACAGCACTTGGGCTGTTGGAATACAGCCCAGCCAGTGCGCAGTCTTGCATGCTCTCCCCACGTCTGCGCGAGTTTCATCCGGCTGCTTAAGTTTCTTCTCACAGTCCAAAGACATGTTTCGAGTTAAGTGGTCACTCGGAATTGTCCGTAGCGTGTACATGAGTGCGTGGCTGCCCTGTGATGGACTGGTATCCTATCCAGGTGTGGTGTGAGAGCCTTGCACCCAGTGATTCTGGGATATTCTCCAGACCCCCCGTGACCATACTTACAAATCAGTAATTAACAAAAAATACATGAATGGATGGATCATGCAGTGATAATCTAATTCATTAATAATTTTAATAATTGGGAGTTTATAGATCACATTTTATATATATATATTAAGTGTGTGTATAAATTTTAGATATGAGAGGCAGCTTGTTGTATTGTAATATCTCTTTTTTTCAGGGTGGGGGGTTAGTAGAAGGGTAAGTAAACAGAAAACGACTTATGATTTATTACAGGGCTCGTGTGCTACGCATGCCTGCCCTCGGCTGCCTTCAGGTGTACCCGAGTGCGGTGGGAGGGGAAGGTTGTGCCATGCTGTTTCAGCAGGAACTGTGTGATTTGCACACAAAAGTGCTGACATTCCTCTAGTGTCCAAAGCTTTGAAAACTCAAGTGCCGTTTCGTCAGGACATGTTAAACGGCACATGGTAGCTACCCCCCTTCTTGTTTTTGTTCCTTTATGCTAGTCTAAGTGTGTTTTCCCACAGCTGGGTCTAAACTATTCTCTTCTGTAGTGTCTGTGGAGAACAAGCCATGGGCTGGAGACTTTTCAGTCAGTATATTAGCATGACATTCATATTAGCACCAAATCTGTGATTACTTTGTCTAGACCGAGTAGCTTCTGTACCTTCCCTTTTATTTCTACTGAAAGGCAAAAATTAGCCATTGCTGAAGAACACACAGTGCAGCTGTCATTTTGCGTAGGCCGCTCATCTGCATTGTCAGGAAGGGGAAATGCAACCATACCGTGCCAACAATGCACCTCATTGGTGGACCGTGAATAAAATGAAGATCTCACACAATGTTATGTTCTCTGTCTCTCACCAGTGTGGAACCTCTTCTTCCCGAGTCTGGCATAGTCGCTGATATTGACGTGGAGAACATCCTCTCTGACGCAGACACCTTCTACCAACTCAAGAGCCAGCCGATTACGCTCAGGTGAGCCCAGGTCCATCCACAAACAGCTGCAAGTTTTGCTCTCTTTTCTCCGCATTTACATTGTAGCACCTTATGTCTTTTAGCAGTAAATTGCTTGTTGGTTTATCCTCTGCTGTATGAAATTAAATCGAAATAACCTGCCATATCAGTCAAAAGTCAGGGATGACAGGTTTGAGCAGAAAATGAGTTGACATGCTTACCCAGCTCCTCTGCAGCAGTTCTTCCACATGCAGCACACCTCTGGGCTTCTTTGCTCTGACTTTCTGTACAGGTTGCCCTATACAAGTACAGAGGCTCCTCAGCATGCAGACATACTATAACAGGGACCAGAAGTCTATCTGAGATTTAACTTGTTTATTATGCCAAAGTTACAGTCAGTGAAAGCTATGTCATATAGATGTCCATTTATTTATTTATTGGTCTGTTTTTAAAAAAAAAAAAAAAAAACACAGATAAAGGTATAATAAAAATATCTCTTCAACTTATTTTGATCAATCCATTTTTATTAACTGCATGTCCAGTTGAGGGTTGTGGTGATTCAACTTGTATTAGAATAATACACCCCACGTTTAACAAAAAAGAATTTCTCAAAATTTCACGCACCCAAGTTGTTTAGTGTTTGACCGTCCAATTGCTGGCGAGGAAGCAACACAAGCAGCAGCTGAGCCCTGTTACCAGTGTTCTGTCTGCCTTGGGGATGTCTGTGCTTGCATGTCCTCTGCGGTGCTCTGCTTTCCATGCTTATTTGTGTTTGCTTTGCCCTTCTCATGAATAAGTCTGCCAAAGTGTCATCCAAGCAAAGACATGAGTGGTTCAAGTGAGTCAAAGCATCCTAGAACCTAAACGGGACAAAAAAGTTAGATTTATTTTGGAGGTATAAGAGCTCTGAGTCAACAGCTTGCATAAAGAGCATTGGGTGTGTGAGAGAGCGGTTCATTTGTGGTAACTTTATTATGGTTCTCATTTTGTTTTTCAGTAATAAAAACTGAATTTATAACTTCACAGTAAACATGGATGAATGGAAATAAGGCAAAAATATAAAGAATGGAAACTAACATTTGCTGAAAGTTTTATAGCATTTGCCGGATGGCATTATTTACTCTGTGTTGTTCAGCAGCTGACGAATTGAATTCACTTGAACAGCATTCCGATTCAACAGCATAAACATGGGCTAAAACAAGGCTGTGCACACATTCAAAGAATGCAGCTATTGCTGTATTTCTTATGAGAAAAATATGGTCACATTGCACAGTTTGGTACTGTACATGCAGTAAATACGATCGTCTTTTATTATATCAGAAGTCAGGCATTTAAAGTATTAAAAACATTGGTATTAAAATGCGTGGCTATTACTGGATAAAGGCTGGATAATTCCATGTCACAATGTGTTTTGAAGAGCTGTGGCTTCTGACAGATGCCCAAAATTTTAACAAAATATGAAACACAAAAAGGAAAGGGTGTGACATTCCTCTGTCTTACACACTGCTGAGATATTTTTAAAATTGGCGAGTGTTTCAGTTGAAAGGCAGAACCTCTTCTTCTTTACCCATAAACCACATGTTCAGTAAAAAAAAAGAGTGAGTCATTATATTCCCAAAACACGCGCTGCTAACTGTTGATGGCTGCATTGCAGGTTCTGGTATGTATCCACCTCTCAGTAAATTGGTGTGGGTTTCTTTTTTTTTTTTTTTTTTTTTTTTTTTTGAATTTGTCAGCCTGTAAGGACATGTTTAGTGCAGTAAGAGTGTGTGTGTGTGGTGTTCTGCTGTGTGCTATACTGCATCTTTATGTGCTGCTGTGTAAGAAAGGCTCGCGCTGCACTGTGCTGGGGTGCATGAGCACGACGCTGCTGTCTGGTTTCCCTTTCCACTTCTCGAGCTGCACACAGGCCCTGCGCTGACTCGGCGCGTTTTCTCGCCCTCACCACCCAGCATCGCTCCCATCACGCAGCGCATCCACAATACACCAACCTCCTCCTCGGCCCTTTGCAGCAGTACACCCAACACACACTGCTGGAACAGTAGACATTTTGTTTCCTATTTGTTTTTCTTAATTAGATTAAGTAGATTTCTCAGTTTTATTTAAGAGTGCAGGCTATGGGGGCAACTTAATGTAATGAGACTGAGTTTATGGCTGTTGTAATAAGTTAAGCTTTAAGCTGAGTTATAACAATAACCGCCATTATCAAAAGGCTACACCTCATTGCCGTAACCTAACCGGGGAAATGCATTCGATCTTTAAGCAGTAAGTTGCAGAATTATGCCAGCTTGTTTCGCCAATGTAATTAATGCAATACAATCTGGAAATAATTAATATTATTCTATTTGAGGCAGTCGGTTTTAACCGAGCATGTGATGGTAGCCTGCTTGGAAGTTCCAAAAGTTTAGCCTCTGGAAAATGATCTTCAGGCAGGTCGGGGGTGTTTCGACTGCTGGTTTTTGGTGGGAGATGAAAATCGAAGGCCAAAAGGGGTCTTCAGCTGATCAGTGGTAGACGGTCAGCAAGGTTGAAGGCAGTTTTGGGGATTTTCCAAGACCTGGCAAGACCCATTTTGGAACTTTGACCATAATCTAGGCCCCAAGAAGGGAGGGAATAAGCTGTGTGGCAAGAGTGCCCTGCAGCCAGTTTAACTGCACGACAGAATAGCACCACTGCTTTGCATATCCTGCAGAGATCTGAAGGTCAAAAGGTTCTTGTCCATCTGCACAAGGCTCATGGTAAAGTGGTTTCAAAGCTTATGGTGAAGACCGGGAGCGGACCTTGCTTGACAAGCTCAAGTTGAATTGTCAGTGCACCAAGGGAAGAGAAGCAGAGATCTGGAGTGTGTGCGCAAAAGAAAGGGTAAGAGAGGATAGTAGGACCATAGCAGTAGGTTCACAAATGGTGTTTGTAATACTGAGCACTTTTAGGACAGAAGCAGCCAGCCCGTAGGCATACCCTGACTTACACATACTTTCTGGAAGTTTTGCAGTTTACAGTATGATTGCGAAACATTCTTCCAGTTAAGCAAAGTAAAGTTTTCATTTAAGTTTCATTCAGGTGTTTTAATCTCAGTAGACTGTTACATCTTCCAGGAATGATGCTGTCTTTCTTGAAATTCAAAGCAAGTCTTATGTAAACAGATTGAAGCTGAATTAAGTTTCGCAGGATTCAAATGAAGTTAGAAAGGCAGTGAAATATAGGAAATTGAAAAATGCTCTATGACAGGGAAATGGCCATTCCTGCTTGTTTTCAGTAAGCGAATGTTGTTGCAACTTCAGTTTTTGTAATTTTACACTTTGAACCCGAGCTGGTCTCCCTTGACCCCCCCTCCACCCCTTGACCCCATAATGTCAGACATTTGAAATATGTGGGAATTGTGGCGAATGGAGGAATCCTGTGAAGCACAGCTGAGAGTGTACACGAATGCTGCGTTGCACGCTGGAATGTAACTGGTTTTTTGATCACACCCTGGTTAGTAGATGACTTGTTCCTCCTGTGACCTTTAAATAGCATTTCTTTCCAGGAAAAGTAGGAACAGTTATAAAAAAAACACCATTCTATACAAATGTCAATTTACTTTAAATAGCAGGTGTATGTCATTGTTTTGGTGGATGCATACTATACGTTTATGAAAGATGTTACAGGCTTGTGTTCTCAGACCAGTAATGGCTGTGTGCTCAGGATCGCTCCCCTCTTAAGGAACATGAGATCTTTCCCAATCCAGAGAAGTTATCAAACAACTAATGTTGACCCTATCTGAGCAGCGATTCCTCTCTCCCACAGCCCTTCTGTGACCCCAGCCACCCCATCTGCCCTGTCTGCCCCATCCGCCCCAGCCATGACGTCACGAGTGCTCCTGCGGCAGCAGCTCATGCGGGAGCAGGCTCGAGACCAGGAGAGGCGTGAGGCTCAACAGCAGGCCTCGACGGCTCAGCTGCGCCACACTGACTCCTCTCCCGCCATCTCTGTGTCTGTGCCTCCTTCTGCTGCCCGGTCAGCTGCAACGCAGGTGCCCGTGGAGGTGCTCAGGGTAAGGACGTTACCAGGGGTATTCCTGAACTCCAGTTTTATCTGGTTCAATAAAACCTTTTGTATGTGTGTTGCTGTTTTTAAACTGCTCTACATTTAATCTCCCGGAGACAAGCACCCCTTTTCAAATAGATGAGGGAAACGCCGAGCACCATTCTTCCTAATCCTCATTTACTGTTAAGGCCCTTTTGCCGCAGCAAATGTATTTTTCACTATTTTTCTTTTTGTCTTGTAGGTGCAGAGCCATCTTGAAAATCCCACAAAGTACCACATACAGCAGGCGCAAAGGCAGCAGGTGAAGCAGTACCTCTCCACCACCCACGGAACAAAAGTGGCCAATCAGACCCTCGGGGTATCTTCATCCCCGCAGTCTGGGTCAGCCCCAGAACTGGCCCCTGCAGCCGGCAGCACTCCAAGCAGCCCTATGGCTCTGCTCAACCTGGGCTCCAACAAAGAGGAAGTATGTAACCCACAGCACATCTCATTGTGTGCATTTCACGTCATGGCTGCACTACGCTTCAAGGGTACACTCGCACTTAGAGTTGTGCTTTCAGCCATTACTCATGACTAGAGATGTGTTCATTTACTGTAAGCAAACAGTTGTGCTGTGTATGGTGGTGCGACAAATAAACTGTCCTGAATACATAAATATGATCCAACTAGACATTGATGAAGTTTCCCTTGATTGAATTTTCTCCTGAGCTCTTATCTAGATTGAGGAAGTTTCTGGATCAACTTTAAATATAATTTAAGAGCAAAAAGCAAGCGTGAATTGTATGATCAAACAGCATTGTTTCAATTGAAAGGTGGTAAACTTTGAGTATGGAAGGCTTATCAGACATGGGTCTACTGGTTCCTTATCGGGGCTGACTGCAGGCAGCCGCCGTGGAGACGGTTCCTATCTGTCACCGTCACTCTGTGCTTTGGTGCCATGTTGTACTACCAGATTCCACATCAGCAGGATATTGACACCAGCACCTATAACGCACACAAAAGACAGGACGAGTAATAGCTATTGCAGCCTTAACTGCCTTTTTAACTGTGTGTTTTCTTAAGTAGTTTACTATGGATCCAGAAAATTAGATCACTACTGTCAAGAGTAGGATAGAAAACGTTTAAGTTGAACATTTTGTGAAGGATATAATGGCAATTGACTTGGCGTTTACAGCAACATAAGCCGTTTCTTTGCCAGAAAATGTGTAAGATGTCATGGTATTTACTTGAATGGACACAGCAGGTCATGTTTACTGAGCTCCTTGTCTGTGTGCAAACATTATTGATTTTTATGGATTGTGAAGAAAATACCACTACTACGCTCCTGCACCGTTTATTTTCCATTATTGCTCTCTTGATACCAGATCAAGGAAAACATGAAAGACTCCTCTGTTTTATTGATCTTCTTCTTTCCCACTTTGCAGATTGATGTCATTGATGATATTATCAGCATGGAATCCAGTTTCAATGACGATATCATGACTTTAATCGACTCTGGCCTGCAGCCTAACACGGTATGCAGTGTTTTCCTGGGTCTACAATTACAAATGTTTTAGTTGTGCTTGAATTTTTAAACAAATACTCCGTGTTCAGCTGGTTATATGGATATTTTCACCATTCAGTTATGCACTCCTTTGTTATGTTAAAGCAAGATTATGAGTAGTACACTAGGGGAAATTTTAGTTTACTGTTCCATATTTTTTCCAAAATACACACCCATCTTCCACCTCAATTTCCATGACGCTTTCACTAACCTAAAATTTCAATGGAAATCTGTGAACCTCTGCAGAAATATGCTGTTCTGCATTTGTACAATGTTTTGGCCCTTTATATAAGGTGTAACAGTTCTCTGATGAAATTTTGTGCCAGGATCGTGACCAATCTACCATTCTACCATTGCATATTTTCTTTGATAATTATGTCTATGAGGAAGAGAAGCTCTGAGCACTGTCAAACCCAAATAACTGGTTGTTCTCCTGTGGGGATAGTTGTGGGTGGCACACTGGAAAACTGCCCAGTAGGTTCCTGACTTAGCTATGCTTTCGGTTGACGCTGTCAAATGGAAGGAAGGACCAGGCTGTGCTAGGCGGGACTGAACTGTTGGGTGTGGACAAGGAGGTGTTCTCAGAGCCTGCACTCCAACCTGGGGCAGAGCCGAGTTCAGTACGGTGTTGGCAGTTCAGCTTGAGCCGTTACCCACACCAGACACTAGTTGTGTTTGTAGGAGCTGGGTGGAGGAAAGCTGCATGCAGAGCGCTGATAGTAAACTGGAAGGTTGTTTTTTTTTTTCCTTTCTTTCTTTTTTTTCTCCTTTTTTTTTTTTTTTTTTTTTTTTTTTTGGGTCTTCACAAGGCATTTCCCCATTTGTCAACTGTCCCCAGTGAAAGAGGAAGGTGAACTTGCTGCTGTTAAGCAGAAGATGAGGATTTTGTTTGTGCAGCAGGATTATGAACGGAAAAGAAGTAACGTTAAGGTAAATGTTGGAGGGGCTGGGCTGTGCATTTGCAGAAAATATATATGTAAGTTTACTCACAAATGTGTAAGAATACTAACCATACATTATTGTAAATTATTATTCTTTGAAGGAATTTCTCTGTGTAACAAAGAAAATTCTATTGTATCTTTGTTTTGTGTGCTTTGTACGCGTATCCAGACATATAGCTGTGATAAGAATGAGCCATGTGCTACAGTTGTAGAGTAAAGAAAAGCATTGCAAACCAGCTGAGAAAAGGGGAAGGAGATTAGAGGAAATAGTGTGAAGTTCATTGTCTCACATAGTCTGAACATTTTGATTGAAATGGTGAATTTCCTGCTGTCAAGATGGGTACTTCAGCCCCAGCCCTATCCTCAGCCTCTGTAGTGTCAGCACAGAGCTGAGATGTGGTGTGAAATGGCTAAGAGTTCACCCCTCTCGTGCCTCGCTGTCCACATTCTTGCAGGGGGTTGTTGTGGGTTGTGCTGTGCGTTCTGCCGGTGCTTTCCTGCTGTTGCCTGGGACTCTGTTATCTCTTTATGTTGACTCTGCGTCTCGATGTGGGACTCCTGTGTTGAGCAAACAGCTGACTTGTTTTTGTCGGCTGACCATTTTGGGACAGAGGTCAGTCTTTCACAAGAAGGTTTATGAATGTGACCTGAAACAATGTAATGACTGTTGTAGGCAAACACATGTTCATACTGGAGTTGTGAGACTTTGCTCTTTGATGGAAGCATGTATAGGCCTCGGTTTATTACCCTCCAGTGCTACACTGCTATCTATGCAAAAGTGTACAGGTTAACTTTTTTGACATTTAATTCATATTAGGTTAGATAACCTTACAATTTGGCCAAAAATCCAGATGTGCGTCATGATTTTAAGTATTTGATTTTAATTAGATTATATTTTTCCATTATTGGAAGAAACACTGAACTGTATTAACCGCAGCCATGTAACAGACATGACATAAATCTTGTCCTCCTCTGCGTTTGGGTAACCGTGGCGCTGACTTGTTCTTCCCAGCTGCCGGTATCAGGTAACGTGTTGGATGTGTACAGCACTACAGGGATGCCAGCTCCCACCATTGCTGTCAGCAGCTCCTGTCCTGCAGACCTGACCAACGTCAAGAAGGAGCTGACTGGTACGAACAACTCCACTGGCTGCATCCTCTGCCCCCTTTACTTTCTCCCCTCATTTCTGTTACTCTTTTCTGGATTGTCATTCTTTCTTACATCTGTTTTTAAGTGTTTTTTTTTTCTGCATTTATTATCTTTACTCTTTGTGACAGTTGTTTCATAATTTTCGTGTAATATGCAATATGTTTAATGTGGAGATTAAACATATTGCATATTACACGTCAGTGTTATAGCACACTGTCGACTCTTGTTATAGAGGCAGAAGCCAAGGCTCTCATGAAGGAACGACAAAAGAAGGACAACCACAACCTGAGTGAGTTGCATTGTGATCCCTGTACAACAGTTACTGAGTTGGGTTGGTGCCTTTGCAGAGCTCCCATTTACTTTCATTCTTCTTTGTGCAGTCGAGAGGCGGAGGAGGTTTAACATCAATGACCGCATCAAAGAGCTGGGAGAGCTCATTCCCAAGTCAAGTGATCCGTAAGTGTGTGTGTGTGTGTGTGTGAGAGAGAGACACATATTGCCATGCCATGCTGACAAATGTAAGGCCTCACTCTTGACTGGGCTGTCTCACTGTTCATGCTATGGACACAGGGAGATGCGCTGGAACAAAGGCACCATCCTAAAGGCCTCGGTGGACTACATCCGCAAGCTACAGAAGGAGCAGCAGAAGGCCAAGGAGATGGAGATGCGACAGAAGAAGCTGGAACACACCAACCGCAGCCTGCTACTACGTGTTCAGGTCAGGAAGACAGGCTGCAGGAGATATGGCCTTCCTTAGTTTCCATGACCTTTTTCTCATTGTCCGCATACTTTGGGGTTCATCCCTGTTGGTCTGTTTCCCCTATGCCATCCTCAGTGTGATTTCCTATCAGACATCACATACCGAAAAGAAACCAACAGCAATTTACTGCACTGTAGTAGTAATTGCATCTCCCGCTTTTGCGATTTCACCTTACGAGCCAGTTTCCGGGAACACGTTGCACTCATACAAGTAGGGGGACACCCATACTGGAGAAAAGCTGACTGTCTGTTACGTAAATTATACATTTTAGAGGTGAAAATACTTTATATTTCTTTCAGCAGTATGTGAATGTGTGTGCATACTAAATACTTGACTTGCCTGCTCACGGAGACTAGTGAATGTTTACTGGTGATTGTTCACAGGAGCTGGAGACTCAGGCTCGACTCCACGGCATCGCCACAGCTGCCGTCGTCACACCGGCCTCCGAGTCAGATCACCTCTCGCAGCAGCAGTTGGCTGGCCAGCAGCTTGAGTCAAGCTCTTCTGATGTCCTTTCCCACAGCCTGCTCAGTATGGCTGCATCAGGGGTAGGAGGTGGAGTTCCTGTTCAAACCACCACCCCCTCTTTCATGTCTTTGCCCACCTCCGCTTCCTCAGTGGGCGGGCCCATCAGCAGCCCCCTCGACATGGGTTCCTTGACCTTTTCTGAGTTGGACAACCCCACCTCTAACACTTTTGACACGTCTCTGATGTCGGACATGGGTTTGGGGGATATCCTAATGGATGAAGGGTGTGCCCTGTCTCCTGTAGGGGGTGCCGACCCCCTCCTCTCCTCTGTGTCCCCTGGCGCCTCCAAGACCAGCAGCCGACGGAGCAGCTTCAGCATGGAAGAGGACCTGTGATGTGGGTGTGATCTCCAGATGGTTGCTTGGCCACACAGACTCCAGCAAGGAGCCACAACAGCCTTCTGCTTTCCAGCCCTGTGTGAGTAGGCTTAGCTCAGAGAGCAAAGACGCCCCTTGTACCAGCCCTCAGCTTCATGCCCCACGGCCAACTTCTCCACTCTGTATTTACGTCCGACGGAAAGGAATTGGCTCTGAATGCAGCTTACCTCAACCAAAGGCTTTAATCGTGAAGAGTTTGAGCAATAATAATGAGAGTTGAAGGTGGTGTAAAACGCAGAACATTGTTGTGGCTCCTGTGCACTTTTAAGAATATTTTAGCTACAAGGAGCAACAAAAAGAAATACACAGTTGTGGTATATCTGAGCAAATGTACATTTTAGATCTGTATCTATACATCATCTTTTTTTCTTAGTTTTTACTTTAGAAAGTATACCTGTTGGAATAGCAGGAAGTGCTGTAACTCCTTTTCAAGTATTCCTGTTTTCTCTTTGTTTCAGTGAAACAAAGGCATAAAAAAGATGTGATTCACTTGCCAGAAACATTTTTTATTACTGACCTTGGATTTTTTTTAATATAAATATATTTGTGTGTTAATGTTACATTTCACTTAAAGCATTTTAGCTTGTTGATTTACAAAGGGATACCTGTATATGTTAACAATAGGATTTCCACTGTATGGCCTCTGCAAACAGTTGCCATCTTTCTCTGTTGTCTTCAGGACAAAAAATCGTGCAAGATTTGGACTAAACAGCTCTATTGCTTACTCAGTTTTAGGGAAGACCAATTGCCTTTGGTCAAAATGTAGCGCTTACAATTTAACCAAAGGACTTACTTTTTAGAGAGCAATGAAATCATAATATAGAGGTTGGATGGTCCTGTCATGGTCTTCTGTCCCCTCTGACTGACGCAATGAGACTGACACAGACCTAAGCAGACCAGTGATGGTCAAATGTGTCAGACCCACGTTTGTGCTAAATCAACACTGACGTCACTTTGACTGACAGCTTGAGGGAGCCAGGTGAGACCAGCAATGTGACCTTCTGACCAGGACCTACATCATAGCTGAGGTTTAGCGCGAGCTGCTGAGCTCCTCAGCGAGGCCCACAGCCAGCTAACCACGGAACTGCTCTGGTCCAAGCACAGCGGTCGATCTATATACCGATATCAAACTGACTGTTCCCTAAACTTACCTGGAAATCGACTTTTTCTCCCCTTGTCTTTTCCTAACTGTAAGGTTCCTCTTTTTTTTTTTAAATCCAAGAAATGTTCTAGTAAAACATTTCCAAAGAAGTAGTTGGATCAATTTGTGCACCCATCATCTTCTGCACTATAAATCTTTGTGTTTCCCAAAACAAATATGCATTGAAATGTGCAAGAATATAAGCAATAAATGAAGTGTCCACTCACTGTGACAGGGCAGTGACCCCCTCCCCTTCCACTGTGCTTCATAAATCCAAACTCCGAGGGAGCAGAGGATGTGTTTATTATGGTGCAGTTTGTGCAGTGTTTACCCTTTACAATATGCAGACATCTATATAAAAGCTGAAAGTTTTTGTTTTTTCTTTTACGCACATCAGGTTCATTACCACGATACATGTTTACTGCATGAAAACAGTAATTTAGCAGGCAAATGTATATGTGCTTTTGTGCATGCTTGTTCATGTGCACCATGTCGGTTTGGTGTTTAAAATGTATTACTGTTTAGCTCAGTCCATTTTGTCTGCAGAGCAAAGGCCAGTGCCTCCCTCCTCACCGCACCCCAGACTCAAGTTGCCCAGCAGAGTGAGGAAAATCTCTCAGAACTCAGTTTGGAGTTCCTGCTGGTGTTTAGGTAAATTTGCGGGCAAGGAGTCTTTCACGTCTCGCTTGCGTGAATGTCATTTCGGTTCATTCTGGGTCGCCGAGTGACAGCAATGTCCAGATTTCTCCCAGAAACGCTTGGGTTAACTTTGATCTGCCTCAGTCGGAGCATCTTGGCGCCAGCGTTCTGTCGCTCCAAACTTTACTCGATTTTGTGGACGTAACTTCAGTGTTTTTGACCGCAGCTTCTGTTACAAAATGAAATGTGTACAATCTGTACACGTGACCAGCGTAACGCTCGTCCGGTAAACTTTCTGCGTTGTTCCCCATAGACATCGGCACTCCTGGCTCGAGCTGAGTGTCGGGGAGACGGTGTGCGAGTGGGCATGAAATACACCTGCCGGAGCCCAGCCAGAAGTGTGACGTCTATCCGAGTCCCTCATTCTCTCCAACGTGTAGCAGAACAGAGAGGGATGCGTTCACGTTTTTCACTGTGGCTGTTCTTTTAATTTTGCTTCTTAGCATTTTTACATTTTGAGTCCTACAGTTTTCTTGTGTGGTAAGTTTACAAGTTCGAATCAGTTGATACATTTTGACACTTAAATATGAAGCCATTTTCAGCAGTGCTCTAGACACAAAGGTAAAATACTATGTAATAAGTTTTTATAAAAAAATAAATTAATATACAAAGTGATTTATCACAATGCAGCGCATCTGTGTTGGTGTGTGTCTGTGTGTATTTTATATACATGCACACATACCTGTGTCTGAGGCGTTATGAAAGAATATACTCCTTAACATATATTTTAACAAGAGTGTATACTTGTCTAATATATAGTAAATAGTAAAATATCAGATTTTGCTCTAATGCTGTGTAAATTAGATATATTTGCTGTTACTGTGTACTTTTCTTTTTTTTTTTTTTTTTTATAGCAGTAGTTTTAGTTGATATGTTTGTATATTTGACTGGTGGTCAGGTGCAGCACATGCTGGTGAGCCCTTGCGGTTGACCGCCAGGCGAGAGCTAAGCATGTAGCCTGTGTGTTGGTGAGGGAAGTGGGCTTTGGAGACATGTTGCTCAGTAGTTGCATTTCTGCCGCCAAGGTCTCATTCCCTGTTGTCTGAAGCTCTGTGTTCCATGTGCACGTCATGAAGCTGGGATTCAGAAGAAAGTCATAACCATCTGTTTATGCAAAGAGATTTCCTGACATCTGACTACTGTGCAGTAGATCAAATTTCCTTCCTCCTCTTTTGCGCAGAATCGAGTCCGGTGAGCTTGATAAATTTTAAACCGGCTCTCACGCAGAACCGCGCAAGTCTGCTCGCTCTATGCAATTTCCCCCAGCTGAGCCATTGCACACAACCGGCCTGTCCCACCCTGTTGCTTCGCTGCACTGCGTTTCTGGTCACTGCTGCTTCACCGCTTGGATTGATGTTAAAGTGGCGCACGGCACAGTGAGATAGATGATACGTTGACAACCGTGTCAACATGTCCTGTCCCTCCACCCTGGCAGATCAGCATCGGTGCCCTTCTGCTTTCGAGGGTCCATCATCACGTGCCCTTCGGTGTGTGTGTGTGGCTTTTTCCATTTTGTCTTTGAGCAGCAGCAATACAGAAAAACAAAGTATGTGTATGTGTGTACATGGACCCAAGCATTGACAAATGAGTACTTGTTTATCTTCTGCTTTTCTTGTAAGACACGGCAATCATTGAGCCTTATTTCTGTGTCCTGTGTCCCATCTGCGAAAGTGTTTGCCGATTATGTAACTGCTTTTGTGTAACCCAGTGGCAGCCTTGCTCCTGGATTGTGCAAGAAAGCTGCTTCCATCAATGCAACACAGATTTGTTGTAGTCCGTGTAAATCCAAGGGAATGAAAAACAACGGGTAAGGATTTCTAGTGCTGCTGCAGCTGAAATCTGTACTGTAAAAAGTCCAATCGCCAGTCTTAGACTAAAGGGATTTGCGGTGCAAGTTTATGATTCTTCCCTTTCTTTGTGGAGTTTAATCTTGTCACAAACCCTTATTTCATTATTTGTAATTCCCTTTACTCCTCACACTACTGTGGAAAAATATGGTTTACTATAGTCATAAAGTACATTTTTTTACATTATAAATTTATGTAAAAAAAAATAAAACTATACAACAATAATTAAACTGGCATGTGATTTGTTTATGGGAGAATAATGGTTGACAAAATGTTTTCAAGAAACATGAGGTAAAGAAATGTATAATGTGTGCACAACACAGCAGCTCTAACTTATTTGAGCCCTCAGGCATTTCAGTCTGTTTTGTTGCTTTATTCCAGGGGTTAGAGGGATGTCAGCTGCTTTGTAATTGCTTGAATACCAGGGTAATGGAAGGCCGGTGAGGGCCGTGTCCTTTTATGAGCTTGGGATATTTTTAGTTGTCAGAGCACAAGTTTTATTTTCTCACCTGGCTGACATTCGTAATGAAACGCATCATTTGTAATTACATTATGTTCATTTATTTTGATCCAACAGCTTGAAAGGTGCAAGAGCAACACCATGCTTGTGGTTACCTGTGCATTTCAGCTGCAAACACCATGCTAGTCAGTCAGCTACTTGACTAAATTGTGACCCTCTGGTTTGTAAATATTGCAGTGGTTGAGCGTTTTTTTTAAACCAAAATCTAAAGGGGGGGGGGGAGAGATGTTGCCGTATTAAGGAAGAGGCAGTGATTTAATTTTATAGTGCTGTATGTGTGGTTCCCTCCATTGGACTGATGCCCTGTGCCAGGATGACTTGCTTTATTTCTTGCATTTCCTGGCTGGGGTCTGAACCCCAGTTGTCCTGTGCTGGACAGCAGAAACTGGCAAGGACAGCAGAAAATGAGCAGATGGAAATTTCAGCCTTGGTTGTAGTTCTATTGCCGGTCCTCCAGGGGGCAGACTAGGGTCACTTATTCCTCTGAGGCATTACCGGTCTTGACCACTTCCTACACCAAAGACTGGGAGGTTTTTGCCTTTATAAGCTCTATTTTTTGCTTTTATTAACAAAAAGAACCTTTTTATGTTTGTGTAATGTACCAATTGCCTGTGTTCAGAATTTATGTAACAAATTTAAGTTCTGATAGATGTCTCCTCACCTCAACAAAGAATCTAGAAGGTATCAATGACCTGTAATCTAGTTATTTTGCTCTTTGTGTTTTCAGTGCAGTCACCGCTCATTTGTTCAGCTGTCCTCACAAAGTGTGTGCGTGTGTGTAAAGTAAGACATGAAGGAACCCCTTTGGACCATAGGCCCAGTAGAAGGAGGCCTCTGGCTCAGGGACCCCATGGGGCCATTGCCCTTCCTCAAACTGCCAGTTTTAAGAGATGCTCTTTACACCTCTTCTCTGTATCCACCGGAGTGTCGGTGTGCTCTCTAATGGAAATTATTTCTCATCTGGCTTACTTTTTTCCAGTCCCAGGTAAAGTGCCGCTTCATACAACTCTTGAACCCTTACCGGTGAGTGCTGCATGGAGTTAGTGGGGTTGACAGGTTCACACATTCTAGACCGAAAATGAAGCTAATAATAATTTTAAAAATTGAGAGGATTATTAATGACCTGTATCTGAAAGCGTATTACACATTAAAAGCCCGGTCACTGGTTTGGTGGCCCTGGGCCTTTCTCACCTTCTGTCAAAAAGGCATCTGTGAACATCTCAAAAGCAGGACTGCTGAAGTGCTGTACACAATACAAACTTAATATCAAAGTAAATAAGTGACAAGGAAGCTGCTTAAGCACACAGGGTGAGGAGAACAAGAGAAAGTTGAGCTGCGTTTCTCCCACAAGTGGTTTGTTTCTTCAGCTGCCATGCACGCACGAATCTGCGGTCACAGCCTCTCTGTGACTGGCATCACTCAGACCTGCATTGTTCCATCTTGGTGAAAATAAGCAAATTGTTCTTCTGGAGGAGTGATCCACCGTCAGTCAGCATGGAGCTGCCTTCTCACATGTCAGTCCTTCCAGGAAGCTGCTGCAAATATGGGTATTTTTGCACTCCCTTTCCCTTCCTGCCATAAAATCCCTGATCCTTTTCTCATAATAGCCACTTCCCCTTTGGTACTTTTTATTAACATTGGACTTGAGTCCGGCTCTCCCTGCTGAGATCGGTTAACTTAACCCTGGGCTTGGCTGGCCTTTGGATTGGGTGGATAAAGCTTAAATAAATGAATATGGATTGGGTTTTTTGCCATGGGTGTTTTATGAAAACAGTATTCAGTTCATATCCGAGGGGCACCGTGCTTTATCAGTGACAGTGGGGGGAAGGGGGCCGCTCGCTTGGTTTTGAGGGCGTTGGCACCCAGTTTGCTTAGGAGACCCTATGCCTGTCTGTTGGTTTTGGCAGAAGCACTGCAGCACCTCTGCTGTTTTCCCTTTTTTAAAGTCTAACAAGTACATCTGGTCTAAAAATACATCTCACCCCTGAGCCCTGCGCTCCTCACCGCTTCTTTGACTCCAGAGCCTCTAGACTTTGTGTAGCGGACTCGGGTCTTCAGCTCTTTAAAGCTCCTTTCACATTTAGCTATTTGAAACCTATACTTTTGTGTGCAGATTTGCAAGATGTGTTGGTTTCTTCTCCACAGATTTTTCCTTAACCCCATGGACTGAACAGGCCCCCACACTGCGTTCATGTATGTTTTTAGATGTTACACTACTTATCCAAACATCATGAAAAATGTATGAAATAACAGTTCTATAAGAGTAAGAGTTTTCAAATAGCCATTCACAGCAATAAACAAAACCAGCTGTGAGGAGGAACGTTTGGAGACTGGTTAATATGTTCTCCAAGTGGCTGAAGGTTATGGGACATACAATGAATTAATACTTTGACCCAATATATCCCAAAGCCCAAATCAGACATGAGAACTCTGAAGATGCTTGTGCAGTGTGATGGTAAAAAGCCACAGAGTTGAACAGGTTGTGCAATTGGAAAACTGGATGAGTTGACAGGTGTAGATTATTTACTTACCAGCCACTTTATTAGGTACACCTACCTGATGGTGATGCTGTAATGGGGTGAGGGATGATTTCTTGGCACACAGCAGGTGTTTTTAGTTGTTTTAGTACCATCATTTAGTACCACTCATCACTGGAATGCTGCAGAGTACCAACATACTAACCAAGGGCAGCCATCCCTTCGTAACCAATGTGGTCTTTCCAGCAGAACAACCTGCAACGTCAGTAAACAACATCGCAGGATGGTTCCACAAACATTATAGTGCCTTTACTTTACCGCAGTGACTTGCACAGTACCCGCTTCTCAAGCCAGTAGACCATTTTTGAGAAAAGGTTTGGGTGTTACCAGAACAAATGTTCTGCCAAACAATATGCAAAAATTCCTGATTTCTGTTTCTTATTTCTAATTTTATTGTAAAGGATCTGAAAACAATAAAGATACAGGGAAAAAAATATTCAACTGGTTTCTTCTGATTTTTCCAGATTATTTTATCTGTATGATACCAGAAATCTGTAGTGGGATTTAAGAAATGGAAAAGATGTTACAGTGGGAGCCAAAGCCAAAAAGTTCACTTTCAGTCCAGGAGCTATACATACACAATGCATATATTTATACAGCACACCTTTTAACAGGAGTTTCCATAAAAACATAATGAAGAAAAATAATATCTAATAAGATTGAATGAAATGAGGTCGGACAAAAATTTCAAGCAATCACAAATGTGTTCTACTTTCTATTGTAGATGAGAACAATTTAGCTGAAATTGTTTTCTGCTTCTGAACAAATATTGCAGTTTATTTTTTAAAACATTTGTTCTGTATTGAAAATGTAGTTATTTGCTCAGAAATGAAACGTGACCCAGGAGTATTCCTCTCCCTGTTGGCCTCCCCCCACACTTCTGCAATGGCCTGCCAATGCAAGGGAACATCGGTGACCGCTGAGCATCAGCACATTTTGATTCTCAGTTCTGAGGCGAAGGAAAAGTAAAAGTTTTGCTGCAGAAAGGTCTGAGGTCCAGAGTGAAACACTCTGTTGATTCACACAAACCAGCCATTTGGGCTGTAACTCATTAACTAACCCCTAACTCTAAGTGATCGTGTAGGCCTAAGAATCTCAACGTTTCGCCTCTGGAGAAGCCTCACTCTTGGTGCCACTGCCCCTGCTCAGATTGGGTGGTGAGTGACAGACTTGCTGTGGAATTCTGTCCCTGGGCTGAGCTTCACCGCTGGCACAGAGTTCCAGCGAAGTGACACCACGCAAAGCTGCTTCCTCTCTGGGCGATCGGCTGCACTTTTGAAGCCCAGCAGGCCAAGGTCGGAGGCCAGCAGAATGCTAGTTGAGAGCTGCACAGCGGGCTCGGTGGGACCGGTCAGTCATCCACCACCGTCCCTTTCGACTCATTTTAGTTCTTCCTGTCCTTCCTGTTGACTCTGGCTTCGCATGTGGCTTCAATAAACCAGCCTTTCCTGTCTCCTCCGGCAGCTAAGGGCCTCTGCTCTGACTGATTATACAAGGAAACCTTAGACATCTTTCTGCATTGACACCGAACAAACAACCTTTTCAGCAATTATACAATAAAACGTCTTTTTTTGCAATACTCAGGCTGAAAAGCAGAAGACTTTAGAACCGAAAGTTGCTAATACACAAATAAGGTTCAACCATTTTTTCTTCTTCCTGTCTGTCAGATGAACCATTTCAAGGCGCAAGCTCCAAGTGTTACTGTTTCACACCTTTACCATCTGGTAAAGCAACCTTAACCAAAGGCTTCGGCTTTTTCCCAGATATTGCTCGCTACAGCGTTAACAGGATGAGTGGGGGATTTCTCAGTACAGGTATGAAGGGCTTGTGATGCTACCAGGTAAGATGTTTCCCACTGTAGCACAATAATGCTGCAGGCTGCCATTGTGTCAGCTGAGCAAATCTGGGAGCTTGAGATCTATGACTTGCTAGTTTTTTCTCCAGTTAAAGAATAAAACAACCATTGACTCCTCGATTCTCAAAAACAGGGGCCAGAAACCGCCATCAAGTTTTACATCTTCTAAAATTATCGGAATTATAAACTTAATAATGAAGCTGATTGTAATAAGTAAGAATTCCCAATAGAGAATAGAATAGAATAGAATAGAATAGAATAGAATAGAATAGAATAGAATAAACCTTTATTATCCCACGAATGAGAAATTTAGGTGTTACAGAGCTCTTTCACAAGGGGAATATAGGAGAGAACAAGTAGTTAGTAAGAAGGACAAGAACAATTACAAGAACAATAAGAACAATAAGACTTTTAGTTCAATATCTTTATTAACTCTGAGCTGTATCAAAGGCTAAGCTCATTTTAATTGTCCAAAAATAAAAGCAAAAATTTTGGACAATTCAAAATTTGCCCTCTTGCCATGGATAATTTGCACGGAACGGCAGCCACAAGCTGGAGACTCTGTGGATCACAGGAGCAGCCACCCAAGTGGCCAGAGGCCTCACAGTGCTGCAGAAACCCAGGCTCAAATGGCACCTCCTGCTGCAGCACCACAGCCTTCTTCAAGGTGCTAAACCTGTTTTGTGCTAACAACAAAACAAATGGCAAAAACAGTAACAAATATGAAAAATCTGAATATCAAAATAACCAAGTGATGAAAACGCAACAAATAGAACTGAATTTTTAAATGTTTGAACGATGAAAATTAGATTGTCTGTTAATCGAGGTCATGAAGACGACACAAGTAAGCTCTCCAAGGACCTTGTGACAGTAACGGAAATAAGTTTGATGTAAAAAAAACATCAAGGCCATCTCGCAGGGTTCTTTCCAGTTGTTCTCTCATCTGGACAACCAACCTATGATCGTGAAGTGACAGCTGGGCTGCCGTTCTCCATGGATAATGAATAACTCTAACAAACACATTAGGTGTCAGGTGTTCACAGGTTATTCATTCTGATTCTTATTACTTTTTTGGTGCCAGCGCTGTGAGTGGTGTGGGCCTCTCCACTGTTTCCTTCTTTGAGGTAACTCCAGCCAGGCACCACTGTCTGGCCCTTCCTTTGCACCAATGACAGCTGCCAACTTTACTAAAGGTCGACTATCAAACCTGTCCCACTTGGAACCCAGCAGCCAGCATGTGCTGGCAGTGGGCTTGAATTCAGGTGGTGACGGTGGTGTGGAGCAAGGCACATCCTCCCCAATCCGAATTTCAAACCGAGGTCAGGGTTTCATTCTTTTCCTGTTTATGACTGGAACTCTGATCATGTGTAGATATACCAATACCTGGCATTCATAAATTATGTTTACCCCCTTCTTTTTTCACATTTTTGTCCTTTACGCTTTAAGATGGCATGAGAATAATGTTTGTCTCCCTTCTCCCTTACATGATAAGTTCAACATGTTTATGAAAATAAAAATTCATTAATATTACTCAAGCAGCTTTTTGGCGAAACTTAAGTTTTAGTTAAACCTATAAAATGAATCTCCAGTCAATACCTTGTACAATTGCCTTTGGAAGTAAACTGTAAGTCTCTGAGGGAATTTGGACAATTTGTCTATGCGAATTTCTTCCAACTCTGCCAAGTTGTACAAAAAGCTTCGGTGGATGCTGGTTTTCAGGCCATGCAGTTCTCAAATGGACTCACGGCTGAGCCGTGCTGGAATGCTTGCTTTTTGTTAAACACCAATTCTTTGTCGTTTTTGTCATATGTTTTGGGTCGCTGTTATTTTCAAATGTGAGCCTCCAACGTAAATGCAGGTCTGTTCCAAATGAAACAGATTGTCCTACAGGATTTCCTGTATTTGGCTTCAGCTGTCTTCTCATAACCATACACCCAGTGATTCCAAGATAGGCCCCACGATGCACAACCCTGACCAGGACAAATAGTTATCTCTGATGGATGGATGGATGGATGGGATTTTGTCCTTTGTACGTACAAGTTTGGCAGTCCCCTCTCCCATGCATGCAGTGCTCTTGTAATTTGAAACAGTTTGTCATGGGCGAGTACCAAAATTAGAAAATTATCAAAGGTGGCTGGATGAGTTCCGAAGATGCTGTGAATAAAACTGAAGTTGTGAATGTGTTCTTTGCATGTATCTGAATTTGTGTGCTGAGGAAGATGCCATTTATTTGTTGTCAGTTTATATAAACAAAACAAATATGAAGTTGAGTATTTTTGTCCCTTACCTCTTTTTCTCTTGTGTATGGTTTGCTACTGGTACAACAGTGGCAGGGGCCTCTACCATAAAGCGCATGTGAACTTGTCACTGCACCACTGGCATCAGCCTACCCAAAGATCCTCTAAGATGTGCTGTCAGCAGCCACCACAAAACAACCCTGAGAAAGAGATTCTTTAGACAGATGTGGTGACCATTGCACCTTGAAACCAAGGTCAGAAGTAACTGTCACACCTTGCAGTACAGTATGTGCACTAAGAGACTGCCCATGTAGAGGAGAGGAAAAATGCCAACGAAAGAAGAGACACACAACCAATGTGAAAAGGACACCATGCCCCATGCTGGCAGTATCACATCACAAATATTTGCCAGCGTAGGTGGAGCTGGAGGGATGGAATTTTTTTCCAAACAGGAAAGGATTTTTTTTCTGCGGCACAATGGAAAATAATGTCTGTACCGCCCATGTTATAATACTGAAGATTGAGATTGCAATCTGAAACTGAATCCGCAGGTGCCAGTACCTAAATTCACTGGACTTTAGCTTTTCAGAAAGTAGTCATAAATTATATTTGTCCTTTGAAAATAAATATATTAATATATGTTAAAAAGCTTTGCTGATGTCAGCTAGCATAACAGTAAATCTGTGGGGCTTTGATTTAACTGAGTACTGCACTGCAGACTAGAGGCTAGTACTATAGTACAGACACAGAAAGTGAGGAACACACACACACACACACACACACACACACAGAAGCTCTTTGTTTTGATCTCTCCCAATAAATCCAATCCAACCCTAAACTGCAAAGCAAAGAGACTTTGAAAAGTTTCCTTACACTTCAGGATTGAGGTGTGCAGTATGGACTTTAGAGTTATACTAGATATGTAACTAATAACCGGTATACCCTTTTCCAGTCAGGATGTTTGGGTATCCAGTATAAATTTTATATTGGATGTCTTTTATGCTGGTTGTCTTTTCACACTTCTGCCCAAAGCTGTGAGTTCACCAAGTTCACGTTCTCCTCAGCCCTAGTCTGTTACCTGTTACTTCCTCCTGTCCACCAAGCATGGGAAATAATACAAGCATTGACAGAGGTGAACCTTGGTCATAACACTCCTCTGGGTACAGGGTGTCTCAAAGTGAAAAGAAATGGATAAATGGCCAAAATAAGTTAGCTTTCAAAAACCTACATTAATGTATTGGCATTACTGACAGAAATACTTTGTACCCTACAAAACATTCTCAGTTAGCATTTTAATACACATATTTTACATATTATTGGACATATTTATAATATTTTGCATATTTTTTATTGACTTCTATGTTTACTGGTAAAAAGTAAAAACAAAATTAATCATTCCCAAAATTAATATGAACAGTACAATGTTTCCAGAAAGTACAAGTAACTAAGTAAATTTATTTCCCATCTCTGCAGATCAGTGTATAAACACTAAACAAATGTAAACACATTCTCAGCACAGGTAGACTTATATACTGTACATTCCAGATGTTAGGGTCTGTAAAACTGCTACAAGAAAAAAAAAATAAAGGAAAATCCAACTTGTGCATTGCTTTTTCTGCAGTTCATAAACCTTATTTATTTTAAAAAATGAATGAATAGCAGCACATTATAGAGGTTAAAATACGTTTTTTATTGTGTATCAAAAGTCAACATACAATATTTACAATCTTCAGCAAAATTACCAACTTTACTTTTCCAGGCAAAGCAAGATCAGATACAAAGCATTCTGTCATTAAAAGCTGCTTTTTTATATTATGGCATTGATCACTTTCCCTCCATTTTGAGGTTAAATATTCATTATAGTCGACTTAATAAGAATAAGCGTTAAACAGAGTAAAAGTGGATCTGGTTAGAACTCGTCTTATTCCCTGGCTGCATTTGTAATCGTGACTGTGGAAAATATTTGTCATATTTGACACCGAAACAGGATAAACTGATCAGGCTTGTGCGCTATAGCCAGATCTGTCAAGTTTACTTTTAATAAAGCAATCATGGTTTGAGGCAAATTTGCTTAAAATTTTTTATCATGAAATAGTCTAAATAATTTAATAAGGCATACTGTTAAATTTGAAATATAGGTATAAAGTGTCCAGTTTGGAGGATGCACCCAGAACAATGTCACTCATTCACAGTAGCATTACAACTACTCTCTGAGTTTCCTTAGGCACTGTTTTTGTTCTATTCAGGATTCTTTGGTTTAAAGATGTTTTAATTGTACGTCATGAAACACAAGATGTTCTGTAGAGTCTTGATCAAATTGAAATCTTGCACTTAACACCACATTCTTGTGTCTTGCATTGTTGTCATCTTTTACATAAAGATATCCCTCACTATCCAACTTAAAAAAAAATGTTGACCCTAAATTGTCTATCTGAGCTGAAAGCCCACTGTAACAAATTGGCAAAAAAATTCAAAGTGCATGCTAGCAAAACCGTTGTGTGCCAGAAATATTTCGGAATGTGAAAACTACTGCTTTAAGAGAACGAAGCATTTTGGGATGTGAATGCACTTCCAGAGGAGTGTCTGTTGGCCATTTTGGGTGAGTTCATTGATACTATGCATGCATTTGGCCAAAAGTACACAATTATAAAGCTGCTCGCTATAAACACAACCTGCTCAGTGGACTGATGCTTCAAATCCTTACTCACTTGGAAGAGCAAAGCTCAAAACTGAGAGTGGGATTTACCCGGAGCAGCGATGCCAGCCCTGGAGTCTTCAGCCCAAAATTCCCTTGGGATTTCCAACCAAGCAAGCAAAGGTAACAATCGGGCCCTGCAGTTGTATCTCAGCTGTTCTCCCAACAAGATTTTGTGTTGTGCTCACATTGTTTAGACATGTTGTGCATTATCGCTGTCATCCTCCCCACATTAACTGAAAGATACATTCCTTATGTATCCTTAACAAGTTATTCAATTATTTATTTACATTACAGTACGTTTGTTACAGTGTAAAAGGAAAGCGTAATTAATATCCAATACTGTACAGTATTGTTGCTTTACTACACACAAACATATCCACCAAGTTCAGTAAGTGTTTAATAATTGGGCAGTTGGTGTTTTAAATGTTTTATATTGTGGAGAAATCCTTGCTGGATTGTTGTACAGGTGTTTGAGTGTTTTGGAGAAAGCTGGGGAAATTGGTTGGAATTTCTGGGATGGGCTTAGGATACATTAGTAGTTGAAATGTCTTCCTTCATGCTCTACATGCACCTTTACTCTACTAATATTTGCAATATACAACTAGGCTCAAAAAGCAATGGAATGAACCTACTACAATATTAACCAGATTATTACGCTGAATAATTAATGGCAGCGTTCCCATGTAGATGTTTTCATTCGTTTTGTTAAAAGAAAATAAATTGGTAAAATAAATATGTAATACAGTAAAATATCTGAAAAGAGTCAATGTTCCAATGTCGATGTGCCCTATTAGGGACGTGTGGGTCTTTGTGGTGGGCAGCAGCTAGGCAGGGAAGCAGATGGAGCAGCACTCCAGACAGATCTCCAAACAGTCAGAAGACTCGCAACAGTCCTCCAGCAACCCACAGTCCAAAGCAGCTGTGCAAGCATCTTCTCCACAGGCCACGCCTCCTGTAGGTCCACCCCCACAGCAGCACAGTGTCTCGCAGCCCTGGCCACAGGCTAGGCACTGCATCAGCACCGAGCACAGGGACAGCAGCTCACAGAACAGGCAGGCCAGAACACAGTGTACACAGCAGTCTGCAGGGAAATACACACACACACACACACACACACACACACACACACACACACACACACACACATCAGGTATCACAGCAAGAAAAAGTCAACAAACATGGCTTAACATGACCCCCAAACCCCACCTTCAGTGAGCATTTGAGTTCACCCTAGTAGGAAAGTGTGCCGTTCTGCTTCCACTACTTACTGTACTAGCAGTAACATTTTGAAAATACATTAAGGATAAAAAAAATAGCCAAAACAGAGGAAAAGAGTTGCATTTAAAACTCAAATAAACAGCCAGTGGCCATTAGCAGTATTAGTGGTGACCAAGAAGTAACTGCACACCAAATGTAACTGACAGTTGTACAGAAGCTGTTGAGTAGACACACATAATAAAGGGCAGAAATGAACATCATCTGATCCAAAACACTTACACAAAATAAATAAGAACTGCATGTTTAAATACTTTAAAGAAATGGACATTTCAGCAATTTAGACGCTCATGATCTAGAAACATTTGTATTGCTTAACACCAGTTTTTTCTCTATTTTCCATACTTCTCTATTTTGACACAGTTTTTTCATCTTAAATAAATCTGTTATGCTTGATATCAAACAATGTTTTGTATAGCAGATTTTACTCTAAATATTGAGAAACATTTCTTCGGTCTTAAAACTATACCTGTTATAATTCAAGCAGATATACACATGCACACTCAGCCACACATCTAATAATTTCTAATGATCTAATAATATCACTGTCTGTCCATGTTTGGTTGCAACTAATTTTCAATTGCATTTTTGAGGAGTTTAACACATTTGGATCAAAGTGTAGTTGCTGTAGTGCACAAGCCAAATGCACAAACATCCAGAAGCTGAGGCTGTTAGTGTCCTCACAGTATAGCTAAAGTGGGCCTAATGGCTTCAGTCTGTTCATTTATAGCTGGCTTTCTGGATGTGATAATAAACAAGAAAAAATGAAAACAAACAGCAAGCAGCACATTAAGTGGAAGTGGGCATCCCAGTAGTGCAAGACAATGTTAATATTCTTTAATGATAAACATATCTATAGCCTGAGCTTTGCTGAGAAAATATGTTTAGGCCTTTATTTCTGTTTGCAAAAGTAAAACTGCATGCGCTTGTAAAAACCTTAAGCATACTGTAAGTGGTACTGTAGTACTAGAGAGAATTTTAGACAGACCAGTGGAAGAAGGGTTCGCAGAAGGACAGAATGACATCAGTGGAAGAGCAGCTGAGACATCTCCATGGCCAATTCCAAGCACTCAGAGCTATGAAGACAGAGGTCCCGGCTGGAGCAGTGAAGGCACGCAGGGCAGTGCCCACGGGAGCAGGGCAACACCTCACCCAGCTGTGGCTCCAGAGCTGACGGGTCACAGGAGCACAGGCAGGAGCACAGGCAGGAGCACAGGGAGGAGGCACAGAGACAACAACCCTCCCCCACTGATAGCAGGCAGTCCAACAGCTGGCAGAACAGGCAAGCCAGCATGACGGAGGTACACAGGTCTGAGAGAGGGAAGTGGGTGATGGTACAGTGGAAGATGAGTGGAAAAAGTGGGGAAAAGCAAAAAGGAAACAAACCAAAAGGTTGAAATGGACGAAGTTAGAGATGATGAAGAAAAGAAGTGATGGAACAAGCAGAGAAAAAAGCATAAAGAGTCAAAAGAGTCAAAAGAGTTTATTTGTCAAGCACATGGTTGTGTACAGAAAGAATATTTTTGATCGATTTGAGGTGAGGTATGGCTTATATGGAAGTATAGTGAAGGGATGAAGGGATAGATGGGGGAAAATGTGAGGAAGAGAAAGGAGGAAACACAAATACAACACAAATATCACATAACCAGAACAGAAATTTGAAGCCAAAATGAAAAATTCATTGAATAAAAGATTCGATGGAGATCGCCAAGATTGGGGATGCATAGAGACAGTAAAGTTTGTCAGGTATAGGGGTCATATTTGAAAGTCAGGGAAAGGATTGCATGGCATGAGAACAATAAGCACATGGGTATCAGAAATGGAATGAGGGAACCAGGTGAAAGGGAGAGAAGAGTCACAGAAAAGCATGGGTTAGTAAACAGTAAAGAATGTTCTGAACAAATGAATGGCCATGGAGCACTGACTCAAGACATTAGTGAAGGGTACAGTTAGTCTGTCAAGATGTGATATAAAAACTGAGAGGATGCTGCTTTATTGTCAAATGTACAAAGATGTTTCTACCTTTGAATAAGACACAGAAGATGTCTTATTCATATAAGACTTATATGTGCCTCTCAGTGTCTTCTTTTAGAAACCAACATTCATGACTTTCAATCCATTCCCTTTGAACATGAAAATCTGCATCTATAAGGGCAAGGTCAATTGTGGTGACCCTACCAAAATGCAGCGTCTGTGCTTGTCATTGTGTTAGTTTAGGAGAGGGGGTTACCCTACAGACACCATCAATTTCAGAATCACGGGTATTGAAAGGGATCTTAGTTCATTTGAAACAACACAACTGAGAGATTTGATTACTTAAATCAGATTATACATTCACACTTCCATTATCGCATCCATTATTTTGTCTATATTCAGACTATTTAGTGCACGGAGGAGGGTAAAACCTCCAGGGAGACTCATTCCATTTTAACTGTTGAAGCAATGCCTCATTAATACTTCAACAGTAGCCCTTTTTCTTTTTCATTCCTTTTCTAAAACAGTTTTTGGATTAGAATCAAAAAGTCTTAATATAGCATTAACAATCCGTCACTCGGTTATCCTTACATAACAAATGTTATTAAATTTTCAAGTTGTAATCAAAAAATTATTATATGAAGGTAATGGCTCAGTATTTTGATTCACTTTCTAGCACAAATATTCTATAAATCTTATCCATATACCAGGATTTATGAAAAAAATGTGCATCTCTTAATCTGTACTGAAAGTCCAGCCCAATAAAGTGTGGGCAACTAATGGGTTCCACCTGGAGTTCCAACCTCTCACCAAGGGCAGTCACTTGAAAAGTATGCAAAGGCAAAGTAAACACTGGAAGGTAATGTGATATTCACCTCTATGAGTGAAAATGTGCTGTGCATAAACATTTTTTAGCGGTTTTCGGGGTTTGTGTAAGCACTCTGTCCTGTCGGAATGATGTGCGTGTTATTTCATATTTACACCCAGAGCCCATTCTCACCATCCCCAGCCACCTGCTGAATCTGAGCTGCTGTGGTTTTCAGGCTGTGCTGGCTGTTGGCAGTGGAGGTGGACGGCAGACGTTTCTTGCCCAGATGGGAGCCCCTTAGAGATTGCTGGGGGGGCCACCTGGAATGACTGGCTGAGAGGGATGGAGGGGAGCAGATGGCCATGGCTCCATTGGTTTCCACCTTAGATATTGTTATGCTGTCCTTGAGAATGGCTGCAGAATTTTCACAAGCAGGAGTTTCTACATGCAGGAGACAAAAGAAAAGCTTTTTTTTAATTTAAGCGGTCCAAAACAACTTTTGAAAAATTAGGCCGAAAGGGGAAGCTTTGTTAGTCAAAGCTGAATTCTTCAAAAGAAACCACAGTCCAAGGGAGTCCCCAAAATATTCAACACACTCAACCTGTACTTCACATGCACCACCATCCCAGGTTCTAAAAAGCTAAGGCTCAAGTCTTTTCCTCCTTACAGATGCAAGAAAGGTTGATGTAGAACTTCCATAACATTGCCTGAGCACCCAAATACAAAAACAGGTCTACCATACATAGTGGATTGGTTCACCTAGTAATTATTAATATAAACAACCATTAAACCCTCAGGCTGCAGAGTCCAGTAGTGCCTCTCTTCATATGAGTTTGAAATCTATCCAACAGTTTTCACCTAAGCGAGCAAAAATGAATCCAATGTAGTATTTAGCCAACACCTTCATCCAAGGTGACTTTTTGTGCTAATACACAGCACTGAACCCCACACAATTACACACGAATCTGTACACTAGAGCAAAGCATAGTAATACACAGAAACATCTGTACTACAGGCAAATTAGGGTCAGGAATTCACCTGAAGCTCCTGGCTTTGGATTGTGGGAGGAAACCTATGCACACACAGGGAGTGCACGAAAAAGTGTGAACAGGGATCAAATCCACATTCGGTCATGCAGCCCAGGCACTGCGAGACATCAGTGGTACCCACTGCTATAGGGTGCCATCCATGATGCTACCAGCCCCAATCATTCCCTACCCCTTTGCTGAAAAGGCCAAAATATTATTGTTTTTAAACATTTTAAATTAAAAAAAAGTTTTTTAGTTAAGTCATGCAATAAAATTCACATTTTGTAAAATATAATCTTGAAAAAGGGCTGACAACTTTTGACATTAATTGTCTGAGGACTGGAGGAAACACTATTATGCAGGAGGAAGAAAATTACATTTTTTTAAAAGATGCTACCATTTCTGCACATTCAGCGCGACACAGAAGTGGACATACAACGTCAGCCTTGACGTACTGTCACGATAAATCACCATCGGCAATGTAGCTGACTGAAGAATGAAAGTAAGCAAATCTTTCAGTACTGGAAATGAATTGCTGTTACCTGTGGCTTGAGTGGATTCAGATCCACTGTGAGGGAGGACATGGGGGTCCTCACTGTCGTAGACATCTCCAGCCAAAGCGCAACCACAGCTCCCTTGATCCATCACATCTGAACCTGTGGCCTCTTCTGAGGAACCCCCATTATCACATACAAACAAAACATACACTTTAAAAACACAGAGAGCTTGAAAAATTTCATCCCCCACCCAAGCACGTCTTCTGCAGGATTGTTTCAAACAACTGCATGCACTTTTAGCACAGCGATTTGGGATAACTATTATGCTTGGGGGTAATACAGTAGCAGCTGGGATTTAGTCTTGGATCCTTTTGACCTCAAAGCATCAATTCTCACCACTATGCTCTCTGCTGACTCCCTTTGTAAAAACTAAACAGTCCATTTTAATAGAGAAAAAAGAAGCGCTAAGCAGCCTTGCCAGTCACGGAGAAGTAAAATGTAAAGAAATCGTGTCCAAGCCTCACGTGTGTGGCCCCCCTTGGCCCTGCACAGTGCCGGCTCTGTGGTTTGATTCTGTGCGCTACAAATGTCCACTGCGGCATCCTGACCCACGTCTCTATCGTCTTCACTCTCCAGTTGCACGTCCATATTTTCAGTCTCTTACTGAGACAGCCGCTGTCCACTCTGGCAAAGGATAGATATGTCATGTGTTTCTTTCCTAAATGTAAATGGCACCTCACAGAGCAACAATAAACTGCCCTGAGATGCTCCTCAAAACTAGTTACACACATTGTATCTAAACATTAAGGTCCATCTACATGAAATGCTGGAAATTGTAGTTTACCAACAAACAGTTAAAATGCACAGAAGATGTTGGCTTGCCGTACAGTAAGGGCGCAGCCCTCTCAACCACACGTGAAAAGTCAATAAAATAACATTGCTTCAGTTTTGTATTGGCTGATGAAACGAAATAGCGCTGGCTGTGCAACAAATCTATTTATCTTTTGTTATACATTTAATTTTTAAGGCACATGAATGAGAAAATACTGTAAAGGCACACATGTGGCACAGTGTCTTCTTACTATGTTCAGGTAAACATATCTCATTTACTGAGAATCTCCACATGCTGGTACTTCTCAAAGAAATGAGACCAGGTGTTAAGAATGCTAAAATGTGCTTTGTACATTTACAGTGAGAAAAATGAAGTTTAATATTTGAAAGTGCTCCTTCACCTCCATTCAGAATTATAGTTCATAGATGATAAAAATCCCAATAAATTCGCATTACTGCCTTCTACAGCATAACTGCTATTAGAAACTATTTTTAAATAAGGCTACAACAGAAAGATGCTTAAAAATGAGGGGAAATGGGAAACCAGCCAGTTTAGTGCTAATCGCGGGGTTGTGATCGCCTCTGTAGGTTTTTGGTTCGCATCCGATCCTCATGCGTGATCGTCCCGCACGCTGGGTGTTTTTAATCCACAGCTGAAAACTGTGCAACCTCGGTTCTAAAATGTTTGCATGGACACTCGACCATGGGGTCTGTGTCGGGGGACGCCTCCCTGAAAAACTGGAGGTACAGAACAGTACGGAAATTTGTTCGTATATATTTTCGTTCTCCATTCAAGACATTACATAAAAAATGTTTTGTACGCGGTCACGCAGTTTTTTTTTTTTTTTTTGCCAGTAACGTACCGAAAAACAGAAAAAAAATATGAGCATAAGAAAAAAAAACAACTCGTTTAAATATTCCGAATATATTCTATGGCCCTTCGGGGGATATATTTTAATGTATTAATTTTGGGCAAAAAAAGCTACAAATTATATTTCAAATAATTTATATGTTCTAAAACAAACAGTCACATCCTATTGCAGTCGAAACAACTTAAAAGATCACTTACCGTAGCGTAAATAGAGCCAGTCTTAGACCGAGGGTTTTTAAACTTTTGGGGAAAGTTTCATAAAACAGCAGCGTGCCGACCGGTAGCGCTCGCTTCCCCTTCAGGTGCGGGGAGGTGAACGTGCGCGGTGTGTGCGGTCCACCTGCGGTTAAACGCCAGTCCTGGTCCAGTAAGATTCTGTCCCAAGCGCGTCCGACCAGAGCATCGCGGGGAGCCACCCCTCTGACCGCCCACCCTAAAATAAGCAAAGCCTCCTCTGAGCTCTTTAAACGTGCGCAATATCGCCGACGGATCCGTTAGATACCACACAGTTGCGTTCTATTTGACGTTTGAATACCACAACTGTGCCTGTATTATAATGTTTACTGTTTTTCAAATAATTTAACCTTCTTTTAAAGAGTCTGTTCGCGCCATCTAAGGTGCAAATACAGGAATTGCAACTAAAGATACACCAGCTCCTCAGTTTATGAGCATCATTTGAGACCGAAAAAATCGATCATTGTTAATCGTTAATAAAAAACCACCTTCACCACTGAACCATAATCATTAAACCTAAAACCTCGACAATATATTAGAATAGTGGTGATTTTATATATTTATATATATAAAATGCATAAAACAATTTGTAAGGGTTACTATTTTAATATTTGTATCAATGGCAAGGGTCTTCAATATTCTGTGACCACTCCCCTCACTGTCACTGTCCTTCGAGTGTACCTTAAGTTTTCTTTACCGTTTTACTTACTTATTTTTTAATTTTTTTTATTTATTTATTTTTACTTATTTATCTATTTGCTGTTTGTTTCTTTTCTTCTTGGTGTTCGGTTGGTTGTTTGTTTTATTATTTTTTTTTTTCATTGTAAATTTTCATGCACAGTCTATCCGGGATCAGAACACATTTCACTACATGGTGTACAACCATGTACGTGACAAATAAACTCTTTTGTCTCAAGCTATATTTTTGCAGTAAATGATTGAAAATAAAAAATTGTGTCTCCACAAACTCATATTCAACTTTTATTGCTGATCAGTTTATCGCATGAACGTTGGCAGATCCTTGTCTTGTTATTGATCATGAACAGCAGTTAACCGGGTATGAACACTGCCCTGCAAAAGCAGTTTTAGAAAAATGACAAATGAGTAAAATTTAAAATAAAGGAATTATCTGGTAAGTTTTTGCATCTTAAAAATTTTATAACAGGCATTTGAGCGTATATTTTATAAACTTTGGTTGCTAAGCTTTAAAGTCATGTTAAATTTTGATCGCATTATAAACTCATCACACCTTGTGAATCTTTATGAAACTAGTTTAATGGGTTTATTAAAAAGACAAAGTAACTAGAAGGCCTGAATTTGTAGCTGGTTCTTCTGCAGTACCTAAATTAATTCAGTTAAGGGAATGGGTTTTTAACCTGCATATATATTTGGAAGAGGTACTTCAGTAGGTAGTTTTGCTGCTTCACAGCACCCATGCTGTAACAGAGGCTCTAGGTTACTGTGGTGCTGACCAGGGCAAGTGGTTCACTGAAATGAGTGAGTGTGACTGTACTGTAAGCAACCAAATTCTTTAATGCTAAGAAAATGACCTGCTCTGTAGTGTTCACACAACCAACAAAAATTTACCATGTTCTCATTGGACATCTGAATGTGTTCTTTATATTTTTACAATATCATCAAGAACTAGTTGGGTGTAGCAGGTAAAATCTTAAGTGCTTTTAGTCACAGCTGTGGTTGACTTATTTAATGCAGAAAAGATACAAAATCATTAATTGTTACATTTTATTTTAATACAGTTCACAACATGTGATAAATATTGTGCGGTCACCTTTCTAAATATCTGTATTAACCAATTTGTATTTCAGATGAGTTTACTTTCTACCCAAAATGACATTTCAGGTCCCTTGGTGACTCTACATTGACTGTGACTGTGTGAGTGAATCAGTGTGTTTCAGTGTGATTCCACTAAGATGGACAGGTATGCTGTCCAAGGTGTACCTGGTCTACCAGGTTTCACCCAATGCTTCCAGTGAGGCAGGTTATGGACCCCTGCACTGGACAAACTGTTGGTAAAGTAGGCTCATGAATGAGTTTGTATAATTTTTCATTTGGTGTGGTAATCCCAACAAGTTATAGTTGTATTTTCCTATGAATTTAATTAAATTTACAATTTATTTACCATACATCGTACACTGTAGTATTACATACAGCTTATCGCACGCCGTAGCCTGAAACTGTGTTCTTACCCCGGAAATAAAAACAACCAGCAGCGAAAAACCGCGACCTGGAAGCGGAAATGGATCACCGTAAATTTAGTCGATAGAAAATAATACACATTTTTGCTTTAATTGAAAGGCATTTCTGTTGTTAAAGTAAAACCGACTCATCGCTGGAATTTGAGAAATAGTCCCAGTAGACTTTTGCCGTCATGGTATGTTTTGCCGTACAACGTTGGCGTCTTGCGGTTCAACATGGATGTGTTTTTGCGTTAGCTGTAGTGTCGTTAGACAAGCGGTAACTGGCGGTCTGTCAGCGGGCTCTTTGGAAAAAGCCGTTTTGTTTTAACAGCAAAACTGACACCGGTAAACTGAAAAACTATGCATTGCAGCGCTAAATAATGCTGTGGCTAGCGCTGCTTTTCGGAAAACCATTGCAGCAAATGCACTCGAAGATTTGTAGAGGTGTCTGTCAGTAAATGTGCTGGAAGGAAAATTGTACCAGACTGTCACCGTATTCATTACGTCCGATTTGAGCTTCTAGAATGCACTTAAGATAGAATGGACCGTGAGCACAGTTTATTGCAACGCAAATCAGTTTGCTGTTTTTTCCACAGGAAACCAGTTTCCAGCTTTATAAATTTACTTTCAGCGCATAATAAAATACATTTTTCACATTAATTTAAGTCGTACAAAGTATAGACTTTGGTTTAAGACACTAAGTATTTTCAAACTTTACATCGTTTGTGAAAATCTGCAGAAAAAAATGTTTTGGTAACTGTCAGGCGCACAAAATTGAGAAAGAAAATACTTCTTGAATGGAAACAATATGTTTTTCCTGATGAGCTTAGAAGAACGTATTCTAACTTGTGTCGTTTAAGTATAAAACGTTCTGTTCCTAGTTTTCATCACTGGAAAAATAAAAAGTAATGCTGGAAATAAAATGTGTCCATAATTACATAAAAGAACATCCTTTTATTTAAAAAGCAGTTTTAATAAATAATTATTGAAATGAATGAGATCGAGTACTTAGTGACTAAAATAATTTGAAGCCTAAGGTACTTCAATCACAGATAGTTACATGACATGAAATTATAAATATTTTTATTTATTTCATTTTCATCCAGCACTCTTTAAACTTAAAAATCATAATTGTTGGTTTTTAGTTATTTTCAGGGAGACCTGAATAACAAATCTTTTCTGGTTTCTTGTGCTTAGGAAAGTGAGGTTTCAGACTTCGACCTGATTCCGGGAGTGGACAGCGGCATGGATGGGGAGAATGGAGAAAATGCTCCTGTGTATTGCATCTGCCGCAAGCCGGACATTAACTGCTTCATGATGTGAGTTATCTGCCAAGTTGAGCAACTTGTGACTTATTAGCTGAAAAACTGTTTTTTTTCCCCTCCACATTTTAAAACATGTTGTATGTTTTAAATACAGTTTCCTTTTCACAGTTTTGTCGCCATTGTAGGATGTATGAGATTCTAGTAACCTTATGTATGGCTTTTGTTTTTTTGCATGGCTTTCGTGCAGTGGCTGTGACAACTGTAATGAGTGGTTTCATGGCAACTGCATCAATGTGACAGAAAAGATGGCAAAGGCAATCCGGGAGTGGTACTGTGAAAAGTGTCGGAGTGAGTATATGTTGCCATTGTAATTCCTCACTTTCATTTTCAAATTGGCAGTAAGAATGTAATCGTGTGTAGTAAACAATTATGTCCGTTCATTTCATTGTGTAAATGGAAGTTAAAATCTAATGCCTAGGCAAAGATGGTTCTTTGGAAATTAAGTATCGTCCCAAGAAAAGTCGTGAGAAGGAATCCGATCAAGAAAGGATGGAAAAGCAACGTGGTACACCTGACTTCAAGTCAGATCAACGGCGTGGATCACGGGTTTGTAGTATTCTATTTTATTTCTTAAGATGCTCATAATTGCCCGTTTTACTATGTCAGTTAAGCTCATTAAAAAGCAGGAATTTAGCTGCAGTGGGTTCTAGGCCAGACTTTTGATGGATTAATGGGTATTTTTTTCATCAAATGGAGGGTCATTGCTTCCTGCTTCTTGTAGATCAAGCGATCTGCCCGCATGTGTGGTGAGTGTGAGCCCTGCAGACGGACAGAGGATTGTGCACAGTGTGACTTCTGCAAAGATATGAAGAAGTTTGGAGGCCCTAACAAGATCCGACAGAAGTGCCGACTGAGGCAGTGTGAGGTCCGAGCCAGAGTAAGTCTTCATCCCCCAAACCCATGGCCACCTGTGTGCTTATACCAGAGGGCATGAGAATAATGTGAAAAACTCAGTTTGTGTAAATTCTGCAGAATCTGAAGCATATTTGAGCTTATTTGAGCTCTAACTGTACTGTGGTCTGACTGAGGGGTGCTGTCTGACTTGTCCTGTGTGCAGAAGATGCTTCGGGTCCGGGATGATGAGCTCACGCCGATGAAGGATCAGGATGGCTCTCTGCAGAGAAACGGAAACCTGTCAGAGGACTGTGATGACCCGGAAATGGAGCTGTACCAGAGCTACAGGGATGGTGGATATGATGACCAGAACATGGTAACCACTGTTCAGAGGACAGGCTTGGCTGTATATAATAGTTATAAAACAAATTATTTGACTTTTATTTATTAGCTGTTGTAGATCTGAGTATGTGTTCGTGTGAGGGTTGACTTCTACACATTATATTTATGTAGTTAATACTTTGTTGGTTTTATCATTGCTGGGGCAGCACCTGAAATTCTGTAAGGCTCACATTTCAAATTCCTTTTATCTTTATTTTAACTATAGAAACTTACAGTGATTGATTTGTCAAAGTTTATTTTAATGCTGCTTTGGTACAGGAAATGAGTTGTTAAAGATTACATTAGTATTAACTGTAAAATATTTTTTTGTTCATTAAAAATGTTCATTTTTATTTTTTTTGTGGCACAGTGGTCATTTTTTAAGTGTGGTTCATTTTGAATGATTCTAACTTTAAAACTAATTTTCCAGCCTTGGCTTAGTGATGATGATGATGGACCTTTCCTCGATCCTGTATTGCGCAAGAGAGCAGTCAAGGTCAAGCATGTAAAACGACGAGAGAAGAAGTCTGAAAAGAAGGTATAGCAGTCACTTTTTTTTTTTTTAACTGGACTTGTTAGTTGCGTGCATTTTTCTTTGCAGATGAGTAGTAATTTTCAATGTAAGAGGATTGTGAAGCAACTTATTTTGTTAGAGGCAAATGTGATTGTGCACTGTTCACTTGACCCTATTCAGCAGAAAGAGGAGTACAAGTCTCGGAGGCACAAACAGAAACAGAAGCACAGAGACAGAGTGAAGCACAGTGAGAGAGGTGATTCAAGGGATGGATCAGGGCTACGGCAGTGCTTGGGACCCAGTTGTGTGGAGGCAGCTCGTCCCAACTCCAAATACTGCTCTGAGGAATGTGGCATGAAGCTAGCTGCCAAGTAAGTCAACGTGGAATGCGACCAGCAGAAGTTCCATGAAGTGTGTTAGGGTAGAATAAATAATCTGTAGACAGTGCTTAATTTTCAGTCAAAATTTTAGTAGAATGAATGTGTACATTACATGTCCCTAATTTCAAATTTCATTTGAGCTGTAAAAATGTAGATGCTGTCTCAAATCATGGGTTATTCAGTTGAACATACCTTGTTATTTGTATCATTTTGATAACTATTGGCATTACCTATCAAATTCTGGTTTTATTAATTTAAAAAATAGTCTTGAAACATATGTACAGACATTATGACCTCATGAAGACCAAAATGTTTATTTACTGGCCTTTAAATGAAATGGTGCTCTGCCCACAGCCGCATCTATGAGATCCTGCCACAACGCATCCAGCAATGGCAGCAAAGCCCTTGTATTGCTGAGGAGCAAGGCAAGAAATTACTGGAACGTATCCGCCGGGAGCAACAGGCTGCCCGGTTGCGCCTCACCGAGATGGAGCGCCGCTTTCATGAGTTGGAGAGTATCATTGCCAAAGCCAAACAACAGGTGGTTCAGCAGGATGAAGAGGTGAGAGATCTTTCACAATGTTATTCATGGGTCCTAGCATCTTTGCATCCTTTCCCTGTATTATGGTTAATAGTTTAATGCTGTGCTAATAACATTTAATTGTGTAATGCAGAGACTTGCATCTTTTGGTACCACTGTAGTAGGGAACAGCATGTACGTATTTGTGTACAGTGGATCCTTGACTAACAAACTTAATTACAACCGAGAATTGATTACTTAAAGCTGAACATGATATGAGCAGCCCAAGGGGCTTATTATGAATTCTATATGTAGCTACTCTGTAATGTGTACTTATCTTCTCCTTAGTTCTTTTACACCTTCTCCACTCTTTTGAAGAAATTAAGATTTTCTTTGAGTTGCTCTATGTGAGGTGAAGCGTTGTGTGTGATGTGTACACCAGTTCTTGCTTCATAGAAAAAAATCCCAGATTGTCCTCAAAAAAACTTTATATCAGTGAAAAGTTTGTTACTTGAAAGATAACACCAGCTCTTATAATTTTGACCAAAACTGAAATGGATCCATACTCAGTTGTGTTGAATTGTTGTAATCTATCATGACAGTTTTTTGGCTCTTTTGTAGGTGAATGAGGGAGACAGTGATGACACAGATCTGCAAATCTTCTGTGTCTCCTGCAGCCATCCCATAAACCCTAAAGTGGCACTGAGGCATATGGAGCGGTGCTATGCCAAAGTAAGCAGAGAGGATGGTGAAGTGGGGTAGAGAAAAGGATTGTGAATATGGCAGACTTGTATCCTGTCAGTAAGAGAGATCTGGGTACCTTTCATTAGTTTATATACATTTTTTTGTTATATTACCAAAAATAATTTTGGAACCCATTCACTTATGTGGTCAACTTGGTCAACTCACTTCAATTAGGAAAATTTCAATGAATCTACTTTAGTAAAATATGCCAGTTAATACATGAATAATGAATAATACAAGCTTGCCTTGTTCCCAAAAGGATGTTGTGTTTAGTTTTTACTTAGGCTTTGGGGTAGCCATAAAAATTTGTTGGAATTTTTTGAAGTTATCATAATTCTAAGTTTGATGCTTGTCCAAATGTGTGGTCTCACATTTGGTCTCCCCATTTTTCTGTGCAGTATGAAAGTCAGACATCTTTCGGCTCTATGTATCCCACACGGATTGAAGGGTAAGAGAACTGTTGGAAAAACTAGTTGTCTTGAAAAAAGAACTTTTCATAATCTTTAAGTTGTAAAAAGTAATTTGTTCCTGAGCCCCAAAGGTCTTGCACATTTCTTTCACTAAACATGCAAAATTCCTGTCTTATCTTTTAAACAGAGAAAATATAGTTCAAAGCTAAATTCATAAATCTGCTGTAGACACATTAAAATCCAGGCTTTTGGACCACATTTGCAGAATCTTTTTTTTATATATATATATATATATATATATATATATATATATATATATATATATATATATATATATATAATTTATTTATTTAATGCCTGTTCTGTCTTTTGTTTTTTTATTATCTCTTTCTACTTGTTTCATTCTATGGTCAACTCACGAGTCACATGTTTTTGGATTACACTGCTTCAGAATAACAGGCCTTAGAGTTAACAAAAGATGCTTCAGTGTACGCTAATTTCTCAAAAGAATATGAATCGAAATGTTTACAATGGCTGGTGCTAAGCCATGTTGTCATTGTTCTCAGTCAGTCTGCCTCGGCTGATCTTGTTACTTGCATGTCTCCTGCAGAGGTGTACTTGCCAGGGTTATTTTTGTTTGTGTGGCCCTTGATTTGTGTGAATTGGTGTGTCAAAATGTCATCCAAGCAAAGATGTGAGTAGCGCAAGTGAGTCAGAAATCAGTTTTTTTTTTTTTCCTCGTCTTGACTTTGATGCTGTATTAATATTCACTGTTTCTTGTGGGAAATGTATGTTCACAGTATGCAATGTTCCCACTACCTGCTGCCTTCTGAAATGCAACCCTTACTAAAAATGAAAATGTATTATTTTTCTTGTGTGTACAATTTCAGTTCAGCGGAGGCTTCATATCTCCTGTGCTGTGAGGTTAAACATGACTTTGAATCCAGCTTAGACTTTGTGGAGTTTTGTGTGTTCTCCCTATTTGTGTGGGTGCCCTGGTTTCCTCTCATAGTCAGAAGACATGTGTTTCAGGAAAATTGGTAACTTCAAAGGCCTTGTGACAATATAGGTGTGAATGAGTGTGTGATTGTAATAAGACTGGTGCACTGGGTTTCTGGAATTAGAACTAGACCACTGGGCACTGTCACTTATGCATGTTCGTGCATACAGACACGCACGTCCAGTCAGGGCCAAATTAAACTCCTATCGAACCCAACAGACATAGCTAATCTATCATAGATGGGCAGTACATTTGTACACTACAGTAGCTGCCAGTTCAAGCTTTGAAAATTCCCCAAACTCAGCTCTTTTTACAAGTAAATTCAAAAAGCCTCACATTTGGTCACAATTTAGTAAAAGGTATTAAATTTCACTTGTATATGCGAAAACTGTTAAGTCAAAGACTTGTATTTCAGGATTTGCTAATATTACTAATTCAGTTAATCAACTGTTACTTTTTCATCCTTTGGTTTGTTTGTCTGTCTGTCTTCAGAGCAACCAGGCTTTTCTGTGATGTGTACAACCCTCAGAGCAAGACCTACTGCAAACGACTGCAAGTATTATGCCCAGAGCACTCCAGAGACCCAAAGGTCAGTGTTTGCAAACATGACTCTTTCCCATAGCACATCTGTCTGTATTTTACATTTATTTATATTCTTAAACTCTTGCAGGTGCCAGCAGATGAGGTATGTGGGTGTCCCCTAGTGCGCAATGTTTTTGAGCCCACTGGAGAGTTCTGCAGGGTGTCCAAACGGAAGTGCAACAAGCACTACTGCTGGGAGAAGCTTAGGAGGGCTGAGGTGGACCTGGAGCGAGTTCGAGTGGTCAGTAAATTTGTATTTACTTATTTAGAAGGCACATTTCTCTTGTAGTGATTATTAACTAGTATTTAGTGGACACCTTTGTCCACCCTGACTTAAAGTGCTAGGTACACTACACTAAGTGCTTCCTACAATCATCTACTTGTCTTTATAGCGGTGCTATAACATACACACAGACACACAAACACTTTACTTTCCAGTTTGCTTGAAAAATATGAACATGCAGACCCCACACAGACTGAACTGCTTTTGGACCCATGTCCAAATATGACCTCAAGTGCAGGGAGACACTATCTACTGCTCTCCATCATGGCAGTAAACACACATGCATATGCTTGCCAGATTTTTGGGGTTCTTTTAGCAACATACAAACAGTCTGTTGGAACTTAATATGGGCTGTAAGTTATTTCAGTGTCATGTGCTCTGCTCTTCCTCCCATGATGGGTGTTTTTTTTTCTTTTCTTTTTTTCAACAGTGGTACAAGCTGGACGAGCTGTTTGAGCAGGAGCGCAATGTGAGGACAGCTATGACCAACCGAGCAGGCCTCCTGGCCCTCATGCTACACCAAACAATCCAGCACGATCCCCTCACCACCGACCTGCGCAGCAACAAGGACAGATAGTTGCTTACACAGGTCTCTCTCAGCACCTCACTCTCCTGATGGCTGCTGTTCTTGGTGTTGTTGCCCGTATAACCAGTCCAATCAGAGCTTACCTGTGTCCCTTTTCTCCCCACAGATAACTCACTGGACCAGAACAAAGTTGAGAGGAATTTTTATACACATGCACACTCTTCTTGGAGTGATGAATTACCAAGAAATTTCATCGGGATTCATAATATACTTACATTTACATAATTTGCTGTCATAGAAAATGGGGAAATTCTGTTAACAATTCTGTGTGGAACTGTAACTATGTGTTCAGTACAAAAATCGTGTTTGTCGTATGGTTTACAGTTGCTTACAGAATTTTTTTGGAATAATGTCCCATCTGTTAAATATTTTACACCAACTTTATGTCAGTGTAACACTGTACAAAAGATAGGTATTTAAAATACTGTCTTTTGATTACCTTACGTTCCACATGCTCATCCAACCACAGATGAAATTTACATGTTTCTTGAAAAACACAATTTTTAAATTTTGTAATTGTTGCTTTCTTCTCTTCTAATTGTCTCCTTATATATATTTCTAGTTTTCAAGGCATTATGACGAGGAATTAAATTTTTCAAAAACATCTTTTCCATTGTACTCTGTGTAACGTGTTGTTTTCTTTATGCTGTATTTTTTGATGACCAGCATAAATTAAGGTGTAATAAATAGAAATATACAGCAGTTAATGTTGGTTGATGGCATGCTTTTTCACTATATCAGTAATTTGTCTTTTGAGGCAATGATTTGTAGACAGAACTTCTGTTCCTCTATTGTTCTTAGTTCTTCAGTGCATCTATTCCAGATGCTTTTTTAACAGCAGCAATACAGAAAAAAAATTATAAATTATTGAAAAGTCAGGAGTTTTTCCCTAAGGAAAATGCATGGTCAGAATAAATACAGAGTATCCAACCATTTTTGTTAACTACTCATGCTGAGCAGGGTTGCAGTGGTACAGATTCTATCAGAATCATGAATCTGCCCCTTGATGGGATGCCAGTCCATCGCAGGGTGGCCACACACACTATAGAGTAGTGAGAACCTCATCTTTTTGGGAATAAACCCACGCGAACAGAGAACATGCAGTCTTCATACAGGCTGAGCCAAACAGGAACGCCCACTCGACTAGTTCAGGTGCTGAGACTGCAAGCATTACGAAGTCACCGTGTCACCCTGCAATATAAAGCAGTGACAAAAAAAAATGAAGATAAAAGTTTTTTAGTTTTGCATAAACTCTAAGCTAATCGCTTTGAATAGATTTGCATGAACGAAAACTCTTATGAAAGATTTATGGTCAACGTAGGCCTAACATTTTCTTCAATAGCAAAATGTTAGTCAAATGTGGGTAAAGGCGCATTTAAACAGACATTTTACTCTGCATTTTATTAAACAGTGCATATTTAGAAGCCCTTTTTTCGCAAAGTGTTTCACACAGCTCTTTCCAGAAGAATCAAGAAGGGTGCCAGGAAAGAGATAGTAGTTGCCCACAACCGTATATATATAACTATACTCTATAATTCTATAATTACAGTACAGCATTCGAAGCATTCACAGCACGTCGGTAACTTAAACGTCTACCGAAAAATATACGTGCTGTTTCCATGGCAACGCCAGCAGGATCGATTTGGCGGGGTGCAGAAGAATAATTCACGCATTTAAAGACTTTAACGCAGGCCTGCGAGCCAGTGAAAGGCGCGCATTGTGAACAGTTGCTTGACTTCTTTCAGAGAACGCAAATTTTCCGCTACCCACTTTCCAAAATCCTTGGCTTTCGCCGAGTTTCACGCAGAAAAAAAGCAGCGCGCACGAACAAAATGACGTCGCCTCGACGTCAGCTCGCCCCAGAATGCCCCTCACATCGCCCAGGGGCCCGGCGCCGCCGACAGCTTGGAGCTCAGCATGCGGTCACGATCGTTGGAAAGGACTCCGGAATCGTGACTGAGCACAGCAAACTGCATGAAGAATAGTACACCCGAACCCAAATGGAAAGGGCCCATTTGGAAAAGTATTCATATCGACGTAAAACTAAACCTTTTAACCGTACAAAACAGGACTCAAATAGTTACGAAACCCCTGAAAACAACTGAAGGCATCAGGTTTTTTTTTTTTTAGCTGCGTGGTGAATTCTAGCCATACGTTCTGTAATAGGTTTTCAACCTTTCTGACATGACTGGCACGATTTAAGAAGTGCGTACAGAGTCACTCTTACAGTAAGCCACGTGGCTGCAGAAATGGTCAGAAGGTCCTGTTTGAATGGACAAGACGTGTAATCTAAGTGACTTTGAAAGCGACACGATTGTTGACAGCAGACGTTGCTTCGATCGTGGTAAAATGGCAACCCTCCTGCAATTTTCAAGCATTGCTGTCTCAAGTGGTTACGAAGAAAGGTGGAACAAATGAAAAACCCAGGCTGGGACGTTCTTGTGAGTGGAAAGACGCAGCTGGTAATGGAAGTCAAGAGAGAATGGCAAGTGTCACACAGCCTCGTGCATCCACACAACAGGCAGGCCATATGTCACCCAACAGCAGCTCAGCAGAACAGTGCAATGCAGAAGTCATCACAGAATGCACAACCCATTAAACCGTGTATCAGTGGGGCTACAGAGGCAGAAGACCATGCCATGTTGCACTCCTGTCAGCTTTGAAGAAATTTAGGCTCTGGATGATACTTGATCGGACAAGAGAAGAAAAAACATTGCCTGATGTGACACTTCTTTCTGTTGCAACATGCTAATGGGAGGGTCAACTGTTACGACCCCTTTTGTTAGGCTCGGCAATGTCTAGGGACAAAGGGGCCACACGTAAGAGGGAATAGGGGGAAGGGGTTAAAAGGGTTTACTCTCCAGGAACTAAACCAAGGAACAAGGGTTAGTGATATACAGTGAATATTTACAAAAACGGTGATGTGTTCAAAGCCGTCAATATGAAAACAAGCTAACTATTTTATGATCTGTAAACCAAAGACCTGCTAACTATCTGAAGCCCTGAAAGAAAAATGGCAAATCCAAAACAATGTCTTCCGTGCCTGACTTACTGCACTGATCTAAACTACCTAACAAATGCACAAATAGAAAATAGAACTCCACACTCTATACGAGAACCAAACACCTGCGCGAACACGCACAAACACAAATCTACTGACAAACTACTCAAAACCCCAGCCAAAATAACCAAAATGCAAGGCATAAAATTCACAAAGAAGTCTGGAGACTAAACAAAATGGCTGGGTTTTTAAAGTTGTGAAGTGATGGTGGAACTGTTGATGGAGGGAAACTGGAACCAATGTTGGAACGTGGAACTGTGCAGGGATGACACAGATCCATGGAGCCATCCTGCCTGTAGTCAGCTACAGAATAGTGATGGTGTAAGAAGATGTGAGTAATGTTTGTTTGGTGCACATTAGGCTAAAGAGTACAATTGTTTAGAATCTCGAGACTATCTAAACCATAACTGCTGACTAGGTGTAGCCCTTCATGGGGACTTGCTTCCCTTTTTCAGATGGATACTTCCAACAGAATAATGCATCATATTATGATACTCATGTAGGTTTGGAATGACTCCATGAACATGACATTGTCTTTGGTTTATTCCAATAATTTTCACACTCCACAGAATAAAGCGCCTTTGTGATGAGGACAGGGAATGAACGTCATACCAAAAATCAAGTGGAACTGTGACACTATCGAGATCACAGGATTTACAATCACGTATGAGATGCTGTTAACATCATGTGCCCATTCTAAGCATTCGCAGTTACCGAAAACAATAAATGTAACCATAGTAAATGGTACCTAAAGAACTGAAAAATTTGAAGATGACACAAAAGCCCTACTGCTCTACTCTTCTGCTTAACAGCATACACAAGCAGCTTGGGGAGGTTCTAAATGCTTCCACCTTCTGCTTTCATGCACAAACAGTTGTACCAACACTGCATTTATTTACCATTGTGTGATTTCTGTGTGGAGGTTATTAAAAATACACCTTCTCTCTACCCACCAGCAAAGAGTTTTGAAAAATAAAAAACGGCATTGCGATTTTTTTGCTGTATAAGAGTTTGCATCACACAGACCATGTCTTGGGCCTGTAAGTATTTATAGAACAAAATAACTTACAAAGACAAATTCCCAACCTTTTAAGTTATAACTAATGTGGGTCTAATTGTAGTTTGGCATTCCTTGACTTTGAGTCAACAGGGTCCTCATCAACAGTCCATTGCATTGAGTGTCAATAACAGTCTAAGACGTTGAAACTGCCAAATTTTGGCTATCACGATATTTAATTTTGCAATGAGGGATTGCAAATTACTAACATAAGGGTTTTGACATCTTTTCAACAGAGTCAGATATAATTAATTTTAATAACAGTTGCCCTGGGGTTGTGCGGAATTTCATATCTTGTAGCTTTTACGACCCAACAAGATCGTATGCCGATTTCTTTAATCTTTTTCTTGTCTCAGTCAACTGCTGGGTGGTGTTTTTAGACAGAAATAGACACAAAGCTTAGTCGAGGCATAGCCAGATGCATAACTCGCAGTTCTGCGCATGGTAACCCCATGTACTTTGCCAAATCATCTGTTTTGAGTGAAAGTTAGACTTTTATAAAGGAGGGATTGCAGTTGGTATAGGACGGAATTGTCGTACTAAATCTGGCGATATGCTTGCTGAAGGCTGAGGACATTGATTTCCGTGTTATAGACCCTTTAACATATTTAGGATTTGTTTCAGCTGGAGATCATGATTCACTTATAGGCCATACTTCTTTGGCCCATTTTGCTTCAGTGTATTTTTACTATTGCCCTCAGTTCCAGTAACTGAGCTAGTTTACAGCTACATTGTTTCACAGCAGTCCATCTGAATTATTCTTCTAGTTGCTCGCAATTTAAAAGGGTTGCGGAGTTTGGAATTAGAATATAAAAATTGGCATGCAGCCTTGTTATGTATAAATGTATCAATCGAAAATATATATGGTACAGTTTTAAACAGTTTTAGAAGTGTATTTAATCGAGTATTTAATCCCTTAAGATTAAGGATTTAAAGAGAGAGATTTATTTGTCACATACATGGTAACCAGGTGGTATGCCATACAGTGAAATGCGAACTGAATCTACAGGAGACTGCGCGGTGACACTCAAAGGAAATCTAAGTCACACAGCAAATTGACAAGCAAAAAATGAAACAATAAATAAAAAATAAAGTTGAATAAAATTAAATATTAAACAGACCTTAACAGTGACAGTAAGGGGGGGGGCAGTTAGAGGATGTTGTAGACCGTGGTTTTGAGGATTGTGAAAGGTTCAAAAGCCTTATGGCCTGTGGATAGAAAGTTTTTACCATAATGTTCCCGAATGTATGGAATTTAAAGAGTTCGCCGAATTTCGATGCAAAAATATATTTAATGTAATCTGTACTAACGTGTGGCGACTCCTATATGGATAAGTCGGGTAACTACGAACGTTTTCACCCGTTTCATTTTAGTGTGGGACAGAGAAATATTAATTTATACTTTGCTGTAACTGAAAATTTCCGGCTTCTTAAAGCCGGTGTTCTTTTTAAATGTTGTTTCTCCTACACACGTTATAATACAAAGAAAGGCTTCATGTTTGTTTTGAATGAAAGGCCGCCACCCCGCGACATTTTGTCGGACGTCGTTGCTTCGTCCTCGAAATGGCCGCGGCCTATTTGCGAGCCTCGATGAAAATTTATTAAAAGTTAGATAACGAAAAATGGATATTTTCCCTGTTTCATCGTAGATCAATGCATCACACTGTAAAAAAATAAATAAAACGTAACATTGTAATAATTCCTATTATTCCTGTTACTTCGATACGTTGATACTAAGAACACAGCTTCAAAGCATAATTTTTACAAATAAGACCACGATATAAAGTCTTTTATGATATATAACATATAACATTATATTATCGTGGCGTTAAATATATGAAGATCGAAAGAAAAATTGCGCCAGTGTTGCATTTCTCAATTCAGTCTTAAGTTTTAATTCGATTCCGTTTTAGACTACTTAAAATATGAAAACTTTACATTTCCAGTTATTTGAAGGTGTAGCAAATGAATTTAATTATTGAATGTTTCTCAGCTGTTTTTGTATTAAAATGGAAAAAGGAACAATTTGAAAGGATATCGTTAGCGAGAAATTGTTACAGTAATAGTTGTGCTGCTGGTAGGGTTGGGGGACATGGACGATCTTGTAATGTTCAGTTGCAAACTCTCGGTCCGCGTTTCTTTTTTTAATAAAAAATAATAAAAAAAAAAGCAAGACGAGAAAGCAAAGTCGATTAAAATCCAACGTCTAAGAACAAAGCGAACACCAAGGGCCAACTTCAACAATTTTCCGTGTCTCGATCACGAAGGAAGAAACGCGCAGGTCCCGCATGACCTTTTTGGTGGCGAACAGTCGCCAAGCGACATTTTCCACGCATCGTTTCTGAGAAACTTGAACTGGATGAAGTTCGGTCTTCCCACAAAGCCGTTTCACGATCGAACACGACAGTAAAACGAACTTTTATACTCGAAGGCGACGTTTTACGTCGGTCTCGCTTAACAGCGACATTTGAACATTTCTTTCCTTTTAACTAACTGGAAACGCGGCTGTGATGTGGCGAGATGTAACGCGCTTAAGTGAAACATTTCTTCTTTTGGAAGAAATACTTGCAGACGAAGACACGGGCACGCCGTACGCGCGCGCCCCGCTCTAGCTAGCTGAGCGGTCACGCCAGTTCCCGCCGCGGCCGCGCGCAGTGCACATGCTCAGTTCTCATTACGTGTCAGCGAGCGGGGTAACAGCGTGCCGAGGGCGCGAGCGCGCCGCGAAGGGCCCGATGGACGGAGAAGTAGTCGGTGAGTAGCTGCCTTCGCCCTTGCAGTTTTTTCTTTCTTTCTCTTTCTTCCTTCCTTCCTTCCTCCCTCCCTCGTTGCTCTGCTGGCCGCATGTTTGTTCCGCTTGCATTGTGCTTTCAGGTGGCGTCGAGACAGCTTCTGAGCTGGCGTTTTAATGGGAAGCTTAAGAAACAGCTACGCGTTCGTGGACGCCGTGAGGCATTTACGAATGTTTTCTCGAACGTCGAATGTGCGGCGACAGTCTGGCGAGCACCGCAGTGGGGAAAGGGGGAGGGCGCGCTGGTCGCTCTTATTTATTGCGCCGCTCAGCCCAGCTTGTTTCACTTTCTCGAGCATGAGAATAAACCCTTACTTTCTCACGTTTGTGGAGAAATTCCCTATTCGGGGTGTTGCCGTTGAGCTAAGGTCGTGGGACGGTCTCGGTTGCTGCACGGTTGTACTACTTGGTGGTGATCAGTAGCGCGAAATTTGTGTGCCGAATCGGCTGTGTTGTTAGCTAGCAGCTAGCTATTGAGTGTGTTGCAAGATGTGGGGCGCACATTTCTGTGTTACAGGCTTTTAAATGCGATGAATATTATTGGAATTGCGCAGATGTACTTAGGATCCCTGGCAAGTTTAAGCGTGTAACGTGTACACTTGTGCAAAGAGAGAAGGATGCTGTAAGCATGTACAGTTTCGGTCTCTGCATCCGCCTGCTCTGGTGGGAGACCTTTAAACTTTGAAAGTGTGAGGAAGAAGTTAAGACATCAGTTTTACGTTTGTGTAGTAGTTTAGCCAAAATGATTTCTCATTTGAAGATGGGTAACGTTTTGCTTACACCCCTTAGTGAAGATGGATGTTGGTACGTGAATAACAATGAAGTCAAAGGTACAATGGAAACAAGGTAGTTGGGAAAACTGTCTACGGTGCCGAGAGTTTTTGTAGTATTTATTTACGTATATCTTATTTACGTTGTTTAATATATCGTTAATAGTTTATTAAATTCGCTCATGTTCGTGAGAAACAGACGGTTAACGAAGCGTGATTACGACGAAGTGGCGTCATGGGGTGAGGACAGCGACACGGTGGACAAAACGTGGATGCTGTGAAAGTTTTACAACTGGGTTCCATTAGAAAAATGGATAAAAAGATAACTTTTTTGTAATAACACTCATTTTATTGCAGACTTCTCATCTACAGATTATCTGATCTCAAATTCATATTAGCAAAATGGGTATTATGAGTACAACATTGGTCAGTCGAGCTTGTTGGGCTGTATGTTTGTTTCAAGTTGGAGAACTATTTTCCTCCAAATACTGAACTAACATTTCAGGTGTTTCAAATCCGTGTTGCCATTACTGCTTATTACTCAGCTAGCCGGTTAACCAAATAGCATGAAACTGACAATGCGGATGCTGACAATCTGATGTAGATTTTAAATTTGAAAATATTTTATATATGTCATTTTCTTCAATTTTCTGGACCTTGACTTTTATGGGTTTTGGGTTTCACAAAAACATTCTGGGGGGGGGGTTGTAGAAAATACTCTGAGGTGTTGGAACCCTTTTCAAACAAAATATATTTAATGTTTTTTTTTTGTCGAGAAAATGATTTAATTATTGAATAAAATAATGAAGGCAATGAAGCATCGGTGAGTCCCTTTGTAGCAGCGTTCTGGTTAAGCTGTACAGCCAAGACAGTCTGCATGTTAATCACTTTTTTGTATATAATTTATTCCACTGTATGTTTCAGTTACAGTACTTACTAATTTCATTTTATTATGCCTCATGGAATAATGTTTCTCACGTTTGTGAAATTATTGCATTGTGTAGATGCTGCAAATTGAATGGCTGGATAGTCTTGTTGCAAACAGCCTTCTCCAGTCCTACACGCCCCCTACTACTCCACCTCATCCCAAAGATGTTTGATAGGTTTAAGATCTGGAGACTGAGCAGGCCACTGAAGCAACAAAAACTCACGGTCATGTTTCTGGGAACCATGCAGTACCTGCTTTGTGACTTGTTGTGTTATCATGCTCGAAGTGTCCAAAATGACTGTGAATAAACTTTAGCTGTGAAAGGACGAACTTGGTCAGCATCAATGTTCAAGGACTGTACAATGTGTGCCACAAAAACATTCCAGGCACCCTTACACTGCTACCACCAGCCTGTACCACTGACTCCAAACAAGAAGGATTTGTGAAATCATGTTCCTTGTTCCAAACTCATCAGCCTGACACAAAAGAAATTTAATAAGGCAACTTTTTTCTGCACTTCAACAGTCCAGTATGGGAGACATGCTTTCTAGTTCTTTGCTGACAGCATTGACGTCTGACAGGGTCTTTGACTGTTGTAGTTCATTCAAGATAGTCTGATATGTACTGCACTGTGAGACAGCATTCTGCACCTCATTGTTGTGATTTGCCTGGTTGTTGGCTGTCCATTTGATTGTACAATTCTTGCAATTTTTCTTTGTCCCTGTGATCCACAAGCTGTTTTTCTTCACAGAATTCCTGGTCATTGATACATTTTTTCCCTTTTCACACCATTCATAGTAAACCCTCAAAACAGTTGTGTGCTCCTCTCCATATCATTGTCTTCTGATTTGAATTTCTCTGTGTTCAGATTACTGTGCAAACTCCTCTTCATCTCCCAGAAATGTTGCTTCTCAGGCGTGCATGTTTTTCCATTTAAATGAATGGCAGAGTTCTTTTATGAGAATTCACTTCATTAGCAGAGTTTCAATAATGAATAATTGCTTTTTATTTCAGAGAAGCCTGTGTTGTGAAATTAAGACACATTCATTCTTATAGATTTTTATGTAGTCTGTGTTGGATTAATTTTAAAGTTTGAGACATTACTTTTAACTTGATTCGTTGCATGTGCATGTCTGTAAGAGTGCACTTGCACATAATATACTTCCCGGCCAAAAAAAAGTCTCGCACTCTAATATTTCGTTGGACTGCCTTTAGCTTTAATTATGGCACACATTCGCCGTGGCATTGTTTCGATAAGCTTATGCAATGTCACAACGTTTATTTCCATCCAGAGTTGCATTAATTTTTTGCCAAAGATCTTGTTTCGATGATGGGAGAGTCAGACCGCAGCGTAAAGTCTTCTCCAGCACATCCCAAAGATTCTCAATGGGGTTAAGGTCTGGACTCTGTGGTGGCCAATCCATGTGTGAAAATTATGTCTCATGCCCCCTGAAGCACTCTTTCACAATTTGAGCCAACCTGATGAATCCTGGCATTGTCATCTTGGAATATGAAGAAAAAACCTGGTCATTCAGTATATTCGGGTAGTCAGCTGAGCTCATTTTTGAGCACATAACATTGCTGAACCTAGACCTGACCAACTGAAGCAACCCCAGATCATAACACTAAGTTAAATCTAGCTGGTGACTTTTTTTTTTTTTTTTTGGCCGGGCAGCGTATATGTGATTTAATCTCTAATTTAGTTTTATAATTGGCATTCTGAATTACAGATCTTGACCACAGCTTTGCATACCTTCAATCTTAAGTGGCTCACCCAAACTGCAGTATTGTCCCCATGGCAACCTGGAATCCTGCCCCATTTTCTTAATATATATTACACCATCTTGACCTGTTCTAGTTTTTAACTTGGTCTGTAACATTGAAATGCAATCCTGTAATGAGTGTTATAATTTAAGTGGCCTCAAAATTGTTTATATATAAATTGATACTAAGGTCTTGCTGTGATCATTTAATAAATTTTTTTATTTTGTGAATGCTAATCAAGAGCATTATGTAAATAATAATAGATGATTTCACATCACTGGTATTTCACTGTACTTCTTTAAACACGAGATGATAATGCAACTATAATAAATTTTCCAATTTAGCTAAATTGTTTGTCAATATAATTAAGTAATCAGTGAAGTGCTTTTTTGCAAGTTCTCAAATGCCCTTTTAATTTGGACCCCCCCCCCCCCCCACACACACACACACACACACACACACACAAAGTAATAAATGTACTGATTTCTGCATGGTGTGTATTTAATTAAGGTTTGTAGACTATTGCTAGTACAGACTTCCCTAGTATAACAAACTCTTTTTTTTTAAACTGAATGTGGATCTAAAAGCAAATTTAATTAGCGCTCTAAAATTTGCTTTTAGCATAATACAAATTTCAGTTCAGAATACAGACGTTTATGGTGTCAAGCATCATACAAAGCCGTTGGGATTCCCCCGATGCTGCTTCTGCATTTCTCAGTTGTCTTGCTACCTGTTCCTTTCTTGTGACTTTTTATAATTTGTAACAATAATTAGCCCTAAAGCTTGGGAAATATTATTTTAAAAACTGAAGAGGCAAACTATTATTTATCAGTTTAAAACTTGAAGTGATAAAACTCAACTATGTTGAAAGGCAGCATTATTACAAATGACCTTGCTTGTGTCATATTATTTACTGTTTACTCATTGGAAATTATACCCTACAAATACAGTGCCTTGCAAAAGTATTCAAACCCCTTGAAAGTTACCAACAGTGCCTGGATTACAAATTATAAAAAAAAAATTTCAACATTACATTATCAGAGTCAAAGTGAGTTATTTGTTAAATATTTTAAAGAAAATGTGAGGGACAGGAACTGAAATGTCCCACTTGCGTAAGTATTTGAACCCCTGAGCTCTTGAAAGTCCATGTTTACACAGATGAAAAAACTAATCCCTAACAAAGATGCAGTTCTCTTAATTTGACATAGTTGATTCAAACCATTAAGGTAACAACCACATTAGCCATAAACTTGCAGAAATACATAAATTAAGGAAAGAATACAATTTTTTTTTTCTTTCAGTATTTTGGTCTCCCATGGTGTACTGCATTACTGGGCCAAGACACTGCCTCTAGAATGCTGTCCTTCAAAGTTCACCATCCAAGCAAGGCATAGACTGGTGGCCAAAGCCACAGGGAGGCTAACAATCACTGCGAAGGAGTTACTCAGTTCAGTGACTAAAAGTGGAAGAAAGGTTCACCAATGGACAATATCAGGAACACTAAATAAAACTGGCCTGTATATGAGGGTGGGAAGAAAGAAGCCATTACTCAAGGATCATATCAGAGCACATCTCGAGTTTGCCTAAAAGCATGTGAATGTCTCATAAGAAGCGTAAAATATTTTGTGACTAAAATTTAAAGCCCTGTGTGACACAAACACTGTCCATGCTTCAAGAAATGCCATTGCTGCTTTGAAGTATGGTGGTGTCAGTATCATGCTGTGGGAGTGCTTTTCATCAGTGAGGACAGGGCATCTTGTCAAAATGAAAGAATGGTTGGAGCAAAATACAGGGCAATGCTGCAAGAAAACCTGCTTCATTCTTGTGAAAAACTGAAACTTAGGAGAAAGTTCATCTTTCATCATGGCAGTGATGCCAAGCACAAGACAAAAGCAACAAAGGAGTGGCTCAGAAGTAAAAAGGAGAATGTCTTACAGAGGTCCATTCAAAGTTTAGACCTCAGTCTCGCTGAGAATCTGTGGCAGTCCTTGAAAATTGCAGTTCACAAGCCCGAACGTCCTGCTACAGATTTGCCAAGATGAATGGGGAAAACAACTCTTCAGTGGTGCACAAAGCTGGTACATACTTAAACTGAAGTGTTATTACAGCAAAAGGTAGTTTTACAAAATGATAATATATGGGGTTAAAGTAGCATATTTTAGGTTTTCATTTTCTTTAAAATATCAGCAGACAAAAGACATTTTGCCTTTGAAAACATTGGAGCATATGACATCACAATGTATCATAGGAAAAATACATGTAGGTATTTATAATTCAGGCAATGTTAAGTTTTAAGGGGATTGAATACTTTTGCGATGCACTCTAGTTCAGCAGATGGGTTACGCTCATTTTGGGGATTGCAGTATATTGTGAAAGATAGATAGGATTCTAATGATATTCACAATAACCCAGCATCTGGGCAAGCAGCTAGTAAAAATAGTGCAGTAATATTTATTTTATATCGTACATTTAAAAGCAGATTCTTAAAACATTGTTATAAATGAGATTCCAGGACTAAAATGATTTTCTATAAATATTAACATTTATAAAATCACAGCAATAAAAGTGCAGCAACATACATACCAAAAAAATAATTTATACAGTTAAAACAGTAGAACAACAACCACTATCTATTATTTTTTGGGCACTGCAGGTTTACAGTTGTTTAGACCTTAATGCAGATGCATAAGGCATAAAGATATGCATAGGATAGGACAGGGCACCCCTCCATTGCATAGCACTGACATGCATGCTCTTTTAGTGTCACATAAATACATACACATACACAGTGAGCAATTTTGAGTTACTAATTCAGCAAAAAACATCTTTAAATTTGTAGGAGCTGGAGCACACAAAGAGAACCTGCGTGACTATTGTCCATTTTAAATGTCATTGAGACTGTTTTTTGTTTTTTCTAGGAAGAATGTTTTTCATGTTGAGGATTTTACAGAGGGCACAAGAAAGTGGCCTGAGAGTGAAGATGCAACAGTTCAAGTAACTTCTACTTGGTTCCCTTGAATCTAGTTAAAAGCTCTTTTTTATTAAACAATTTATTGTAAATGATGGAGTTGGGAAGGGTGTGAGGTGTTGTCAGAATATCAGACAGAAAAGAGGACCTATTAAAAGGGCAGAGTAGAGTATTGCATCCTGAAGATTTAGGGGTTTGTTCAGCCTTACAAACGGCAAACTGGATATGAATAAAAAATCCCCAGATCAGCCTGCTGAGGAAAATGAGTTCACACAAAAGAGTATGCGGGAGGAAGACTACATGTCAGAGGGTCATTCGTGTAAATCAGCAGTAGAGACAGTTCAAGAAAATGAAGGGCAAATGACAGACATTAGGCCAGAGAGCAATCTGGAGGTACCAGTGGTTCCTTTGGTAGGTGTAGAGATCCTGGAAGTCAAAAGTTTCAACCACAAGAAGAAAGTGGAGACAAAGCCAAGAAAGGCTGTTGGCAATGCTGTGGATGCCCTGAGCCAGCCTACTGAAGATAGGAAGATGATGCAGCCCTTGGAAGATGATGGAGGTGTTGAGCCTGAAGTGCTAAATTGCAGTATGGACCCACTATCTATCAATGACAAAAATGAGGCTGACACAAGAAAGGAATCGGATGTTTTGAAAATGGATGACCGTAACGGCCGGTAAGGAGTAGTTTTGATTGTTAGCTATTTCTTCACATTTTGTTTTTGTAAGTTTTGATGCACACCTTTGTTTCTTCCTGTTTAACACAGTTGTGGCCAAAAGTTTTGGCAGTGACACAAGTGTTGTTTTGCAAAATTTGCAGCTTCAGTTTTTGTGGTGGCAATTTACATTCTTTTTAGATTATTGTGCAGAGTGATCATATGCATATTGCACCTGAAAGAACAATTTACCGAATCATCAAGAACTTCAAGGCCAGAGTTTCAATTGTGGTGAAGAAGGCTTCAGGATGTCCAAGAGTGTCCAGCAAGTGCCAGGACCATTTCCTCCTGAGGAGTCAGCTACAGAATCGTTTTACCACCAGTGCAGAGCTTGCTCAGTATTGGCAGCAGGTGGGTGTGAGTGCATCTGCACACACAGTGAGGCGAAGACTTTTGGACAACAGCCTTATGTCAAGAAGGGCGGCAAAGAAGCCACTTCTTTCCAAGGGAAACATCAAGGACAGGCTGAAATTCTGCAGGAAATACAAGGATTGGACAGCAGAAGACTGGTGCAAAGTTATTTTCTCGCATGAATCCTCCTTCCGACTGTTTGGGACATCTGGAAAATCGATTGTGAAAAGGTGAACACTACCATGAGTCCTGTGTCGTGCCAACAGTGAAGCATCCTGAGACAATCCATGTGTGGGGTTGCTCCTCATCCAAGGGAGTGGGCTCAGTCACAATTCTGCCCAAGAACACTGCCATGAATAAAGAACAGTATCAAAACGTCCTTCTCCCTTCTACCAAAACTTCTCCCAATAATTCAGGCACAATTTGGTCATGATTTGTGTCTTTTCCAGCATGACGGAGCACCATGTCACAAGGCAAAAGTGATAACGAAGTGGCTCAGAGATCATAACATTGAAATTTTGGACCCGTGGCAAAGAAATTCCCCAGATCTTAATCCCATTGAGAACCTCTGGTCAGTTCTCAAAAATGTGATGTATTTGCCAATAAAAGCCTTTGAAACTTATGAAATGTTTATAATTGTTCTTCAGTATACCACAGAAACATGTAAAAAAATAAAATAAAAATCTAAAAATGCTGAGGCAGCAAAGTTTGCAAAACACAAAATTTGTGTCACTGCCAAAACTTTTGGCCACAACTGTACACCTGTACCCTGCTACCTGAGTATAATAGGTTCCTAGAAATCTGTCAAATTATCAAAATTGCGAAAATGCAAACTGAACAAACTGTTTGAACACAGACACACAGGAGGCAAAGCCTGAGAATGCACTTGCTGGGTCCAGTGCTGCCTGTACTTGAATGGATTTTGTATAGTTCTTCTGAGTTATAATACATATAAAAATTGAGTGGAAAAGTATGTGTAAGTATAATTTATAAGTAGGTAATGTTAAAAACTTAATGGGGTTTGAATGCTGCAAGGCACTGTAACTGGTTTTGATTGACAAAAAAGAGTTTTGTGTTAGGTCTTTGATTAAAATTTTAAATCAAACCACATTAATTGATATTTAATAGCAAAATAAATGTTAATAGAATAGAATAAACCTTTATTATCCCACGAATGAGAAATTTAGGTGTTAAAAAAATGATTTATGCAGAATTCAGCTCAGGAAAATGAAGGAAGTTCAAATACAAGAAATGTGAAGTGATAGTAGATTAACTGCTGAAGGCAGTATTTAAAAGTGTAAGCTTCAGTTCCGGCGTCCCTGTCACATGGTGCCTGAGTTCTGCCACATTGTCACATCATCAGATTTGTCTGGCCATAGCTGAGTGGACCAGAATTCCTTTGTGCTGTCTAAGCACCTTCTGGATATTAATTAAACCTGCTTTTCCTTTTGTGTGGAAGGTCTCAACGCAGGAGACGGGCCAATGACCTCGATGACGACTGGTCTGATTGGCCTGTGCTGGGAGACGGCTGGAAGCGCAAAGAAGTTTTCCGGAGGTCTGGGTTTACTGTTGGCAAGGCCGACACATACTACCTGAGGTATGATGTGTGTGGCCTCAGGGCCTTTGGTCACTTTTCTGTCCATGAGCAAATTTACTGTATGTTCTGAATTAAAGAGATATAGAACAGAACCCTTCCATTCTGTGTGTGGCTGTTGCACTGAATGAACATGGCAGTTATTCCTACACCTGGATATCAAATGTTCTGCTGCATTCTTTCATTGCAGTCCAAATGGGGAACGTGTCCGAAGTAAGATTAAGATGGTGAAATGCTTGGCCGGGACCCTTGACTTATCCTTATTTGACTTCAAATCGGGGACATTTTTGGATGAGAATACTGCTAAGAAGATGAAAAGGGTAAATAGAGTCAAATACCCCCGTTGTGTAAGGACAAAAGAAAAACCTCTGACTTTATTGTTCATATCTGCGTAGTTTATGCTAGGCAAGTTTTCAGACTTTTGACTAATAATTGTCAGTATCGCAGAGTTTTTGCATAGTGATTTGTTTTTGTTTTTGTTAATGGATAGAAAATATAAGAATAATGTTCTGTTCTTAAATCAGATCAATAGTATGGTGATAATTAAGAACTGGTATAAATTCATATTTTGTCTTCATAAATGAAAGTTTTTCAATCAGTCTTCAATTCTTTCAACATAACGACAATAATCCTCATGTGTTTTTCCCTTTGGCACTATAGCATCAGAAAAAGGAGAATACTTTCACTCCTGACAAAAGTGAAACACTGGAAGAATCTTCATACCCTGACAAGTATCACAGCCCAGAGTGCCCTGACACCTGCAGTTCTGAGCCTAGCGAGCCCCAGTTCCCAGTTACCTCCCCTCAAAGACCACAGGTCACACCTCCACGAGTCATTGTTGTGCCGCAGAAAGTCTCGTCTCCCCAGGTGACTGTGGCTGCCCAAAGAGACAGCACCTCCCCCCATTCCCCACATAGTGACCTCAGTATGTCCCCTCATTCTGCCAAGGCTTCCCCTCTTAGTATTGGCACACCTCTCAAGAGCGTCAGCAGCAACCCCTCCCACAGCCTGGGGGCTTTTTCACCACCGGCACTGAGTGCCCCCGCAACCCCCAATGCGGAAGCTATTCTTCCTCGCCTCAGTCCACCATGGTTGGATCCAGTGCTGGCCCCACTGAGTCCTACCACTTCCCCAGAGAGGGACTGTGATGGCACACTCTCAGACCAGGCCACTTCACATTGTCCTGTCTTCCAGTCACCTAGTGCTGCCAATAATGCTGTGGCCGATTCTCTTGATGCCAGCATGCCTCCAAACAGAGAAATTACGCCTCTGGACTGCACGTCGTCAGAGTCACTTTTCTGGTCAGTTAGAAAATATCTTCTTCTTCATCTTTCGGCTGCTCCCGTTTTGGGTCGCCACAGTGGATCAAACGTTTCCATGTCTTCCTGTCCCCTGCATCTTTCTCCGTCACACCCACCACCTGCATGTCCTCCTTCACCACATCCATAAATCTCCTCTTAGGCCTTCCTCTCTTCCTCTTGCCTGGCAGCTCCATCCCTAGCATCCTTCTCCCAATATATCCAGAATCTCTCCTCTGCACATGCCCAAGCCAACGCAATCTCGCCTCTCTGACGTTGTCTCCAAATCGTCTTACCTGTGCTGACCCTCTAATATACTCATTCCTAATCCTGTCCATCCTTGTCACACCCAGTGCAAATCTTAACATTTTTAACTCTGCCACCTCCATCTCTGCCTCCTGTCTTTTGGTTAGTGCCACCGTCTCCAACCCATAAAGCATAGCCGGTCTTACTACCATCTTGTAGACCTTCCCTTTCACTCTTGCTGGTACCCTCCTGTCACAAATCACTCCTGACACTCTTTTCCACCCACTCCACCCTGCCTGCACTCTCTTCTTCACCTCTCTTCCACACTCCCTGTTACTCTGGACTGTTGATCCCAAGTATTTAAATTCATCCACCTTCGCCAACTCTACTCCCTGCATCCTTACAACTCTTCTGTCCTCCCTCTCATTTATACACATGTATTCTGTTTTATTCCTACTGACCTTCATTCCTCTTCTCTCTAGAGCATATCTCCACCTCTCCAGGGTCTCCTCAACCTGCTCCCTATTCTCACTACAGATCACAATGTCATCCGCAGATATCATAGTCCATGGTGACTCCTGTCTGATTTCATCTGTCAACCTGTCCATTACCATTGCAAATAAGAAAGGACTCAAAGCTGATCCTTGATGTAATCCTACCCCCACCTTGAAAGCATCCATCACTCCTGCCGCAGACCTCACCACTGTCACACTGTCTTTGTACATATCCTGTACCACTCTTACATACTTCTCTGGCATACCCAACTTCCTCATACAATACCACAACTCCTCTCTAGGTACCCTGTCATATGCTTTCTCTAAGTCCACAAAGACACAATGCAACTCCTTCTACCTTCTCGGTACTTCTCCATCAACACCCTCAGAGCAAACATCACATCTGTAGTACTCCTTCTCGGCATGAAGCCATACTGATGCTCACTAATCGTCACCTCCCTTCTTAACCTAGCTTCCACTACTCCTTCCCATAACTTCATGCTGTGGCTGATCAATTTTATCCCTCTGTAGTTACTACCACTCTGCACATCACCCTTATTCTTAAAAATTGATACCATTTAGAAAATATGTGGTTCTGAATTGTTACCTCTTTTTGTTTCTTGTGTGGAAATATTCAGTGTGCACCTAAGTATTTCCCTTCAACTTTCATTTTTTAGCTGCATGAATTGTGGGAATTCATTTTCTGATATGGAGCTTGGGAGACTGGATCCACCATCCTTGTGCCCCAGTTGCAGGCGTATGTAACAAAAGTTCTTTTTTGACATTCAATGCAAGAGTTTTGCCATTTCATTTTATCCTTTTGTTTAAAAAAAAAATTGCTCACACTTAGTTTTCTAGAGTCATAGAGGTGGGTTATTTCAAATGCATTTGTTACATGCTGCAAAGGGACCTGTAATTTATGTGGTTAGAAAGCATTTTGGCAAGCAGTTTGTTTCTGGTAAGTATTAATTTCTGTTCTCTTTTGCATATTTAGCTGAAGATAAGCCAGTCAATACCCGAAACATTGTCTTCAGAAAGGTGAGACCTCCCACATTCGTAGTGCAGCACCTCAGCTTGTCTCCTCTCTGTCCTTGCACTTTGGGGTTTGAATGAGGAATGTGCTTTGTTCTAGATGGAGATCTATGAAATGGTCTTTGATTTGGTTTCATTTTTTGATTTTTGTCTGTGCTATATGTAAACTAAGATGAGCTGCATATTTTTCTGTTCCCTACTGCATGAGCGAGACTAACAGGCATGTGTTATTGGCAGCCTGCTGAATGATATGTTTTTTTTATGCTTTTGGTAGGTGTTGTCAAACATGATTAAAAAATGTAATTCTGCATTAATACAGTTGATGAGGAACATTGAAAAGGAAAACTTTTTCAGAAAGTAAGGTAGTTTTTCAGTCACCCCAGTATATACCCTCAGGTCCCCCCACCCTGGTGACCCTTGTGTATACTTGTTTTTTCTAGCTTTTCAATAAATCAAAATTAAAATGAACACTCATTTGAGAGCTTTTTAAGTTTTCCTTGTCTTGTTTGAGATATTGTGAGAATATTATAAAGCCACTGCACGTTTTTTAATCAAATTGTGTGATTGTGCAACTTGGAATAGCACGAGCTGTACCTAAATTTTATATCTGATTGGCATTAAAACAGTGTGTTAGCACAATGGTGAAAGGAGTAATGCTAGTGCCTCACAGTTCTTGAGCTGTTTGTTTGAGGTCGGTTCAAGCCAGGCTCGGGGTTTGCAGCATTTGCATGGTCTCCCTATGTTTATCATCCAGAGACACAAGCAGAAGAATTCAGGGGTGAACCACTCCCTCCCTCTTTATGTAAGTGGTTGCCCTTGGTTTCACATAGACCTCATGACAGGTTTATTGCTGTGATGCATCACTTCAAGTAAAAAGCAGTGTACACAATGTAAGAATTTAGAACTGGTGTTCAAACGTTAAAATAAGTACATGGTTGTGTTATCTGATAAAAAATTTTCATGAGTTATTTTTAGATGGACTGATAATCATATTGTGGATAAGTAAGTGTGAAGAAATGTGAAATTTCCTCATTGGTTTTGCTTGCTTTGGTCTTTGGAATATCTGGTTAATCTGCATGTTTTTGTCACATTTATTTAAAGTGTAGTGATTTATTTAATCTTTGAACTAGTTTTTGACTACTTTTGAAAATGTCCTAAAACGAATCAAACCTCCAAATCCCCCTCCCCAAACCCCCCACCTGGAGGTGCTCGCTTCACTACACTTGCATGCTCCCTTTGGTCAACTAAGGGGGCCAAAAATTTTAACCCCTACAATGTAGGAGGGTCCGCTGTACTCTGGATCCTCTACTGCTAGACTAAACCAGTTTACTAGTTATCTTTCTCAACCTAGTATATAGTTTAGAGTAGTGGTAGTAACACTTGGAGGTTTGCTTTTACTTTTTAGAAGCTATTGTCCTTTTTTTTTTGTGACTTTGTGTTTGGGTGGGAGGGGAAGGAACACAGATGTGGCCATGGTAATGATGTTTAATACAGAGTCAGATTAGATTAGGGAAATGCATCTTATGTGAACACTGGATGATTAACCAATAGACTTGCCTCTGCTCAATATTCCCTGAGTCTGTTTTGTCAGTCCCAGTCATATGTGTATTCTGGCATGTTTCCACAAGGTAATTAAGAATGTTATGATGTTGTGTGAACCACCTGCCAGGTTGATGTTGTGTTGAGGTGCATGTGGCTCCAGATGGCCTTCCCTGTCAGGCAGCTCTGTTGAGCAAGGTGGTAAATCACCGTCGTGCAGGTGGCTGAGCAGATGGTTTCTTGGACTTTGCTCTGATCTTCTGCCTTGGTTCACATGGTAGGAACTTAGCTGCAGTGCTTTTCAAAGTCTGTATAGATCTCTGTAGCTTCAGTGAATGGTTGAAAAGCTATCTATGTCTAAATATAGGTAATTAATCTGAAAGAGGGAAAGGAGGTGGTAGTGGATAAGGCCATAAACTTCTAATTTTAGGGTTGTGAGTTCAGCCCCAAGGGAAAGGTGCTGCAGTATAGCTGTTGACTAATACAGTCATCCTAATTTTCTGCAGCAAAATATCCAGCTGTGCACATCAGCAACAGCTTCATGTTTGAGTGACGAATAAACTCTTTCAATATAGTTATAACCAGATTATGAGTTATTAGTGCCATTCTGTACTCTTGCTTTGGTGAAGGTAGAGGTGGTAAGCTTAGCAGGGGACAGGGCTTGGTGGTGACCGAGACTCTACCCATTTATTGCAGTGGCTGCCTTGCGGCCAGTGCCAAGCGTGCCAAATCACAGAGGACTGTGGGGTGTGTGCCAGTTGCCACCATGGGCTGCTTCACCCTGGCTCCTCGAAACCTGTGCGCTGCCGGAGGCGGAACTGTCTTTGCCCCATCCGGAAGGTACTCCATTGGTCATGCTTTACTGCTGACTAAAGCCGCTGTTTACCTGTTTAGATAGTAACAACTTTCTATGGTAACACTAAAGAAACATGACATATGTGACCAGTAAGTGAACTGAATATCCGCTTGGGTCTGATAAGGATCAGTGAGTCATTTAAAACAAAATCATAACTTACAGTATTGGAATTTATTAGGATTAACATCAAACTTCTTGACGTGTTAGATTGCTGAGTTTTTGACAATATATATTAATTGTTTCAAAACTACTCCCCCTTTTTTTAAATAAAAAAAACCCCTGAAATTTACATTTCTCATAGCTACTGTGGAGGCCTTATTATGTGCACCACAGATATTAGTTAAAAATGAATGGAAGACCATTGTCAGTTAATGTTGATGCTATTTTCCCATAATTTTTGCAAATGTAAATGTAGTATTTTGCTTACCACCACCAACATGTGATTACTGTGCATATATCGTACGTTTAAATATTTTCATTTTAACATTTTAATTTCATTCTCTTTTTTAACCTTTTCTGCATAACTTTTTTTTAATCTGTCCAACACGACTTACTAATTTTAATTTTAAAATGCACCTTCCAGGTCCTCTTTTTTTTTTTTTTTTTTTTGTGTGTGAAGAAGCACAAGGCCGCAAATGTGTTTCTGTCATTCACTCTCCCACCCACTTTTCCTTCTTTCCCCCACTGCCAGTCAGGTTAACCAACCAGCAATTAGTAGACACCTCTGAATGACTGAAGCCTAGAGTTATGGGGAGCCAAGGGATACAATCCAAACCCTTCTTTTAACTGAAGGAACTATTAATTTTGCCATTAAGGTCTCTCAGTCAAAATGTTGCTGATAAACCAGGAAGTAGTTAACAATCTGAACCACTTAGTCCCCTCTTACATTTTCTTTGGCTCCTTATGTTATTGTCATTATTGTTCTTGTACTTATTGGAACCTTATCATGCTAGTTGACAAATGCGTAACGCAGAAATGTGGGTTCTGCCAAGGTGGGCCGACGTAAGTGGGTTCTTGGGAGGCCATCAGAAACCCAAGAGGAGGCTGGCATTGGTCAGCGGGTAAGAACTATGTGTTTTTTCATTCTGTGGTATGATTCAAATCATCTGTCATGGCTAAAAAGTGCTCCAGGACAGTTCAAATAAAATTATCATAATATTAACAGCTTTCAAATGTATGGAGCCTAAATGTTGGTCTGATACTTAGGTTTCAGATACTGTGTGTTTCCTTCTTATGCAACATGGAGTGCACTGGACAGAGTGTGTGCAGCCTGTCTGCTGCTTACCACACTGGATGAGCAGCTCTCCAGTCTTTACTGATAACTTTACCTATCCTGTGGAAGTGCTGATTCAGCAGGTGACTGCAGTAGCCTGGCTGTCACATTCTCAGCAAAATGGTCATAGTTGTTGTCCAGATCTGGTTAATGGTGTGGAATCAGCTGCAAGACAACTAGCCCCCAAAACCACTCGTTCAGGTACCAGATTGGTCTTTAGATGATCATCTTTCAGTAACTGACCCACTCTTGTCCCCGAAGAGGAGTTGAAGTAATTTCTGCAGCTCAAGTGTAGGAGCAGATTGTAAATGTTCAGATTTACTGAAGACATCTAACATACTCGGTTTTCCAAAGCATATTCTTCAAATTTACAAGTCAATTGCTTCTTCCTATAGCCTTTATCTGCACATAAAAATAGAAATTAATACACCACACAGTGTGTTTTATTATACATAATCATTGACCCTTAATCAATTAAAACATTTTACTTTGAGAAAGCTTTGTTTCTCAGTGGTATTCATGGCTACCCAACACCTGGATGTAGTGTATGGAGTGTGTGTGTTCGTTCGTTCGTTCGTTCTGTGATTTTGACTACATATGTTTTTATGAGGGGAAAGAAATTATTTGGTTTTTTTATTTTAGAAAATGAAGAAAGCAAAGATTTTAAAGAAAAGAGTCCTGGTGAGTTGAATTTTTTTTTTTAAATCCCCTTGTGTACCAAATTTGGATGTGAATCAGAAAGGCCAACCAATATTATATTAATGTATCCCTTACTTTAATAGGAGGATTGTGAGAAGTTGGAGTAAATACCAAATTTTTTCACTTAAGCATATTTCTGCTCTGTTTCTTATACTGGTACCTAAACAGGGCAAAAATAAGTGTTGCAATTATAGCTGGTGATGCGATTTTGTTGTTCACACCATTTTTGTGAATTTTCTTGTACCTTTGCTAAATTACTTATGGCTTTGCTATTTTTTAACATCTTGTTTCCTATAGAGAACTTCCTTGCGGCATCATGTATATGAGAAAAATAGGCCTTTTAAAAAGGTAAGTCTGTTACAGCACAGGACAGGTCACACAATTGGTTTCACTTCTGTTTCCATGCAGTGCATGAGCAGTAAGATGTTGATTTGTTAGTGGAATCAGCCACTAAGAAATACTCTTTCTTTGCAGCAGTACTCCATTTCTCAGTACATTGACTCTGAAGATTTCTCCCAGGATTTTGAAAATGATGATGCAGAGGTGACGCAGTCCATGCACTTTGTGTTGTCTGTGTTTTGATTGTTGCTGTCATTGCAAATTTGACATATGAATCTGTATTTAAATGCAAGTCGGTTTCTTGCATTCTTGTAGAGTATGCAAAGTGTTACTTTTATATATAACAGACAGCAGTGTTAATTCAGGTAACGTTACTGAAACTAGAAAATAAACTTGTTCCCATCTTTTCACCCACTGTGTACTCAACCTATACTCTTGGCTATTTCTCCAGGGATTCTTAACTCTGTTTACTTATCTCTTTTGCTCAACACTATGTGTCCTCTGTCTGCCACTCTACAGGGAGGGCCTAAGAGGCGCAGCCGGCGAGCTTGCTGGAAGTGTGATGCCTGCCTGCGTGTGACTGATTGCGGCAAATGTGACTTCTGCATGGACAAGCCCAAGTTCGGAGGCCGCAACAAGAAGCGTCAGAAGTGCCGTCTGCGGCAGTGTCAGAGCCAGGCCATGGTGAGATCTACTGCTGGTGCATACCTACATCTTCCTCTGGTGTGCTCTCCATGGAAGGCTTTTTGATGGGAGTTTGTAAATATACACACACACACACACACACACACATATATATAATTTTTTTTTTTAAACATATATGACAGTCAACAGGTAATAGAAAAGGAAAAAAGGATTTTACAGCTTACAGCATCTACACTACAGTATAGCTTGGTTCACAACAAGTGAGAAAAGTAACAAACATGGTTAAAAAACATTATATACAAAAAATTGTATATTCTTTCATTAAAGTGAGGGAAATAAAATTTGTTTAAATTTTTCAATCTACAGCGTTATTCTAACTGCTGGGTTTAACGCAAACAAATTAAGGATTTCCTATGATCCAAAGCACAAATAAAAATATGTAACCTGGCAGTTTTCCCACCTAAACAGCATATTGAATGCCCACAGAATATTAGAATTGAGTACACATGTTAGCTGCACTTCAGAGGTTTACAATTTGAGATCTGATCCAGAATTTAGTGTCAGCAAAGTTTGACCAAAATCCAGTTTACTAAAGTTTTGATTGCTTTTTGTAATTGGTTCAGGAGTTAGCTGCAATAGTATTTTTCCCTTCAAAACAGTTTATAAGCTATGAAAATGTTTTTGTAGCCTTCTACACAGTAATCCAGATTATGTATATGTATCTGTTAATTTTGTATGTTATTTTTATAAAATGACATATCTGTATTTTGCAGCGACATTTACTACCCTTCCAGCTGGGTCAGACCAAGTCTATGGCTACAGTAGGCTGGGTCGGTAGGGGCAGGCACAAAGGAGGTTGCTCCAAGTATGGCAGTGGCAGAGGAAGGAGGAAATCCCGAGTACCTTGGGAAAACTACAGCTTTTTAGATGAAGCTAATGACAAGAAAAACAAAGATAACGACAGTGACAAAGAGGAGAACAAAGACTATGACAACTATGTCAGCACACTGCAGTCAAACTACAGGATGGACAAAGAGAGTGAGAAGGACCTGGAGGTGGTTGGAGAGTATAAGGAACAAGCAACTGACAAAGGCACTGCTCAGATAACTCAGGTGAGGCCTGTAGACTCCAGTGGAGGTTGAGAAAAAGTAAAGTTTATGGTTGTACTCAAAATGTTGTTTGAAAATTATAGCATTACAGTATGTGTTTGTGTGAAGATATGCCAATTTAATGCATTATCTTTCGCCGTTCTGCTCTTCCGGTAGGTTGTGTCTGTAATGAATTTTGACTCCAGCCATGGCAGACTGGACACACAGGCACTTTACATTAACAGCTGTCCACTTCCTGTTCAGGTGAGCTTGCTTCAGAAACCTCCTTTTCTCTGTGGACCACCAAAGTAATCCAGAAGTTTTAAAGCACAGGCTTTTAAAATGAGGGAACTGTACAGTGCTTGTGGTATTAGTGAGAGTTGCACAGAGTACATGGAGACAGGTGGCCCCAAGGAGCTACTATGATACTGCAATGCGCCATGTGTCTAACCTGTTGTCCACCCCTGCTAGGATGGCCTCAAGGCCAATAGCAGTCCTCTGGACATGATGAGAATAAGAGAGCTTCCTGCCAGGGTCACAGATGCTGGCCACATCCCCATTCAGATGGTGAGCAAAGTTCATGTCATTATACTGCTGCCGTTCTCTGGTCATTGATGTGGCTGAGCTCAGATTGTGGAGCATATTTTCAATGTTGTACATTCTTCGAAAACAAGTGTGTTACATTGCGTCTGTTCTGGCTTTGTTACCAGGAGCCATCAGTTATTTGCAGCCAACTTGGGTATCTTTCCATTCTCACTCAAAACATTGCAAATCGGGCTGCAGGGTTCAACTCTGCTACAGATGTGCACATTGTAGAAGTGGACCCTGGAGAATCAAACAGCACACCTGTGGTGAGCAGTCTGACTCCTCAGCCAAATCATATACTAGAAGTGCTTGGAGAATCTCACCGGTCTTCTGACTCCTGTCCCATATCTTGTACAGATCACAGAGATCTTCAGCCTGGCTGACAGCGGCCAGCAGCGCTCCATGGTGGACCATGAGCTGTTGGCACTGCTGGAAAACATACGTCTCACGGTGCTGCCAGCTCACTGGGTGGGCCTATTGGTGAAGGGACCACAGCTGCAGTTGCTACAGTGCTCCAAGCTCTCCACCATGGCGGACACCGTAGTGCAGATTGATCCTGGTTTCTTCTATCAGATCAGAGTCCAGGACCAGCCACTGCTCTTTACACACCCACTGTACGAGACCCATCTGTCTCGGCTGACCTCTGTGTCAGAGGTAGTTTCTCTGTTACTTGATCTGGAGAGCTACACAGTGTGTCAAGGGTACCCTGCGAGAGAGCTGGCACCAAACCAGGAGCCAGTCTTGTACGTGCGGGCAGCTGCATGTGAGCTCTTGGTACCGCAGTCACAGGAGCGCTGCGACAAGTGTGACATCACCTCACTGGTTCTGTGAGAACAAGAGGAGGACAAGGGAGCTGTGGGTGGTGCCCTGTGGGAGCACACTGGGTACTTTGCTGTCTCAGATTGCACTACCTGCTCACCAAGGTCACAAAGACAGACCATAGAAGGACCCCAGGATCAAATGGAAGCGCCTTGTATCCCATAAGGAACTGAGTGTTCTGTCAGCTGCTCATATTAGAGCTGTTTATATGGTGCTCTGTGGAGAAGGTTCAGTCTCGCTAAAAGTTCTCAACAGTTAGGAATGGTGGGAGGTCTCTGACAGCTGAACAAGGCTGCTGGAGGACAGTAATGCTGCTTCATATTTAGCTGCTCGCTTTGCCATGTTCCTTATTACATGTTGAGGGAAGGTGGGAGGGAGAGGGGCTTTGCAGAAATTCCAGTTGACTACCTCTCAGTGGCTTTTAACTCAAAACTTTAGCAGTTTAGTCTGGTTGTATTTTTGCAGATATTCACCATTGCTAAGTAGCTTTTAATCATTTCTTACAAATGAAGCCAAAGTGGTATTAACCAAGAGGAAGGTATTGAAGAACACCAAAATCAGCATGCAGGTATTGAACTCCAGGCTGCTCAAATTCTTGTTTTGTACTGGAATAGGTGTCATTAAGTAATTTTTTCACATTATGTTTCAGAACTTGTGCTGTCCTGGTGTTCTGCATCTTAATTGTTGAAATTTTGGAATAACATTATCGTCACAACATAAGCTGAACAGCTTTCATTTCCTAAGCTAAACATGCACTGTATTACGTACTTTTTTTTTTTTTTTTTTAACCCAGTCTTGATTCCCATTCTATCCAGCTTTTTTGGGTTGACAAACTCTCCTGTTCTTTACTGGTCTTTGAACAGAAAAAGTCAGATAAAGCCACTGTTTTTAAACCGCTACTCTGTGTATTGTAGTGAGCAGGGTATTGCTACGTTAGCATTATTATTTGCTGCAGCAGGCATTTAACGTAGTGAAATGTTTCAAGGTTTTTGTACGTCCAGCCAAATAAGAGTTTTTCAGGCAGATAATCAGTTGCAGAATGAAACATTGAACTAAACCAGAGTGCCTCTTCTTCGGTGCTGGCCCAGATAAGGCTGATCTTGTGGGAAATATGGGAAGAGCAGCAAGTCAGCTTCATTTCCTGGAGCAGCTCCTGAACATCCTAGGTTTGCACTGGGATGTTTGCAACAATGTGATCAATTAGAGGAATAACCATCATCTGCTGCCAAACTCTTGCTTGATACCACTACACGGTGTTCGGTTCTGTACAAATCCGTGTGTAGACAGGAAACCATAGAGTTGCAAATTTTAGTTGCTTTTCAGTTTTTATTGTTGTATACATAATTATTTTCTTGTAAATACCAATGAATGAGGCTCTTTATTTAAAATGGGCTTTTAAACACTGGATTTCTGTGAGGCTTTGTGTGCTGGGCTTCCATCTGAGTGCTAACCAGCCAGATGCCAGAAATAGGTTTGATTTTCCTGTCACTCAGTTCAATTTTATTTTATACTCTTTGCTCCATTTTAATGTGATGGAATTGCTGCTACACACAAATGTCTATGGAGTTTGAATTAACCAAACGACTGAGATGAGATTTCTTTTGGCACTCTGAATTTAGCTTCAGTGATCTAACTTTTACCTTTTAAAGACGTGTACGATTTAACGTAACTATTTATTGGGATTGCTATAGCCGAAAGATTAACCAACAGAATAAAACAAAGAGCCTGCTGGATTACTAGTTATATTACTATTTTTGCAGTTGCCATTATTTTGAATAGTTAACGCTCACCAAATATTGAGAAATATCTTCCAAGAATTTGCTCAGATATTTGTAGAAGAGGAAAACCTTAGAGCTATCATTAGGATTTGTCCTCTAAGCATGACAAAACAATAATGTTTGCTGAAAGTGTTTCATAGTCTCTTCATTTATATGATGATTCTTCAGTCAGTTTTGTTTTTTGTTTTTTTTTTAGTACTTGGAAGGCCATGAACTTTCTGTAAAGCAGTCCTGACACTGAACAATTTATTTTGAAATGAGTTTGTAACATTTCAATAATTTTATATTGTCTTGCCTTATAGCTTTGCACAGTATTACATGAAAAAACATTCAGTGATGTGTATGAGATTTTTGAAATACACGAACACAGACAGCTTTACACTGTAGGTGTGTAACCTGTGTTGTCAGTGCAGATGACCTGTGTGTATTTCTGTGTAGGGTGATGGTGCTCTTTTCTGACTTAATTCAACCCTCCATAGGTTCACAAAAGTTTCTTGAAAACAACATATCCAACCAAATGTGCCCGACTTGATGGAACATATAACACATACAATTCTGTTAACCTAATGTTCTAAATAAATCTCTTTAATTTTATAATGATAAATACATGTGTTTTACTGGTAGCTGCAGTGTGTTCATTCCATTCTGTGACAGATTTGTTTGATTTTCAGATGCTTTATGATTAACTTTGCTCTGTTGCAACTCTGCCTATGCCAGTCCTAAGCCCAAATGCAAAAGAAGGAGGGTTGGGGATGGGGCTAGCCCCCCTGCATAAAAGCTAGGGTTAGAAAATGTTAAGAACACTTCCAACCTCTACCCTGGAGGAGAAAGGATCTTCATCAAGAAGACTTATGATGTCATGTGGTAAAAGCCAGGAGCCTTGGAAGCCACAGGACTGAACAACCTTGCTCTTCCTTTTCCTTGACCGGGAACACCACCATTGGGATCTGGAATCTCAAGACCATGTATCAAGCCAGCAAGATTGCACAAGTAGCTGCAGAGATGAAAAAAATATATTGCCCTGCTTGGAATCAGCAAATCTAGATGGATGTAGTCGGGACAGAAAAGGCTGACAAGCAGAGAGATGCTGCCCCTCACGCAGAAGGTGTAGCTCTCATGCTATCAAGATCGGCACAGAAGGTGCTGATAGACTGGGAGGCTCATGGGCCAAGAACCATCACAGCAGCTTCCAGAAGAAAGATAAAGAAGCTAAAGCTGAACGTCATCCAGTGCTGTGTACCTACCAACAACAGTGACAAAGACGTCAAGCAAGAATTCTATGGCCGACTCCAGAACATTCTCGACAACTGTCCAGAAAGAGACATTACCATCCTCATAGGTGCAAGAGGAGTTCAGGATAAAACTTCTACTAGTTTTAAGTACCGCAAGACCTTTTAAAAGATGAGGCAACCATAGAAAACCAGTGGCAGAACATCAGAGACACGCTGACATCAACACGTGAAGAAGTAGTCGGCGACAGAAAACACCAACACAGAGACTGGATAACGGCAGAAACCTTATGGAAGTGAGGAAGCAGAAGCAGTCAGCAGTGAACAAGAGCATTGAGTGCACAGGAAGAGTACACTGAAGCCAAAAGAGAGATGAGGAGGAGCATCAAAGTCAACAAGTGCAAATACACTAGTCTAGCAGAAGAGGCAGAGCAAGCAGCTGGCAGTGGCAACTTGAAACAGCTTTATGACATTGCCAGGAAGTTGTCAGGCAAACCAGAAAGACCTGTCAAGGACAAGGAAGGGAATGCCATCATGGGAAAAGAAGACCAATTTAACAGATGGGCAACACATTTTGACGAACTGCTAAACAGACCCAACCCTCCTGAAACCCCGCCAGCTGACACTGACCTGAACCTTAACCGCAACAGGCCCACCAAAGAGGAAATCAAGAAGCCAATATTGAAGCTGAAGAATGCTAAGGCAGCAGGACCAGATTACAATCCCTGTGGAGGCACTCAAGTCAGATGTAGATACCACTGTAGAGCCATTGTACCCATTCTTTGGTAAGGTCTAGGAACAAGAAGTACCAACAAACTGGAAAACTTCATGAAACACGAAGCTTCCCAAGAAAAGAAACCTCAATAAATGTTCCAATTACAGAGGGATCACTATGTTGTCTGTGCCAGGAAATGTTTTCAACAGTCATCCTGGAAAGAATGAAAGATACAGTTGACCCCCCAGCTGAGGGACCAACAAGGAAGATTCAGAAAGAACTGATAATGTGCCGACCAGATTCCCACTCTCCGCATCATCGTAGAGCAGTCTTTGGAGTGGAACTCCTCGCTGTAGGTCAACTTTGTTGATTATGAGGAAGTGTTCGATATAGTGGACAGAGAGACCCTGAGGAAACTGCTACATTACAATGTGCCCATCAACTTGGTCCATATGACCAAGTCCAGTGGACACTATGGACACAGCTGGATGATCTGGCACTGCTGTCTCACAACTGCCAACAGATGCAGGAAAAGACCACAGTGCTTGCAGACGTCTCTTCACAAGCAGGCCTCAACATCAACAAGGAGAAGACCCAAGATCATGATAGTGAATGCAACCAGTGCTGAACCAGTCACACTTAAGGATAGGGCACTGGAACAGGTGTAGTCCTTATACCTTTCTGTGGAGCGACATCATTGCAGGGTGGCACAGATGCAGATGCAAAAACAAGGATCGGCAAGGCCAGAGCAGCATTTCTGCAGCTCAAGAACATCTTGAGTGCCAAAAAAATATCCCAATGCTCAAAAATCCAGCTGTTCAACATGAAGTCAGTGCTGCTTTATGGGGCAGAGAATTGGAGGATAACAAAGACAACTATCAACAAAGTGCAGATGTTTGTTAACAACTGAGAAGAATCCTCCATATCCATTGGTCAGATAAGATCAGCCATGTGCATCTGTGGCCAAAGACCTAGCAATAATGAGCAGGAACCAAAATCAAAAGAAAAAGATGGAGATGGATTGGACACATGCTAAGACAACCAGCATCCAGGACCACCAGACAGGCCCTAACGTGGAACCCCGAAAGGAGAAGAAACAAAGGTTGTCAAAGAAACATCTGGCGACGGGACCTCATGCAGACGTGAAGAAGATGGGCCTTACCTGGAGCCACGTAGAAGCAAAGGCACAGAATAGAGGACTCTGGAGGTCTCTTGTTGATGACCTATACCCGGGGGGGGGGTGCGATCTGACTTACTCTGTTACCCGTGAGATCTTTGAATCTGTTTGTTCTGTACATTATTTAAGATTTTGGTTTAGTTTATGGTTAATTCCTTACTTTTTTTTACCATTTCTCGCCATGCCAGACATTTACTGTTCATTGTATTAGTTTGACTGAGTACTGTAGTTTCATTTTTGTTCGGGACAAAATGATCTTTATCATCCGGCATGTAGAAGAATCTGCTCAGTGTTCTTACTCATTTTGTTTTTCAGAGGTTCTCCTCCACCTTAGGGTTCAGTCAATTATTGCCAAACAGTTTGACGAGGCCCTTAAGAGTCGCCGCATCACCACAAACCCGCATGCACTTGTAATTGAGGGGCTCCGCCGCAAGAGGGCGCGACGCATCCTGTAGAAGGTCAGTCTGTGCGCTTTTTCCCATTTTCAGCGCAAGAGTCAGGAAAGCCCAGGCGTGGCCACTTCTGGATGAGTACAGATGGTTACTTTTTAAATCCCAAGAATAAATTACAATACAGAAATGTTTTTGTAATTCAAGCCAAATGTTAAACTCTTTCTGGTTAAGAATGCATTAACAAGAGAACCTTAGTCATTTAGCTGATACCTCTTTCTAATGCAGCTTACAATGCGATGTGAATTACACTGCAGTTGGTCAGGTCTAGGTTCAGCAATGTTATGTGCCCAAAAAATGAGGTCAGCTGACTACCTGAATATACTGAATGATCAGGTTTTTCCATCAATGGATTTTTCTTCTCTGATGGCACGGACATATTCCAAGATGACAATGCCAGGATTCATCGGGTTGGCTCAAATTGTGAACGAGTGCTTCAGGGGGCATGAGACATAATTTTCACACATGGATTGGCCACCACAGAGTCCAGACCTTAACCCCATTGAGAATCCTTGGGATGTGCTTGAGAAGACTTTACGCAGCGGTCCAACTCTCCCATCAAGATCTTGGCGAAAAATGAATGCGACTCTGGAGGGAAATAAATGTTGTGACATTGCAAAAGCTTATCGAAACGATGCCACGGCGAATGCGTGCCAGGATCAAAGCTAAAGGCGGTCCAACGAAATATTGGTGTGTGACTTTTTATTTTTTTTTTTGGGCCAGTGTATTTACCCATTTATACAGTAGGGTAAGTTTTGATTGGACCGTTTGAGTAATCCTGGTCAAGGGTTCAACTGCAGGTGCAAGGATTTAGACACGGGATGTTTGATTATAAGGGGGCAGGTGTAACAAATACGATTCCTGCTGCTATCCTCCTACATCAGCATTGCTTTGACAAGCCTGCTTTCAATTCATTTACTGGCCAATGGATGATGAGTAAAGTTGCGACGTAATGTTGAAATCCATTCATCACAGATATGGACACAGTCCGAAATAAGAGTTTTCAAACAAATCACAGGACACTTGAGATTTTTGTAACTTTTATTAATTGAGAAGTTAGCTTGTTGTTGAAAAATTACTAAGGGGTGACGTGTTGAAATGTAGTGGCACGCATGTTGATGGATTACCATGCTGATAGGTATGGTTTTGTGGGAATGAAGGTCATTCTTTGTTCTCCTGCTCACTTTCAAAAGGTTTACAAAACTCCCAGAGGAACATCAGGCCCCTTGTTCTAAAATAGCTTTTCTTACCCTTATCAGCAGTCACAAGTGGGCTGGAAAGGAGGATATAGCCATGGTGTTTGTTTGCCAAGCAAAGCAGCAGAGCAGATTAGCCCAACCTGGGTGCTGGAGAAGTACATGAATGCAGCTGGAGCAGGCGGGACAGGGAAGGGGGGGCTTGGCTAATGAATTTGGGCAGATGCAGTGTCACATTGTTTTCCCCCAGTGTTATATTTCTTTATATCTTGTAGTGTTTGGACCATTCTTTTGTTTACTTTGGTCTTCAGAGGTATCTGTGGATGTTGTGGGACTGTAGAGGTTGAAGGATATCGTAACGCTCGTGTGATGAGACACCTGCAGTGTACTTCAGCTTACCAGAGTAAAAGCCCAGAGAGAGGTCATTCATGCTGGTTGCAGCTGAAAGGCTGTCTTTGTGCACTCAATGAGAAGAGGATCTTGTCTGAAGGAGGCCTTTCAGGCCCTAGTTTCCTCATTACACAGCAAGTGCACAGACTTGCCCAGGCCTAGCAGGTGGGCACGCACATACACAGCTACGTTTCTTTGCGTTTTATTTATTTTTTGTGCTAATGACTTGGGGTGATGTTGAAGAAAACAATTTTGAGTGTGAAGCTACGATTAGTTGAGGCATAATTTTGCAGCCATGTTTGAACAACATTGAAGAAAGGAGAGAATTCAGTGTTATTAATCCCTGCACAAGAATTCACGTTCTGCAGCTAAATGATGGATAAACACATGCCCTACCGTGACCAGGGTTGGAACCGGGGTTTGCCGGGGCCACAACGTGGAATACCGACTGTTCTATGATTAAAACAAGCCAGTATTTTTCTGCACAGAAAGTGCTGACATCACTGCATTTGCTTCTGACAATTTGTTTTAAAAACGGCCTGTTTGCTCCCTAAATTCCAGCATTTAACACAACTTTTTTTTTTTATCCACTTCACACCTAGGAATTACAAAACATTTTGTTGATTTTCCCCCCTCTTGATTCAGGACCCGTTTGGGCATACAGTTAAAAGGAGGAATGTTGATCTCAACTAAGAAATACATTTATAATAAGGTGATACACACCATACACTTCTCATTGTGTTTTATTTTCCCACAGTTTGATGACACAGGAAACCCACGTATGGTGTAAAGCACGTGGGGCAGAGATACTGTGTGTGCAGCATGTTTTCGTGCTGTCAGCATGTTTGCACTAACAGGACAGCAATGATGTCAGCCTCATACCCTACATCGCTGTGCTCTTTCCACAGTGCATCATGCCAACTGCAAGGCCTGCAATTTTTTAGTCCTTGGTGCCCGCACACTCCCCTCATATAAAATTACGTGCTGTGAAGTAATCCGGTGGATACCTCCACTTTAACTGCTTGTCCAAGTCAGGGTCTGGAACAATCACAAAAGCACAATGCAGAAGGCTGGATGGGAGGCGAGTCCATTGCATGCGGTTTTTACTTAATTTTTGCAGGTGTTGCTGCTGGTTGTAGCCAAGTAGTCGAATTTCCCCTGCACCCTAGGAAAGTAAATAAATTCTCTTTATATTTATCATGCACTCTCCCAACCTAAATTGAGAAGTTGGGTAAAACATTTGGGGGCAAAGGAATAACCTTTGACGTTTGTCCTTACAATTTTACAAAGTTCTTCATCTGTCATGACCAGAATTATTAGAGATGGTTTTGTTTAGTGAAGAATGTATAATAATTGTAGTTATTCGAGCTGTGGAAGGGGCTTGGATGTTCTAGCTTGAGCAAGAATAATTTTGTGCGGTTGTTCTTTGTTTTATTGCTTTATTTTTCTGTTTTAGTTGTTTTTGTACCTGAATTCTGTGTCCTAAAATCAATTCTATACCATAGTTTTACAAAATCTTAAATGCTTGTGGGTGGGAAATAAACGGAACGGTTATCCCTATGAAGAAGTAATTTATTATGAACAGATGTTATTGTTTGGAGTTCTGGGCCATAATGAAACCTATTGTGATTTCTTAAGTTTTTGCACCTTGTGCTGTATTATTATTACACTAAATGTTTCGTATATGAACTCTACTGTTAGTTTGAAGGTGGACAAGTTATTGTTCTGACCTTTGTGTTCCAGTCGAATGAGCAGACTGATGCATTAATGCTGAATAGTTGCTGTTGCTTAAAATGAGCTATTTTATAATTCATTCTGTCAGTGTTTGGTTTTAACAAAGCGCTTGAATCACAGGCTGTAGGCAGGAGGGCCAAGGTGGTTCGGGTGGAGCAGATACCGACGGACCAGGGAGCCTCTCACTGGCAGTTCCATGAGGCCTGTTAGGACCATATGTCAGCATACCTGTGTTGTTCCAACCGTGCCTTAGTAATGCTTTTCTCCGACACCTTCCCTCTTCTGTTTCTTTGCCTGTTATGTTTATTTGAACTACATCACAAGGATGAGTTTCTTCTCAGAAACCCATTCTGTTCCACTCATGCGTCCCAGTTGCGTAAGTACAAGCAGAGAAGCTCCTGTATGCGGTTCCCCCGCCCCCCGCGTCCCTTTTTCGCAGCCCGCTTGTCTATCCAGCTTTACGCCAATGTTTTTGCATTGTTCCATAACAAACTGCCCTTCCCCACATTTTCCAGTTTATAATCTCCACCGAGGCCATCTGTGGATTACCGTCCCCGAGATTAACCCCCCTCACGACGGATCCGAAGGGCATCCCTTTGTAGCCGAGCAGGGAAAGGCCGATGAGGACCTGCTGAAGCTCCTCGGCGAACAAAAGAGGCGAATTCTAAGTTTTCCTTTAACCTGGGTTGTGCGAAAGGCAAATGCTGTCATTTGTGGACAGGTAGAAATGGGAATTGGTGTCTCAGACAGCGGGGACGTGCGTGAAATTCAGAAACGGGCCAGGTTTACAGCTGACCACGTAGATGTTTGATGAAGGTCACTGAAGTTTCTGTGTTAACGGCACACGCAAGTGTTCGAGGGACATTTAGAACAGCTTCACCCGCTCTGCTGCCAAGTTTCCTCCGGTTTGCAGGGAGAAGGTGCGGGGCAGTCACAGGGTTAAATGCAGAGGACATAGCTGTGGAGCAGGGGACACCACTGGGGGGGGGGGTCTCTGGTGGCGGCGGTCCGGTGCTGGACCGGGCCGTGTGTTGGAGAGGGAGCTGCGCTGCGAGTGCGCGCAGTTTGACGGTGCGCGGCTTTACGGGCGACCGCGCGTGGGCCTCGCGCTCGCCACGATCTGCCGCGTTGCTTGGACCACGCGCTTCGAGCGCGTGCAGCTGTCCCCCCTCCTTCTCCCCCCCGCGCTCCTCCTTCGCATCCCGCAAGCTTGCGGTGCAGCCACGCTCAGCCTCCCTTCCACTCGGCGTTTCTGGTTTCGCGCTCAGCGCGCCGTCTGCTCGTTCAGAGCCCCGGACTTCGGCGTGAAGAAACCTCAGGAGCGGACAGGTGACTTCGGGGTGCGGGCGCGCTGTGTCGTGTAGCCGCAGAGCCTCGCTGAGGAGGCGCTGCCCGGGGATGGAGCCTCCCGCTGGGCTTTCGGTGAGCTCTCCGCCTCTCCGTTGTCCTACACGAACACGCAAAAGTCCATCTGACGTGCGCACGGACTGTTCCTTCTTAACTCGGCACCTCTGTTCTCGGGCGTCGTGGTCGTGTGTTTTTGCACCTTGGGCGATGTCATGCCCCGTCTTCCCTTGAGCCTTTGACGAACTCCTCGTATTTCTGGCAGGTGTGTGGTTTTATGTTAAAATCGTGTGTGTAGCTACAAAAGGGCGAGTAGGAGCGCAGTGTGAATGCATCCCTCCATCGGTTCATCGAGGTCGCCGGGCTCTTTCGTCGTTTAATATATAATATATAATATATTGTATTTATACTGTTGTCTGTCTGTGTGTGTGTGTGTGTGTGTGTGAGGGAGACGTACCCCAGTGAGACCATCTATCCTGCCAGGCTGGGCACTCTTTCTGCCGTGTGTGCTTCTCTGTGTTCTTCATACCTTTTTCTCTTTACTGCTCACAAAGGTTTAAACTGGAAACACAAAACAAAGTTTGAAAGTTTCCTCCCCCCCTTTTTCTACGTAAACAATTTGAAGCAAAGTGACTGGGACGCCGGACACTTATCTGCCAAGTTGGCCGGCGGTTCTGCCAGCTTTCGCTCGGGATCTCCGTGGTTCATGTTTCTTCTTAACTCTGGTTATAAAATACGGTTGTGTGACGTGAAGGCCGTGGTGGGACTGCGGCCTTTGGCCACTCGGCCATAATCTGCCGACATGTCCTTCTCGCTGCTGCTGGCCAGCGTGTGAGCCGCTCTTTTCTCCTCAGCTCTTTTGTTTCGTCGTTGTCATAATTCTTTGAAAAACCGAGTTATTTTGCTTCCTTGTTGAATGAATCACTTTCACACTCTGAATTTCACCTGACTAAAGATCCATATTTTCATTTTCAGTACCTGCTTGTCCTGGTCTGCCTCATAGTGGCCTGGAGCCTGTCCTAGAATTACTGGGAATAAGGCAAAGAGATGGTAGTTGTTAGACAGGACACCATTCGTGCACTAAGGGCAGTTTAGAGTGACCAGTTAACTTAAAACAAGTGTATTTGGACTGTGAGAAGAAACCGGATCACCCAGAGGAAAGTCATGCAAACACAGTGAGAACATACAAGCTGCACAGAAATAGAATTCAGACTTACGCCCAGCACTTCCCACTTTGCAGCCAACAAGTAATAATCCATCCATCTCTTATCCTTAATTGAGTAATCCTGGTCATGGTGGTCCAGACTCTATCCTAAAATCTCTGGGTAATAGGCAATGAAACTGCACTTATAAGGGAAACCTGGCCAGAGTAGAATAATCTTCATCAACTTAGTTGATAATGCAACACAACACTACAGGACTTAGTGTGGTGAGTTTGCCCAGTGAGGAGTGTTTCCTATTAACTCTTTATCCAGCACAGATTACAGCGTATGGCTTTTTTTGAAGTTATAAAGTATTTTTAGGCCCTCTTCTCAAGTGAGCAGCTTCTTGTGGAAAGGTATTAAAGATGACGCTTCTCCACTTGTCCACTCCACCCTGCTACTCCACCCACACTGCTGATTATATGTATGGGAACATTCATCCTTTTTATGTGGGGGTAGAAAATGAACACTGGAATAATCCAAAAATGTGCTGCTAAGGTCTTTGAACTGCTTCTTTTGGTCTTACCTCTGTCAGTCTCTATTTTATTGCTGATATTTTTGCCAAAAAGTGTTTTATGGTTGGTTCTTCAAAGTGAATCAAACATAAGACTTGTGTTTATATATAATGGGGAGGAAGAAAATGATCCTCTGACAATTTGTAAGGACAGCAGAACAAGCAAGACTGTTGCCAAACAATTTAAATGTATGTACCACTACTGCATATGAGGTCCTCATGGTCAGGTGAACATGGCTGCTGGTGGCAAGGCTTTGACAAAGGGATGAATACAGAAGAGTGGACCATCTGAGACTGTGATGCTGCCACCTGAATGCCATCTGAAGCTCCTACACAAAATGTGTCTGGCGTTTCTGTGTTATTGACCTCAACCATGTTGGCTCCCAAGTCTGGGAGGTATTTTGGGCATCATTCACTGATGGATGGCCACAGGGGGCCCCTGTTGAGCAGAGCTGGGCACGGCAGTGTGGGGGAAGGGGATAGATGGGCAGGTAGGAGCGTGTTTTAGAAAAGTGCACAGAAGGTACTGTGATGGTGACTTGTACAGGAATGCAAGGAGGGGCTTTCTGCATGGCGAAAGGAGAAGATGCAGTGAACCCTGCAGTGATTTCTACAAAGGTCTGAGGGTCTTATACATGCCACCCTGCTGCATTGACTGCCACCCCATTATGTCTTTACACAGTGCAGGGGTTTTGAAGAAGGTGGGGTCACCAAGTGTCTGTTTGATTCAAAGTCACTTGTATGAAATGAAAGATCTGGAAAGACCTGCACACAGAAAGGCAAGGCAGAGGGAAACGAAGGAAGGGAGAAATGCAAAGGGGGCTCAGAGGCAAGCCAGAAAGGGAAGATGGAGGGAGTGAACAAGGGTGAAGAGGCAGAGGGAAAGGAAGGAAGGGAGAAATGCAAAGGGGGCTCAGAGGCGAGCCAGAAAGGGAAGATGGAGGGAGTGAACAAGGGTGAAGAGGCAGAGGGAAAGGAAGGAAGGGACAAATGCAAAGGGGGCTCAGAGGCGAGCCAGAAAAGGAAGATGGAGGGAGTGAACAAGGGTGAAGAGGCAGAGGGAAAGTGCGGCGCTGACTGTAATTGGGGCAGCCTATCATTCCACTTTGTAATTAGACATTCAGGGCAATGCACTCCCTGCCGCTGGAGGCCTGCTGAATATTTTAATCTGAGGCTAAATCAAAGTCTTCTTCATCTCCCTTCCACTGTCTCTCCTGCTCGCGCCTTCTCCTGCATGTGGGACAGGATGCGCGCTGGAGAAAATGTGGGGCGCTGCGTGCATAATGTGGTCTTTGCAGCTCTTTTTTTGGGAAACTGTGAAGGTGTCAAGCGAGGTTTCTGCAGCCGCCAGGAAGAGCTTTGCTGAGACAGGCGCTTAAGGGCAAAAGCTGGGGAGGCCACACCCTACGCCCCGCATGCGCCTCCTATGGGTTCCTCCTGGGGATGTCACATCGCTTGTGCCTGCGCAGCGTGACATCACTCGCCCAGCAACGCTTCTGAGAAGGAGCAGGACGTAGATATTTTGACGACGGCGTTTTCTGATACACTCGCTGGCTAGTGATGTTAAATGGCCTGGCTGTTTGCAGTCACTAACTTAGGAAAATACCCAGAGGGCAGGTGGAGCCCTACCCAGCTGTCAACAAATACGTTCATGTAAATTGAGTGAATAGGCAGATATTTTGTGAGTGGGCAGATGTAAAAAAAAAAAAAAAAATTGGGTGCCTGTGTCCATTACACAGTGAGAAACACCAGTAATGTTATTCAGTTGTGTGTCATGTACAGCACAACTTAGTTTTCTGTGAGTATTAGTAGAATTGCAGTGTTGTAATAGATATACATTTGTGCCATCTTTGTGTTGCCAAAAGTCTGTAAAAGTTTGGTGGAGGAAATCAGCAAAAAATTGTTGACATTGTCAGTTCCTGTAGTGCTCTGAAAACACACAGAGATGCAGAATTGTAATAAGTGTGCCATCTTTGTCAGTGTGGTTTTATTTAGTGCTTTTCACTGTTGTAAGTTTTCTGCTTCACAATCACAGTGCTGTCATTTCTGTTTAACGCATTTAGAAAAAGATTTTAAACAAATACCGTTCTAATGGTGCTGACTGTCTGAACTTTAACCAGGGGTTGTGGTTCTTCAGCATTTTTGACTATTCTGACTTTTAGTAGTGATGGGTTTGTGTAATACTGTAAGTCTCATATGAGGGAATAGATGTGTTATTCATCTGTTCTGCTGTCTACCTTGTGGCCACATTTGGAGAAATCTCTGCACAAATCTGCTTAGATTTGTTACTTTACATTGACTGGAATTTAATAGGTCTGAATCGATGGTTGTTGTTGTTGAGAGAATCCATTGTGCCACACAAGGATGTGGGCAAAGGCTCTTGGGTTGCAGGTTATGGTGGCTCCTTGCTGCTGCTGGACATGCTGTCTCTAGCTGCTCTCTGTGCTCCTGCAGTGTCTCACTGCAGAGAAATGGACACTGTTATGTCTGTGCCTGTCCCCTTGGAGCACGCAGTCACGGATGACATCGCAGTCCGCAGAGCCTTCTGAGATTCTGCAGTAGGACTGGGTGGGGTGGACAGCTGCGACCGCAGCCCTTGGTCATGTCTTGCCTCTTTTGTGTGCACTGCACTGTTCATTCACTGCTCTAACAGACAACAGATTCCACGAGTGTGGACCCAGCAGAGGTCCAGAATATTGTTTTACCCCAGGACCATCTGAGGTGAGTCACTGTATTTCACCTGCTTTAATGGATCCAAATACTTAGATGGTTTCAAACTGGGGTTCAGGTAGCATTGCCTCAACCCTGGTGTGATGTCTCTACTGCTTGCAACTTTCAATATACAGTTTTTGTCATAGACACTGTTGCTAGGACAATGCAGGATAATAGTATTTATTATTTTCATAAGTGGTTAATAATCAGACAGCGGTAATTAAGTGTTTGTTAGTGGTTTTTCATTCAGCCTCTGCATTTCTCATTAGAAGGCGAGTTGTCCGATGGTTGTCCAATGGAAGAACCACCAAAAACACACAAAGAACTGATACATTAGATACAAACTGTTGTTGATAGCCCGCTATTAACAGGTTAATTTGGGCACTCTGTGTCAGCCTCTGGCATGAAAGTGTTTTGCATGCAGAATGGTTCACTTTTACCAAAAAGTGTTAAAAAAAGGAAGAAAAAAAAAGTGAAACTCCAAGGAACAATTTGCCCAAAGCCAGATGTCTATTAAAGATTAGGAGAAGAAATCAAAATTTTGTACATTGTCAGTTCTCGTGGTTTCAAAGAAATTTTTAATTTAATTTAGGTTCTCAAGCTATTGCATGTATGAAACCCTCAGGTATGTCTAGCCCTATTGATTTCATAATTCACTTTGAAATCCAAAAGAAACTCTTATATTGGATGAGACTTTTCAACCCTAGGGGGAACTTAGTTTGACTTACCTGGATTGAACTTATCAGTGTGAAACTGACATAAGTGAATACTGAAACGATTAAATATAATTTAATAGCTTGAACAGGAAAGGTAAAGAGTAAGATATGACACACAGGGAGTTCAGCACAAGTATTAAATTCCAATTATGACGAAAGAGGAAAGGGATCAAATGTAGCCTCACTTGTGTTCTTTCTGCCATTACTATAACATTGATGAAGTGGTAATACCACTTACAGTCTTTCTGTTTGTTCACAAGGGTCAAGAAATCTTACAAATATACATTCCTGTAACTAAAGCAATTATGAAAATAACTTTGTATAGTTGTTTGGATAATCATGCTGAGTCATGGTTTAAAGGTACACTGGTTAATGTTGCTAAGACATTATACATTTAAGAGGAAATATTCACAGATTTATGTTTTAGCTTACATACTTACATTTTGTGTTCCACTAAGATAAAATGACAAATCTCTATACCTGCTTTTGGGCTGTTGTGTGGAGTTATAGGAGCATTATTGACCCTGATGGTGTGCACAAAGTTGAAGAGCATCAGAGGCAGGCCTGCTGTGATGCATAGTAAGCACTGCTGTGTCAAACATGCTTTATTGAGGTAACACTTAGGTTCCCATGGTGTCATTTCCTTGGTTATTGGAAACCTTAAGCATATTACTGTAGAAGTTAATGGGCTTTATGTTTCTGGTTTAATGTTTTTAGCGTACCACAAATTTTCAGTAACGCATTACATTTGTAGATCGGGGATTGATGAAAATCTAAGTTAAAAGACCATTAATGTATACTCTAGTATTTGAACTCCTGGTTTTTGAATTCCGGTCATAATGCGTGGAATATATTAATACCCAGATAGGTATCTGAGTCAAAGTCTTGGCATAATGAGAGCTATCCAGGCAAAGCCAAAGGGAATCATAAAAATATTTGAAATTCGCACGAGTACAAATGCGAAGCTAGATGGCAAAAATGCACGCAGCATCTACATTCTTTGTCTTTGCCTCATGTGGCCCCTGTTCTAACACAGTTTGTGCATTCATGACTTAATTCGCCTCGGTTTGGTTGGTAACTATCCCAGTAACAGTTTGTTACAGGAGAAACCCATTACAGTAGGTAAATTATATTGTTTCTTTTTTGCCACCAGGGCCCTGTATTAAGGCACATAGTTATCAATAGTGAATGAGTGAGTAAAACAAATATAATGTGTTTAAGGTTTGCTAGTAAAGCTCTGATGTCTTAAAGGAGGGGAGGCATGCAGTACTTCCATCATTTAATAGAAATCTCAGAAGGGGGGGTAGTATTCTCTCTATTAATATCTCAAAATAAAAACATGTTTTATTCAGTGCTACACCCACTCCTTGCTTTTGCTAGGTTAGTATGTATGCATTTATGTATTTTCAGCAGCAAGTCAAAGACAGATTTGAGTCCTTCCTTAACCGTCATGTTGAAGAAGCCGTGTCACATTAGAATGCTGAAGAGCGGCAAATTATTTGACCCAGTGGGGACACAAAAGCAGCTGAGTTCACGGATAAATGTTCCCACCCTGCACTGATCCCATCTTCTAAAGGAGCACTCCAGTCAGTGGAACTCACTTTTGTCATATTTGTACAGCACACATCATAGACAAAGAGCAGGGCACGCGGTTTTTCTGTTTCTACAACTCATTTGGTCGGCAGCTGATTCAAGACTGTCTCTGTTCCACGTCTTCATTACATTTAGACCAGCAGACTTGAACAGAGCACTCATTTGGGAAGATTAGTAGATATTGAACCTGCTTCCCATTCATGTGACTTTCCTTTTTTTAAATCTTTTTTTCTTGGACTGCATTTTCCCAGCGCAACTTTCTTCATTTGTATAATTGAGTATTTTTGGCATAATCAGATAATACACAGATGACATCTGTCTCTAACCAGTCTGTGATCTCAGAAACAATACAAGGTGCCTTTGGTGAGTGGCTTTCTACGACCTTCAAGGTTAACCAAGCTGCTGCTGGGAGTGGAGGGGACATGCCAGTCTGTAGCAGATGCATGTGTTATTCCTCATAGACTCTGTGCTAATGCTGTATCCTCGTTCTGTATCACTTGTGCCTGCTGTTGAATGAAGATGCAATCTCTTTCTTTTAAATATACTATAAGATATGAAAACCACTACACAAACGAAGTTTAGTACGGAAGGAAATAGCCGGATTTTTCCTAAATTGTTGGCACATGCATAATTACAGTAGGCTCAATTCCCCTTAATTCCTATTTATATTGATAAGTGAACTCAAAAAGCATTTTGATTTGCAGTTGGTGCTTTAGGTACTTTCTCGACCAGCTCGCTCATCACTTTTGATAACTAAACAGTTTTAATGTGCCACTACTTTATGAATCTAACACATTTTTACTTGTGCTACATTCTCGCACTGAGCACAATTCAAGATGTGTGGAATCTGCACGTCTGAACATTTCAATAGGGCTGCATCCAAAATGTTTTTCTTTGCTAATCTGGAGAGCCTGTAGTTAAGCAGATTAATGTTTTTCTCCAGCACTATAGAAAGCATTAATTCATAGATGGGCAGCTCCAGTGAGCCTTGCTGGTGAGTTTGGTAGTCATCATTAATCCTGTTTTAATAGCTTTTACTTAAATCTTAGTGGATATGAGATCAAATCCCATCAATGTATACTTTTAAGTTATAATGATCCAGCTTGCTTTAACCTGAAATGAAATGCAAATAAAGTTTAAAAGCAGTACATATTCTTGAATTGCTTTCATACTTGTTCACAAACAAGATTGTACATTTGGTTTCTTATCCATATTCTCATTGGAGAAATGTATACCTTTATTAATTTTCTACAGTTTTCTACAACTCAGAGAAAACAAAAGTGCATTTACAGAATACAGATACAGAAGCAGACACGCAATTCTCAAAGTACAGTCTAATATCATTGTTTTTGCATAAGTACTCGCATAACAATTGATAAGCAGTACAAACTTTTATATTTAACAGTGTAGAGAAAGTTAGATAGGAGATTGGGAGAGAAGTGGGTCTGAAAGATGTTTTGAGACCCTTCTTGAATGTTAAAGCAGGTTTCAGCAGTTCTAAGTGAAAGAGGGAGCCATACTGGACTTGGAACTGACATCCCTTGATCTTTGGATTTTGGACCTTTTGTGCATGGATTCTCGTAGCAGCTAAAGGTGAATGAGGGATGACAGGGATGTAGCAAATAATCATTTAGGAAAAAAGAAATTTGATGCAGGGGACTTTCTAAGTACTACTTTGAATAAATAAGTTTTAATAGGTACAGTAAGTAAAATAACCACAGAAAGTTATTTAACAGAAAATTGATCAAAAATAACAATTCATTACGCATAACTGCTTTATCCTGGTTGTGGTGGTCCAGATCACATCCCAGAGTTGATAGGCACAAGGCTACGAAAGGCACAAGGGTGGCCGCACAAACACATGGGCTATCTATAGTAACCAGTTAAACTCAAATGTATGTCTTTAGACTTGTGGGAGGAAACTAGTACCCAGAGGAAACCCACACACAGGGAGAATGTGCAAACTCAATGCAGCTTGAGATGGATTCGAACCCAAACAATACAGCCACTTTGAAGAGGCAGCACTGCTCACCATCACCATACCACCCTCAACAATAGCACAAGAATTCAGGATGCAAATATTAAGTATAATATCTCTCTGATGTGTAGAATAATGCATTACTTATTACTTTACATAATTACCAGGTTTATTATTCTGAAATTAGAGTAAACAGAAAATATGTTACTTCCTGTTCTTTTGTTATCTTTTCTACATGCCCATAAATCCTGGCTCTAGAGTACCTCAATAATATGACTATGTGAAACATACAATTCGCAGTTTCAATGCAACATGGAACACATAAATTTGCATATTATTTCAAAGACACTGGTTTCATGTTTCATTAATTTTCTTCACTATATGATAAAAATAATCAAAAAGTCATCAGTTGATAATAATGATTACCAACTGAAAGGCAATGTTTTCCAAGTCTTCACGTGCTTTAGTTCTTTCTTCTGCTACTTGTGTTTGGATTGTAAAATGTGAAGATGCTTTAAGATCTGGGGATTGCAGGGCATCATAGCTGCGCTCCTGCCTGAAGAAAAACGTGGCGGCAGTGGAAACGGCCAAATGGCTTCTGGTATCTTTGTTGGTTAAAATGGTAGTGTTCAGTGTTTGTGTGCTGACATTTAGCTTGGCAGTTGCAGTAATGTGGAGCTGTGTGCTATAAGCAGCTGCATGAACTGGAATGATCTGCACTGAGAAACGATCAAAATTCAATGGTAGCTCTGCTGCACTGATATAACAAGCCTCATGTTAGTCACTTTTCACCGGTAAACACCTGCTTTTGTTTTTCTTGTTTAAAAAAAGGTACTGTAATATTTTTATTTGTGCTCAAGACTTAACAGGGAAACGTATATTTTTTTCCATTGTTGTGGACATAACACCTCTGTTTTTTTATCGGCTGTTTTAAGCCCATGTTGGAGAGAGTTGCTTTGATTTGATTGAGTCGTTGAGTCGTTTAGTGCATTTTTGAAAAGAAGCCCCAGAATAATCCCCAAACTGGAAGGTATGTTATGCACTGACAGATTTATGCAAGTCTCCGTAGAGAGCAGAAAGACCGAAGAGGCGGGTGTAGAAAATGTTCAAAGGAATCGACAAAGCGAAACAAATGGATTGGACTGGAGGGAAACAAACGCTTCAGAAGTGTATTTTGGGCTGGTGGTGTGTCTTCACATAGAGGACCCATGGCGTGAAAACCAACTTGAAGGTGCATCCTTGGCGAAGGGGTGTGGGCTGAATAGATGCTGTCTTGCCGTGGATAACCGCGTCCTTTCGTCAGCTGTCTTTCGAAAGTTGGACCGCTAACCTGAAAACGAAAACGATGGTTTATCCGAGACGCCGTCCATCTAAGTTCTTCGTCTGAACGAGCACGGACTGACCAAGCGCACCCTCACAACTGCCATCCACACCCCAATGCTCATGCCCCTCCACCCCACTGACTGCGCCCCAGGGGTGAAAGGTTATTGGCTGCGTCGTCAGAGCTGCCTGCTTGCGATATGTCGCTATTTATAGAAGGGGATTTTCCACATTGTTGCCATGCAGTGGTTGCCTTTGCCATTGACTGTCTTCTTCATTCCCCCGCCTCTCATGTTGCTTCCCCTCATTGTGCAACTGAGCTCATTGAGCATCGTGATGCTAGGGAGAACTCGAACCGTGACAGATTCTCATTGCTTCACTCAGGCAGAAAAATTTAGGTCATGTTTTGAATCAAACACCTAGCTAGCAAGAGGGAACGATCGTGAGAGGGAGGGAGAGCGAGACCTTGACTTCAGAACATTCCAGCTAGAGTCTGTCTGTTTTCCCGAAAAATAGCAGATTTGTGCATTTCCTTGTATGTTTTTCTTCTCCTCACAAAATAACTGCTGTGCTGCAGCAGAAAGATGGTAAGGAGAGGCAAAGGAGACCTACAAAGACAGTAATGGGATGAAGGTGGAACTGGAGGAATTAAGCATGAGAAGAGCAATGGCATATTGGACCAACAAAATGAAAGCCAGAAATGCTAAGCAAATAAACCCACATACAAAAACAGTAACTGAATGAAATCGAGAGCTTTAAATGTAGACAACCTGTGACGTGAATGAAATTTTTATGGTGAGGTGCTTAGAAGTCTGTAATTCTTATAAATATTCTTTATTTATGCTCTCCATGTTGGCTACTTGTACAACCACATAGGAAGACTTGGTTGTATTCAACCTTTTAAATGAAACAAAGACAAGGGTAGCTACTTGTATGGGTATTCATTAAAAATCATGCTTTTTAATAATTTTACTACATTTATATTATTTTTTACTTGAGCATTGTGAAGTGTGTATTTAAGGGCATTGCGTGCTTATTTATTACTGGATTAGTGCCTGTTTCCTAGGCGTAGCTGATGGCTCTCTCCCTGTCCACATTCTACATCCTGTTCGGCCCTCTCTTGCCAAGGTGGCCTTGATGACGTGACCTGGTCTCGATCTGTCCCTGGCACTGAAAGCTTTTCTTGCCCAATTGCATCGAGAGAGACTGTCTCAGTGAGGTTAACGTGGATACACATCACTTTCAGCAAATATACAGTCCCAGTAGATGCACTGCACGCACACATCCACTCATGCACTCATGGCTGCACTCCTTTTGGAAAGATAAGACTTTTCAAAGTTGGCAGAATACAGCTTTTATCAAAATGTTTGTCCTGTGTGTACAACAGTGGTAATGTAAAACAAAAGCCCAAAAGAAGACAGTTTTTAGTGATAATATCTGTTGTCTTTTATCTAGAGTTTACCTTAAACTGGACATGAGATGTTAATACTTTCCCCCATGGTTAACCTTTTATGCATTGAGGATATGATTTCTAGCCACAAAGATAAATAATTAAATGTGTAAATGTTACACAGAGAAATCACTGTCCTTGAAAAGATGACCCAGTGCCTTATTTAACTTGACTGTTTCTATGCCATTTACATTCTGTTATATCGTAAATTTACATATTTACACAGATGCCACTATTCATAGCAATTTACAGTTTAACATAGTAAATCCTTGGACAAAAAACTAGTACGTATCATGCATTCTGCAATTTCCCATGTACAAAAGTGCTCAATAAAGGAAGATGTATTTGAACTTGCATCACAAAACAATAGCTGTAGGTGATAAAGGACATTCAGGAAGTGTTTTTCTGCTGTTGGTGTCAGTGTTCTGCCCTTGTCGCATGCCAGTTACAAAACAGTGAACCCTCTGGCACAGATTAAACATCCAGAGAGTAAGACCATTTTATTCCAACTAATAATAACACAGTCTGATGGAGTACACAGGCACCATACTAAGGCCGTAAGTGCGAAAGAAGTGCAATATCGAACTTAGTAGAAACTCGGTCTTTGTGAGGCAGTTATAATTTGGTGCTTGTAATTGCATAAATATATTACGCATTTTATTGCTTATCCCTATCCAGAAACAAGCAACTTGAGGTTCTGCTCTGATCTTCTATTGTGTCTAATATTATTGTAAGTTCCATATAAAAGTCCCAATGAAATGCATTTCCTCATACTCAAGAAAGGGACAGCGATTGTCAAGCTTAACCTGTACTTTTAGTACAAAAGTTCTGCAAGGAGGAGTGTGTCCTTATTCTGTGGTTAAAAATTTAAGTTACTGATTTCACATCATGCTATGTTAACTGAGTACAATCATAAATTGTTCAAAGCTTAGTGTCACATTATATAGTAGGTACTGAGAATAAATATGATGGGTTATTGAATTATTAGTTGAATTCCGCTATTCACATTTCCCTGTCTTTGAGTTGAGTTGACAGCTTAAGTAGTATCTAGATTTGGAATTGAGAATTGTCGAAAGAGTGAAAGAATGACAGAATACTTTTTTGTGAGAAAATTAAAAAAACAAAGAATTTTTTATGAAATACTGATACATGCAACTTTAAAAAGAATGCTTGTTTGTTTATTAAAGTTGATCAACTGTCAAAGTTGGAGTGATGTTCCGTTTTAGTCTGATCATCTGAACAGTTTTAATATTTAATATCAGACGTCTTCTGAAAGAAGCCTGCAAGGCTAATCGTGAATGTCATTTGTAAATGTTTGACCCCCTTTACATTTTGACCTCAAATCAAACTTCACATCAGATGTTTACATTCAGACATGAGGCGAGCGCTCAGCAGCCTGGGGTGTCTGAGTGGTTTTGCGGCCTCCTTCTCCTCCTCCTACCCACCATTAGCCATGTGAGGAGTACTCTCAAAGATGTGAGTGATTTATGGAGTGCATCTGTTGACCCACTGGCCCAGTTTCAGTTCCAGTTCTACAGCTCTTCCCTTGTCCAGTAACTCGAGCAAGGACTGGAGATAGGGACATGACAGGGTTAACTGGGAAATATTCCTCCAACATCGAATCAACAGTCCACAAGATCTGACAGCCCCCTTCCAGACCCCCTTCACGTGCCGATGGCCTTGTCTGTTCCAGACCCTAGCTGTTGGCTGCTCAGATAGAGGCTTGCCTGCAAAGAGCGGGTCTTGACAAGTCTAGAGATCCAGCTGGGAGTGTTTGGGTTACTTTCCAAAGGCATCCCAGCATCCCACTTCAGCCAGTGCCGCCCTGCTGCCCCTTCACAATGGAGTGCACATGCTATGATTAAAGCTGGGTCGGCCTCCTACAAGCCTCCAGGGCCTCGTGTCTTCCTGTGCTCTCCCATTGTTTCTGGTACCTTTCATGCATCTTATTGACTCCTGATTGCTGAGGTGGGTGCAGGACCCTAACCAGCCCGTGGAACCGGAGTAGTTTTTAGTTCCACAGGACTGTCAAGTAGAGTAACTTTTTGGTTGTTCTAATGTGATAATGCTTGTGAAGCAGTTGAAATGATGTAACAGTAAAACAAGTATGTATACTAGGAAAGTCTAGCTTTTGTCTAGAGTATTTTTTATGCAACAAACTTTTTTGTTTGTTCCTTTAATCAGAGCTTGTGTATTTGCCTGAAAGTATGTGAAGATGGGGCTCACTGCTCCCAGCCAATGTTCAGCTACTGTATTTAATACAGAAATGTGATGCTTTGTGAAATTATCCTTAATCTGTGGACATATATCGAACCTCCGCTGCTTTATTATTTTAATTGTTTTCCATTACAATTGTTCAGTGGTAACAGTAATGGTATTAGCGCAGTTTAGGATGTCTGTAGGCCTCCCAGCACCATCATGGGGCTGTGTGGGTTGAAATGGAGGATCTGCAGCAGCTGGAGCTGTGGACACAGCAGTCCTTGTTTGGAAAGAGCAACAGCTGCCCTGTCTGTGCATGTGTGCAATGCCATATCTCTGCGTACCTGCTGTTAGAAAGTGTCAGTAGTGTTACTTCACTGTTTTGAGTACTGGCCGTTTGAAGCTTTAAACAGTCGAGCAAGAGTACTGGGGGTTGGGGATGTCTGTGCTGGATATCAAACATTTAAAAGAGGTCTAGTAAGAAGAAAATGCAGTGGGGGATGTAGGAGCCACCATTACTCCTCACCAGTCCATCCTACAGAGTGCTGTTGGTTTTCTTCTTTGAAAATGGGCAGAAGGGCACATACAGACCCATGCCCAAGGACCAGGTACCCAGACTACTACAGATCTGCACCTCAGATGTCCTTTTTCCTCGTGCTGGGCTTCTGATCAAACGCATGGGTAACGATACGTGTATTTATGAAGCAGCCAATGTAGAGACAAAAAGACAGCAAAACTGATGTGCAACATTTGAGCCTGTAAAGCAGGTTGGTATACGCACTGCTTTTATTGTCGTTTCTCTGGCATTCTGTTGAAAATGACTAAATAAAGTTAAAGACTTTGTGCAATTTTATATTTGTTTTTATGCAGGAAATAATACCTACTTTCTGTGGTATATTTTGATAGGTTTTTATGGTTATTTGCATTCATAAAAAAATGTCCATGTGGAGTATTCTGTTAAATAACAAATCGCTGACACCAGAAATCGCTGCTAGAGTGTGATGGCAGCCTGTCTGTCCTACAGAGATAGGGGGTTTATACTCTTTGTTGAGGATGTAATTGTTTATGTGATGCAGTAGTTTTTCACTGTCCATTTCCACATTGTGTGGTGGTTTCACATTCTTCTGTTTAGTTTAAGGGTTTATACAGCTTTATATTTTCTCTGTTATATTTGACATAAGCAGAGTGGAAGACAAGAGAGTTCCTCCTTAAATGCACGTTCAAGTGGCTGCATCTGGTGCAACGTGGCTTCCCTGCTAAACCCACACACAAGCTCACAGCACATTTCTTCCCATCCGTGCCCACAAAACACCACTCCGGTACATATCATTCAGGGCTAAAGTTGACAGACTTGCTCTTTCCAACTCCTATAATAAGTTCTTTCACGTTGCACTTCAAAGTTAAAGCATATTTTTCCTTGGCACTTATTGACTTACGGGAGTGGCCAAGAGTTAGTGATACTGCACATTCAAAGGTTCACAGTGATCCACGCAACCCTATTATTTAATGACAGACTTTTGTGAGTAAGCGCTGAGGTTTTATTAGTCGGCAGGTGAGTTTAGCAAAAATAACCAGTTCCACATGCCGACGAAGGGATGAAAACCTACCCGTGCAAGTAAACACAGAGACAGTCACCATGCAAGAAGTGTTAAACACGGTACCTTTTATTCAAAATTTTAGATATCATTGCTCTGTTTTTTCTTTTGTATTGCCATGCTATTTGTGCATTGTGTTAAGGATTGTTTCCAATGGGCGTACCACTAATTGCAAGGTTGAGGTAAGGGAAGAATACAGAGGTGTGTGTTGGGGAGTGAGAAATGAAAAGTGGTGGCTGAGTGTTGAGGAAGCACGGGAAGAGCGGGTCAGGGACATCACACCCTCGGGCATGTCTGGCACCCCCAGAGAGCTGAGAGACTGGGTCAGAGAGAGTGGAAGGGCGGTGCTGCCAGAGGGTGGGACTGCTGACTGTGCTGTCCTCTCAGCCAAGCAAGTGACTTCCGCTGAGAACATTACACTGCTCAGTGTTATAGCCTCTCCTTAAGTTTGGTTAAGGTCTCTTTCAGAAGAGTCCTCTGATATTCATCTGTCTCAGGTCTTGGCACAGAACAGACCTGCTCTATTTATAGAGACTTCAGTTTATCAGGTCATTTTCTGGACAATTTTAATTTTCTACCAGTTCTGCAGGTTGAGAACTTTTGTTCACTGTACTAACTGATTTATAGTTATAACACCACCTGCTGAACATTTAGTGTATTTGTCGTGCCAAAATGAAGGTGAGCTTAAAAAAATCATGTTTGCTATTTGAAGTAACACTTACAATGGAAAAATAAGTGAAGGTCTGGAATGCAGGTTAGAGGGATAGGACAACATTAAAGTGGTTACAGATGAGGGTTAGCACGTTTCCACACAGCGAGTTTGAACAAGCTGTGGATTACTGCAAAGGGGAGGGAATGATGCTGAAAGGTTTTTTGTTGGATAAGTGCTAGCATAAGGAGCCTCAGCCAACTGGCAGTGGACAAAAGGCACTGTATTAAAGTTATCAGAATCAGCTGTAGAACAGAGAACCCCCCGTCTGCTCAACTAACCCTGCAACGTTTACAGGATATTTCTTGAAGGTCATTCTTTTGCTGCCTGCCGCCAAACCTCTTTCATCTTTTGGCCTATAAATCTCCACTATGGTTATGAAACAAAATGACATTAAAGCACTGTGTGTCTATTTTTTGTGTCTGTTTGTGTGTGAGGAGAATCTACTGTATCTCCAGGGGAGAAACTTTACCTCCTGACAGCTCCTCACCAGGGGCTGCCCATACATGGGTATCTAAAGTTATGCATGTCATGATGCAGATAAGGAGCAATAAAAACCGCTATGCACCAAAATTTTGCTCTGAATAGGGAAACTTGCAACTATTAAAACATACTATGAGGTGGAATTGAGTATTTAAGTATGAGAACGGAACTGTATTTTGTGTCATTGCTCCTGAATTTGTACTTCTTTATTTTGTCACACTTGAGTCCTCACTGAAATTCACTACTTACACAATAATACCATTTGTAACTGAACAGGATTTACAGTATCAAGAATTCAAAGTATTCATCAGAATGGAAATTTTAACTGTTTTACCCAAACCTTATTAAAGCAGCAGTGTGTATTACTTTTCCTCTAATAATAACATTTGAAAGATTAAGAAGTTAGAATATCAACGGAAGAACATCCGGTCTGATTTCTCAACCATTAAAGAAACAATGAAGTGACACAGAGGACATCCAGGCAGTTGCATCTTGTTCTTGTTCTCTATTTTTAGCTTTAGACTCCTCTGGACAGAATATACCTGATAATGCATTTTAAGCAACCTCAGTAATGCCTCCTGCACTGGTAACAGCTGTCTCAAGGTGCTCTGCTGTGTGTGTTGAAAAAAATAAAATAAAAAAAAAAATTATGTAGAGAGAGGAAAGTCAGCAGTGACCTCACTTAACTATAGCAGAAAAACTTTTCCTCAAGAATTAGTAATGTTAGTTGTTCTTGGGTACTCCTTTGTAAAAGTCTGCTGCATGCAGTATTGTAGAGATGACAGCTGCTCACAAAGTCCAACTTTCTAGTCTTTTGGTTTTTATATGAGTAGTGGGGGAGGGGTTCTAAGAAAATTGTAAACACCTGTGAAAATACAAAGCTGTGAGAATATTGGGATTTGTTTAACAGATGGCTTAAACCGAGGCATCTCCATTTGGTCCCTTAATTATACCAATACAGCTTTCTGTCTCCTACTCTGTCTCTTAGTCATTTCCCTTCTGTTTTATTGTTCTGTGTGGCAGTGATGATTCATTAGTTTGTTTGTTTTACCACCATGATTTGGATTTTATGTGTTTTTTCACAGCCACCATACAGCGGTGTGACCCTTTTGCCATTTCCTTATTAGCAGGCTGTAGTTGACAGATAGACAGCTTGGGAGGATATTTAGCTTTTCTCCTTGTTTATTTGAGCTTTAGTACTGTGAGAGCTCAGGACGGTTTTGAATCACTTTTTTGAAATGGTGGACAGTTTCTTGGAGGCCGGAGAATACAATGTAATGCAATCCATCCATGCAGTTAGTCCGTTGCAGGGTGACCCCACACACACAGCACACTACAGGTAATGTAGAGTGATCAGTTACATTGAAAGAGATGTCTTTGGTCTGTAGGAGGAAAGCAGAGCATCTCTACGCAGTCGCAGGGAAGAACATAGAAACTACACGTATATTGAGGTGTATTGAAACTCACACCCAACCAGCCCAGTATTTTATTAGTCCTAAAATATTTAATTTATTCAACCACTGCTAGACTCAGTTGACTACTTGGACTGCCATCATAATTCCAGAATGCATTCTGATATGCTGACAGCTCATGGGCCTTCATTTACACACAAACAACACTGCAAAGCCTGCAGTGTGGCATTGCAGCAGTTCTCACCTCCTCGTGGTTGCTTGCTGGAGTCAACTAGAAGTTAAAAAGGTGCCATTTAACACAGGTTTGGTGTTCTTTCCAGTGCAGTCACTGCTGCTGTGGGCCTTATCCATGATATAAGCCTCCAGAGACCATTTAAGAATGAGTCTTTCATGTGCCGCACAGCTCAGTGTGCTGCTGTGGCTCAAACTGCAGAGAATAAAAGAAATGGCCATGCCACTAGAACACAAATAATTTTTGGGCAATGCTTTTCAAAGCTCTGCTTTAAATGGGCTAAAAGCAAGAAACAGAACTGGCTGCTATGGGTGTTTGAACATCGTAGGGCCAAAGAACCCTTTAAAGGTGGCGGCTGTGAGTGGGATCGCATGGTTAAGAGGAACCTGTTGCTATCTCTCTTTAATAGGAGAAGGTTTCAGGTTACAGGAAAACAGAAAGTTGGGGGAGGGAAGCCCAGATCTGGTCAGTCTGCAGAAACAATGGAAGGCCAGAGTGTATTGTGTTTAGGGAGAGGGTTAGTGTGATCAAAGCCTATGGTGGAGGACAACAAAAACAATAAAATAACTGTGTGTACATGTACATCTTTGTTTTTTACTGCTCAGTCTCTAACAGTAGGTGAGAATGAAAACATTGCATTTTGTATCCTAGTTATTTAATTTAAAGCAATGCATAAAGCATTTTTCATTGTGGTGTCTGTACATGAGAATGACACTAGGCTTTGTGTAAGGAGATGGCCTGAAGATATGAGGTGTTAGCATGTAACTGTTTTATAGGAGACAAGGCTCATGCCTAGTGAACCAGAAACTGTAAGTGACTCTACCCAGTAATCCAGCTATATTTTTCTGAACGTGCTGTGCAGGATCAAATTGGTCATTTTTGTTAACATTCAGCATTTCATGCATTTTAACTAGCACATTCATATATCACAGGGCTTATTTATATGTTCCTCTGTATTTTCCCTTACTGCCATACGTTATCCTTGAACATCAATATATTTTTCTGAACTGTGGGACTCTTGGGATATCTCATGTATTGTATGTGTTTGCATGTGTGCAAAGATGTAAAGGATTTATGTATTTTTACTAGAGATGCACTGATTAGCATATGTAATCATTTTACATTGCTTTTCTTATGATTTCAGGAAAATAATTTTATTTTTAATTGGGTTCAGGAGCTCATAAATTTTACCTGCAGTGGTTTGAGCTTAATGGTTTGATTTACAGTGAAATATTGCAGTTTTATGATTTCTGATTAACTGAAATGTGATGTCACCGATGTCATGAAAATGTTCACCCGAAACAATGAGTTTTGAGTGTTTTAAGAAAATAACTGGAATATTAACAGAGGGTTCAAATGATATGTGCAATGCATAAATAGTTGCATAATAAATACTCTACATTGTTTTACTTATTTTGAAGTTCTGGGATTGTACCCAGTATTTATCGTTTATTAATAAATAGGTAAAAAACTGTACAAACACAGCAGTACAGGGTACTCAATTTGAACCACTGGACTGAAGCCCCAGACGAGCCCTGTGTCCACAGCCTATGGTGGAGGACAACAAAAACAAAATAACTGTGTGTACATGTACATCTTTGTTTTTTACTGCTCAGTCTCTAACAGTAAGTGAGAATGAAAACATTGCATTTTGTATCCTAGTTATTTAATTTAAAATCTTACAATTTTTATCAAACTCTGTATGAATAAAGCTAGTGGGCTCCTTCGTGCCCCTGGAACTCTGGGGTCAGTAGGCTGCAGTGCCAAAGCGACTGGGCTCTGGACTGGAAGAATGTGCTAAATAACACTAATGTATTTATAACGTGGCCAATTTTGCGGTGCTGCTCTACATATCTATTTTTAATAATTGTTAATGTTACTGCTCTGCAGACACAGTTTTAGGAGGGCTTCTTCGCAACAAATTTGTTTGGCTTAATTGGCCTTGAAAGCGTGTGAAACTTCTCAGCTCACCTATGGGAAAAACCAACCACACGATCCGGGGTTCGCAAAAGTCGATTTTCTTTTTAAAAACTGCTCAAAAGCCGAGTTTGACTTCATACAAAAATGATTCGTGGTCAAACCTGACACTGTGCTAATTTATTGCTCTAACGTGAGGAGAAGATTTGAAGTTTTTAAAAAGATTGTTTCTTTTTGCGTTCCCCCTTCGCCGCCACCAGGTGGTTTCGCCTGTTTAGCGCGAGCCGACTCTGCCGCGCTGAGGCAGTCGCTGTGGAAGCGGTCGTGCGGAGCAGCGTCGGCGGAGTCCGCGCAGTGCTGTTATTTATTTTTCTTCATTTCAGTGCGGAACTTTGCGTGTTCGTGGGATCCGAATGTCAGGCGGAGGTTGTGCAGCGCTGGACGGAGCGTGAGGAGCGCGGCAGCAGGGATGCGTCTTCTCACCGGGATCGTCCGCTAGGGCACCGTGCGGCTGTGGCGAGCGGGTGCGCGCTGCTTGGGACTACGTGAGGAACACGGAGTAAGCGCTAAGCGTCGCTCTTTAATTGTACAGAACTTACATTTTAAAGAAGAACGTCGCTTATTTCTGGGCTTTGTAGGTACATGTCGAAGTGAACAAACTTTTACTGTCAGAACTTCGGTTTTTAAAAAATATGATGAATCTGCAGAGATGTCCCACTCCGGTGATCGTGCGCTGTTACCGAGCGAACCTCCAGCTGTTGAGAGTGGGGGGCGTCTCACTACCTGGCAACAGGTGATGTAGCTAAACTTGTTGTCACCATTCCTACAAGTTCCTTTGCAGTGCTTTCACGGCCGCTGCTTGTTCTTTTACTGTTAAATGTGCTGAAAACGTCAAAGCATTTATATTTATTTATAGATCATGGTAAAGAACAGCAGCAAAAATATCTTTACACTATTTCAAAACTACCGTGGTTTGAGCATGGAGACTTCTAACTTCGGACTATAACAGCCACACCATTTCTAAATATATAATTCACCAACCTTTTCTCTTTCCTGTATGAGTTAAAGTGCTTGGTAGGATCTTTATGAGGCTTTATTGCGAACCGGCACTTAAGTGTAATTTATGGAAATTGTTACTGCAGTGAAGTGAAATGAAAGGCATACACATCTTGTAACTGCCATGCCTCCCACAGAGTCAGTCAAAGAACATGTGCTAACAGAATTACAATGGGATTCTTGGCTTGTTCTTAAGCAAATTAAGGTCTATCTCCAAGTGATCAATAAAGCACGTGTGACCCTTGCTTTTCCCACCAACTGCGAGGCATAAGCACCGTGTGAGGACACCTTGAGAAAATTGTGTGACTGTTTCTGTCCTGTGCCGTGGAACACCGGATACATCTGCACTCAGACCCTGTATGGAGTTGGCGGCACTCCAGCGTCTGGTGGCCTCTTTCCTCTGCTCTTTTTGCACCATGCAGACCCCAGGTGGGGCTGCCAAGGTTTTGCTATTGCTTCTGTGGACCTTTTTGGGTGAGGGTTGCAGATGCATCACATTTAGGTTTAATAAAAGCACAAGACTTTGTGTATTTTTAAGAGAAGTTTAATTCATACAATGTAAATCTTATAATGACCATGTATGTACTCATGTTTATTTTTTTCCAAAGCTACTAGGGTATATTGCTGTATCATTACAGTGTGCAGTATACTGTATAAGAAACAGATGTTCTGTAGAAATCATTTATTTCTTGACAGGAGTTTTGCGGATTGTGCTGGTGTACTGTGTAAAATTAAACATAATTCAGCTGAGTTGCAGAATAGAACCACTTTTTAAAGTAAATTGTGAAATTTTGATTGATGGCTATCTATCTGTAGATTAAATCAGTATTCACTTTTCAACATTTTTTATAGACTGTTTCTGCAGTGTCGATTGACTGCCTTCCTGTTTGTTTCCATGAAAGGCCTAGGCTGAACAGGGCTACACTGCAAACAGTCGCTATGCTGTATCCATTGTTAACACTAATGACATCATACCACGTGGTAGCTGTTTGCATGGATAGCTGAGTGATATAAAAGCAAGGCACACGACTGGTGAGTGGTTCAGTGTTTTTTTTTTTTTTTTTTTTTTTTTTTTTTAACCTTTCTTGTAAAGCTGCAGAAACCTACCTGAAAAGAGGTTAGGGTAATTTTGGTTTGGTTGGTTTAAATGTTTTCACTGCCAGGTGTCATAGTTTTAAATAAGCATAGTGTTACTACTTTAAACAGTATAGACTAGTTGTCCACAAATTATTAATATATGGATGTGAACTTGCACTTTGTTGTACAGATGTTTTAATATTTTGCTATGCTATTTGCATAATGAGATTTCAGGTGTGTTGTAAGTTTGCTGGTTAAATGTTGCTTTTGTTTCCACATTTTCTGCTAATTCATTAGTTTTGGTCACTTCCTTTTGAGTGAGTTAGTCAGTCAGGCCAGGGGAGAATAAACACAGTGGGCAAGAGATTAGGAGTATGTGCCTCTAGTTTAATCTTTTACCAAACTGGAATAGTTTCAGGCTGTGGGTCAGTTCTATTTTTCAAAATATTTTGTAAAGAAGCAGTCTTTTGTTAAGTATGGTGTGTACTATACCCTGTCCTGTTTTCCAATACATCATTCTGAGTCTTTGACCGATGCTACAGACCTCGGACATCTCACATGGACTGCCTTGATCTTTGCATAATTTTACGCTTTTACACATTCTACTGTGTGAAGATGTGAGTCGCTAGATCATTGTCACAACTGATTCAGATGGTAATGAAAAGTACATATTTGTGTTTACTGCTCATGTGAACCAAAGTGTTGAAAGCTCCATTGAATTCACCAGTGTCAGCACAATTGTTTGCTCATTGTGTCTACCAAGATAGTTAAAAATCAATTCAAAATACCTTTGTGCAGTGTGTGACTTGAACTACTTGCCCCATTCTATGGCTTAATAGGGGTGCTTTTAGTGTTCATGATGTCACAAAACTGTACAGGAGTTTTGCAGCTGTACCCAGTCTTGGTACTTTTGGGAAGGATCTAGGCTAATCCAAGCAAATTGTTCTGCCAATGATTTTATGGTTGTATATCAGTTATAGTAATGCAATATGCTTCTTGCCCTAAGGGACCACAGAAAATGTATTGACTCGAAGACTTATCTGTTATCACAAATGTGCCAGAAAAGGGCACATAGTTGAAGTTCTTACATCCTTTGTGAGATGGGTGGTCTGGGTTGTGGTATCCTTGTTGGACTAATCTTAAAACACAATGAGACTATTTAAAAATATCAAAGGAACGAATTACAATGAAGTGGGAAATCAGTCAAGTTCTCCAAACAAGTGTTGCACCAAAATTATTAAAATGGTTACACTGTGTTAGAATATAGCATCCTAGTTTATAAAGTTAGTGGTGAATCCATGTTTCAACATGTGCAGCTCTTGCGCAATACAAGGTATTCAGGAAATCGTGTGCACTCTCAACTGGAGTGAGGCCTGGGCTAGTGGTCAAATTCTTGGGAAAACAAGTATTGTACACAGTCTTTTCATCTAATACTACAAAAGGGTTTAATAAAAACTTCAAAGAGTTTTGAGAACACTGTATTAAATCAAGAACCAAAAACTGTTAGTTTTCATGGGAACAGCCTTCAGTGTTGCCATGTGGTCAGATTGTTGTCAGTGAGCTGCTGAAGTGTGTGTTGCTTGACAGGCCCTCTGAAATCATTCTTTTATCTTTTACACAGTTTTCTGCAAGGTACCACTGGAAATGTTACTTTGTTTTTACTGTAGGACTTTTATAGTTGGCTCTGTTGCCAGTGGTTTGGATGCAAGTTGGCAGAGGGCATTGTCATGGCATGTTTTTGCTGGGGAGGAAGAGGCACACAACTGTGGGGAAACATTCACCTACAGTTTCACTTATACTTTAATTTTCCTGGCTGGTATGTTGGTAATATGCCAACATTTGCTTTTGTTCCTCTTGAGTACAGACCACTGTGCCATGTGCTTCTCAAGGTGAGCATTTGAGAATGGCCTGTGCTTGGAGCTGTAGAGGCTGGCGACAGACATCTGTTTGGATATGACTTTGACTGTGCTCCCTTTTAGCTCCTTGGTCATTTGTTTGTTTTATGGGTCATTGACAAAGCATAGAAGGTGATCATGTCAGCCAGTTTTTTTAAACTGATGAGCTATTTGCTCACCTATGCATTAATTCTTTAGTTAATTTTTGATTAAAATGAGTTGAAATAAGCCTTATGTTGCATGTTGTACTAAATATGGAATGGGATCATTGTTTGTTTTGAAGGCATGGCATATGTTAAACCTTTCATCTCAGGTTGGTCCCATTAAGACTTATTGCTTTCATGCATGTCTGCTTTAAACGCAGCATCCATCTTCAAACTCTTGTTTTTACTGAGCTTAAAAGCACACAAACTGGAGTGTGCAAACGACAAGTTATAAGGACACATCAGTATAAATATTTTGCTGATCTTATGTGCAATATTTCTGTCTTTCTGCATTTACATTTTTCAAGTTCAAGATTGAATCATTTGTTGTTTCATTTTCTTATACAACAAGTGAGAAAGAAATGTACCTCAGGTTCATGGTACACAGTACACTTAATAGAAAGGAAAAAACTGGATATAGAGACATGAATAAAAAAGATAATATAAACATTAGACAGCTAAATTTAAAATATACATATAAACATAAAAAAGATCATATTGAAGAGATGTTAATACATAGTGTAGATGTGTGAACATTTGGTGGTCATGGGCAGTGGTTGTGGTGGTGATTGGACCTGAGCTGTTGGAGTTCAGCAACCTGACAGCCTGTGATAGAAAGCTGTGGGTGGTCTGGAGATGGATCGAGCAGTCTTGCTGCCAGTTTGTGGAGTCACTTGTCCATAGCCAGCTTTTCTGTGAATATTATTAGCCAATGGAAGTAACTGAGTATTTGGACTTGAACTTCAAATTACCTGACATTAATTGCCTTCACCTGCACAATTGTTATTGTTTTGCATTAATATGTAAATGTGAAAAACTTGTGTATCCATTTAAAGAACAACAAATTATTTTTGATATTGATGATTCAAATATTTGGGGGGGGAATAAGCACAGGTAACTGTACAAACTTGTGCTTCTTTTTAAGGATAAGTAATCTGTAACTGAAGATACTTCTCCTCCAGACTTCTCAAAATTCAGTGAAAGAGAGGCTCAGCAAAGGCCTAGGCCCCCTATTTGAGGATGTGCTCATTCAGATATATTGTTTTAGTGATTGGGTTCTGTTTCTAGTTTCAGGTGCAATGTGTTTATATTCAGAATGCATTTTGCAGTGATTGCATCCCAAGGACCATTCTGAGGTAGACATCTCAATCTCAGGGAAGAGGTCAGTGGCCCTTCCTGGGTACCCTAAAAGGCTTAGAGCATTCAAAATCTGCTCCGTTTGTATGATTTTGGCAGTAGCTGGGCTGGCACCAGAGTAATCTGCACTTGCTGTGCTGCTCATGTTTAAATCAGTGTCGTCGTCCCCCCCCCCCCCCCAAGTCTTTCAGCTGCCACCCATCTCCTTCTGACTCGTTCTCCTCCCTGTCTGCTCCTCTGATGTGCCTCCCCATATCCCCAGCTCTCTGCTTCTGCACAGTGCTCTTTTTCCACAGTTATCCTTATTCACCCTGTTTTGATCTTTTTTCATCTTCTGCTCTGATACGACTTCATGCTATTTTTCTGTTTCAGCCTTTGGCTTTCTGTGTCTTATTGTAATGTTTTTTAATCTCTTGCTGCATTTTGTCTTCTATGAGCTGGAGTTCTGTTTTGAATCTGCCTTTGTGTATATTTTCATTTGCATTTTTTCATTTGCATTCATGTTGTTGCCAGGCTTGCCTTGGTTTCTCCTAGTTTCTCTGCTGGTCATCCAGTTGTGTTTATTTCCCTCCCACCCGCTACCTAAATGAACACACAGTTCTTGTTTTCTACATGTTTTGCCTGACCTAGGATTAACACAAAGACCATAAACATTAGCCAAGTTCCAACGTGACACAGGAAACTTTGGGATACAGCAGTTCTCACAACACAGTGATGGAAAGTGAGCATGAATTATCATCTGTTGTTTGTACTGCATACAACTACCCACAAATAGGGCTAACTGGTCTCTCCTCGGAAGCCTTTTCTTGCAGTGGTCCAGCAGGGATTCAAAAGTCTAATGGTAGCTGTCTGGTACTCCACGTGCTTCAAGACAAAGAGGAGGCTTCAAGGCCAGGGGGTGTGTTACCAGATGCACACCAGATGTGGAGGTAGTTCCTATTGCTTCACTAACCTAGGGCTGTAGGGTTGCTCTAGCACCCAACTTCTGGCCCTGTTGAAGAGTACCTTTGAAAATCCATTAGTCGTCCAAAGAAAGTTTATTTCCTTGCTGCTGTTATTTTGGGTTAGAGATGGTTGCATTTTCTTAGTAGGTACTGCACTATTATTCCATGATGCATCCATCAAATAGACCTTTTGCCTTAAATTTTGAGATGAAAATCATGTGACCTAAGATGCCCTTTGCAGTGAGTAGCATTTGTGTCTGTGGACAGCACTACAGTGTTAGCCAGGGCTTCCAGTGAGCTGTTACTTGATAGGTAGCCAGGATGGTTGAGGGGTGAACCACTGGCCACATTCTCAGCTGTCCTGCCCCGTGCAAATGAGCGTTGTCTTAAACATTTGCTAAGAACCATGTGTTTCCACCTGTGTCTGAGCCTGTTTGCTGGAGCACTTCCCTCCAAAGAATGAGAAAAATGGATAAGAACTTTTTATTTCCTGTAAAGAACCTGAAAGAATTTGGGCTGTGTTGATCTTAGTGTAGCTGTTGTCATTTTACCAAGCAGAGTAATGGGTATGTCAACCGACTATACAGTTAAACATTCATAATATATGATGTTGTTTCTACTTTGAATATATGCTTTCAAATGTTACAGTATTTGTTGTTTATTTCTGAGTTTGCTTTGTAAATTAACTGTTCTTTTTTTATTACAATCTGTAGTGGCTGTTGAATGTAAAATTGTTCCCCAAAACAAAGTTGAATTGAAGGCCTACAAAATCTATATTTGGAGGTATTGAAACTGTTCTTGCTTTAGGGCTAAAATTTATTCATACATATCTATGGTGTTGTTAAAGTGAGCTACCCCGTCGGATGGGCGGGCTTCAGCTGGCAGACGGCCTGTCACAGATGGGGGGTGGAGATGGAGCCTAAGGGCAGAATGCCATTGGAAGCCTCTGCTGCCTTGCAGTGAAACAACTCCGGCCATGGATGCTTAGCAGAGTGAGAAATGAACAAGATGTCAATATCCTGTGATCACCCATTGCATCTTATACTATTCTGTAAGAAAAGTCATTTGACAAAATGAGTTTAAAAAATTGCAAGTAAAATATAAAACAATCCTTTAAACAGAATTCCTAACTGTATGGTTTTTGCTGTACAGTTAATGACTATAATCAAAAAGTACCAAAGTGGTGGTGTCTCATTACAGAATTTGTTCTGTTTCACTACACTGTCAGCAACAACATTAATGACAACTACTGGAAAATAAAATATTAAAGACAATAGGAAGGTATGCGTCTAAATGAGCTGCCACCCATAGATAAGTGACAGGTAATGCAAGACTGAAAAAAGCTTGCTGTCCATTTGCACTTTGTGTATCTGCCTTTTCGTATTCACATAGAATGCTCTGGCTTTGCAGCAGTAGCTGATCTGATGCTGGAATGCTCTTTTAGAGAGGGAAAGGAATGTCTGCCTTTAGAAATATTATTTATAAATGAGTTGAATATTTAAATGATGCTTGGGTGTTTTTTTTTTTAATGAGAATGCCAAAGGCAACAAAATAAAGGACTTATGAACCCACAGAAACACTAATGTTAGTAGTTTGTACAGATGCAGCTGGTAGGGTACTGGTTAGTTGCTGCCTTTGGACTCAGCATGTAGGTTCAAATCTAACTGCTTGCTTTTGTACCCTTGAAAAAAATACCCTGAATTTCTTCAGCAAAACTTACCCTGCTGTGGTAATTGTCATTCACTTAACATTGTAAGTTGCTTTGGAGAAAAGCATCTGCTAATTGAATGGCCATTACTAAATGAATAAATGCAGGTTAGCGTTGTCATGGTTAAAGTTTGTCTTGCACACATCTGTTTTCAGTTATTAGTTTTCTATCAAGTTATTGTCTGGAATTGTGAACAAGTCAAATACTGCGTTGTCAGTTTTGCTGGGGACTCTCCATCAGGTCTTGTGCGGCTGACCTGCAGGCGCCTGGGGGCAAAGCAGCTGTCTTGTGGGTTTTGTTGCTTTGCAGATTGGGGTGAGTGCAGGCTTATCGTCACACACGCCTGCTGCAGCGTGTCAGTCTCTCTTGGCTGAGTGATGTTGGCGTGCTTGTGTACACCCCCAGCCAGTGTGTGCTCCTCCAACCTGCTACATGAGAACTGTGGGGGTGTGTATGCTGAATAGAGCCGCCACGTGGAAGCGCAGCTGCTCTTGCCTAGCCTTGTTAGTGAGGGATTAATTGCGGGAAACAGCATGCCGGCTGTGGTTCTTAGTGGGGCTGGGGACAAGGTGGGGGTGTTCAAGTTGTATCTATAAAGAAAATTTGCTGAGTCTTTTTTTTTTTCCTCTTTTTTTTGAGTGGAAGATTCCAGGAGGGATTTTCCCAGAATGGACAAGCACTAAGCCCTTTACTGGAAACCAGCTGTGATGAGCTGTTCTGGGGAGGATAGGGAGTTAGGTGGAGTTGCCTCTGCTTGGGGTAGCCAAGCCCCCCAGAGCCTGCTGCCTAAAGAAAGGTGTGTCTTCACAGCCATTTCCTTACAACTTATTTAAATAAAGCTGCTGTTTGAGTGCCCAAAGGCTGCTCTTGCAGGCCAGTATGGCCCATATAGGCCCCACTGCCCTTAATGTGATCCATTTTTTTCCATTTGTCCATTTTTCTTGTTGATGTGCATATGGACCTTTGAAGAAGCTTATTGCGGTGTGCAAAACAACCCCATATGTTGACCGAGACAGTACTGAAGTTGCTGTATTGTATTGCCTCTATGTGTATTCGAGTTTCTCACCCGATATCTGCAGTTCCTGGACATGGTTAGGGTTATCTAACTCTTAATTTCAAAAGGGTTGTATTAAGTGTCTGGCTTGAACAGTAATCATTGTAATGACTGAGCTGTTACTGCAAGGTAACATTAATTTACTGAACTAAATGTTTGCTTAACAAATGCCCTAACCTGTTTCTGTAGCACCTGCCAGCTTCTGATTCTTAGCTTCATTTTTCTGCAGACCCTTTTCACCCTTTTTCACAGTGAATTTGTGTGTGTGCGCACGCCTGCATGCTCACACGTATGCACAGGAAAGGTAGCAGGTCCAGTACCCAGCTGCTCTCCACCTGTCATCAGGTGTTCATTATTAATATGGTACTTCCATCTACCTACTTGAGTTGCACTGTTTAGATTCATCTGTCTTGTCCTTTGTGGAGGTGACCTAACCACGATTATCAGTTTACAAATGTTTCACCTGTGATTATAAATTCTATTCAGAATTCAAATTCATTCTCTTTGAGGATCTTAAGTCTGGCCATCTAGTCTGAAATTCATTATTTTAAAAAACTGTGTTTGCTTCAACATTTTTTGATTGTACTAATGTACTGTCATTCTTTATAGTAGTACTTGTGAATGTCTAAAATGTGTTTGTGCAAAATTTTGATGTCATCATTTCCTCTTGTTTGGAGGACAAATTTTCCTGTTTAAGAAAAAAAATCCAATTGAACTAAGAAGTGTGTATTTGTAGCTTGGTTGTGTATGATTTTCACATTTCCCTGTCTATGAGCCATTTCCTCTTCCCAGACATCCTGACATCCTGCATGGTCGCACTGTTAATAAAGCCACAAAATATGGGCCAAGGCCTGAAACCAGCTTAGGGTTAACATATTTGTATCTAAACAGAATTTTTAGGTTGCTGTTGTTTATTTATTATTATTTTTTTTAAGTTTTTTTTTTTTGTGTGCAAGTTCTTTCTGTATTTTGAAAGTTGTGATCATTCTGTTGATTGGCTTATTCACTTGCTTTTTTTCACCTACTTCTTTAAAGTGTTATATAATATTTTTCTGCTTTCTCAGTGGTTGTGAGAGATGCATATGACACACGCAGCCCGTTTTCTAAGGGAAATACTAAGGAAACCTTTACTGTGTTCTGTTGTCCCAGGGATCTACAATAAGAGTGTGTTAAACAGCAGCACAGTGGCTCCTCCCATAGGTTGCTGGGATCACTGCAGAGTCCAAGAAGAGAGTTCACAGGGTGACACACTGCTCTGAATGGCCATTAGTCCAAGTCACTGTACACTTTATGAGTACAATTGGGAGGTAAGGTACTGACCTGACCAAGTGTATCATGGTCACCAGTCATGTTAGAGCAGTTATCCACAGTTTTATTCTCTCATTTTTAAATGTTCTGAGCCCCATCTGCCTTCCTCTCTAGGTAAGCAGTAGACTGCCTCAACACTTGAGTGATAAAAGCAGTCAGCAGTCACACGACATGGAGGTCAAAAGCCACCTGATCACTGCTGTGGGTCTTGCTGGTTCAGGTAAGGCAAAGATATCCAAAGAACAACCCGAACTTTTTCCCCTTGTCATTTTCCCCTTTTTTCATCCACAGAATTTATATTTATGTTAGTGTGTAACAGTGATGGTGAGACTATGTTCCATGTTTATGGAATGAGAGCACACACCCTGGGTGCTGCTCCATCTGGCCTTTTGGCACAGGGTGCATCCCAGCAAGAAACGCAGTGGTACTGGCACATTGGTATCATCCTGCAAAGCTTAAAATGAACCTATGGAGAGATGCTCTTACCAAACTGTACTGAAGGTGGTTTTAATGGAAATCTGTTGTGGCACATTTTTAAATAAATTGTCCCCATTATTATTTTTTAATGGTTATGGTTACATGCAAATTGAGACTTTTTCAGCTGCATTTTGTTGAACTGTGTTCCTATGCAGATGTACCAGGCTGTGGAGACAGTAAGCAGTGTGCTGAGCGAATCTCAGAGCTGCAGGAACGGAGGAGAAGCTTGCAGACCCTGTTAAACGCTCGTTTGGGGGAGCTGAGACGCATCTGTCTGCTGGAAGCGGTCAGTGTCCTTTTACACTGCAGCTGTATGCCATGTTTTTCTCATTGGTTGGGTGTGCCAAAACTCATGGTACATCAGTGACTTTAATAACAGCTACTGGCCTTCAGGTCATAACACAAGAGTAATGGGACTCCACCAGGCCTCTTGCATAAGTCAGAACTAGATGTTCACATCTGCCCTTGTCCCTCGAGCAACGCAGCGCAAACTACCGCAGACGGCATCCCATGTGCCAAGTTTAGCAGTGTGTTCAGTTATATGTTCCCTAGTCGGTCCTTTCTTCCTCCTGTAGCTGCATAATTATTCACACTGCACAGTGCTTAAGTATTATATAAGTCACTCTTGTAAAAAGTAAATTTCCTCTTCTAAATTTACTGGACTGGTTCTTCACTGCTACGTGTAGCTAAAATAAGTTTTGCTGAGTACAGTGGTTCATGAATGATAGCTTTATGTGGCACACAGGTTACACCTGTGATGGTTATGAACCTGCAAATATATATGCTTTTGCAGGAGCTGACTGGGGAACTGCCCAGTGACTTTCCATTAGAAGCAGGAGAAAAACCCCCACATGTGCGACGCAGACCTGGGCTCAGCCACCGTGGCCCCAAGCATTCCCATAAGGGAGAGGTAAGAGCACCCTTCCGTTAGCCTTCCTGTGGAAGGGCAAGAGGCTGATGTGATCCTTATTTTGTGTTGTGACTGAGGGTGCCGGTGCTGTGGTTGTGCTCTGTGTAGGAAGAAGAAGGGTGTCAGTGGAAACACAAGAAGGCGCTCTTTCGCAGCGCGCTCCGGAGGCAGACAGACTCTGAGCATCAGCCCTCACATGGCAAGAAGACCGTTCATCGTGGGTGCCACACAGGTAATGAGCTACACAAGTCCTGCTTAGTCTCCTGCTGGGATGACTGATAAGACCTAGTGAGTCATTGAGCAGTTGGTGGCTGCTATGGGTGTGATGGCAGGAGGACAGTAGGAGTCAGCTTCCCCTTGGCCCTTGGTTTGCTTGACCGTGGGAATAATGAAGTTTATGTGTGTTCTTTTTGCGTGAGGACGTTATTCTTAGTGTGGGTTGCGTGTTAGGGCGGCAAAGTTCATTAGGAAAACCGGTTTCCCCCACACCCCCTGAAAAGGCCAAATGTTCTAGAAACAGGACGCTGTGAAAGGGCTGGGAAGGAAGTGCTGAGCAAAGGAGCCCTTTCCCCTCATTATTCCAGAGGTGACAGAGCTTAGAGAGGAGCCGGCAGGAAGTCAGTGGAGACGTGTGGATAGCCAGAGAACAATGCTGCTGGCTCCAAACATCAGACATGCTCTGTCTTTAATGCTGTGCTCAGTTCTTCCTCTCCTCCTTCTGCCAGACTTGAACATTACATAATGGTGCATGTCTAAGTCTAAGCCTCCTAAAGATTTGAAATGCTGTAAAGATGTCTTTATATATTTTGTGCCACCTCAGATGAAACGGTGCAGTCTGAGAGCAGCTCCACATCAGACTCCATGGGGCAGGACAATGGTGAGCTTGGGGTATCAGTGGGGAAGTGTGGTAAGAATGGAGTCTGGGTGAACCCAGTCAGCTGTATCCCAGTCCTGTTTCTCTCCTGCAGAGGATTCTTCCCCCAGTGTGGACCCAGACAGCATGTCCCCCTCCCGTACCCAGCTGGCCCCAGGAAGCCCTGACAGCCGGCTCTGCAGAAAGCTGTCTCCAGTTGAGGTGTACTACGAGATGAGGACACGGCGCAACTCTGTGACTAGCTCTTCTAGGTATGGACTGACTGACTGTCTTGTCTGTCTGTTTGCGAGCCTTCAGTGTTTTTAAGCGAACCACTCTGTTTGCGCAGCCCAAGTCGTTCTCTTCCACGGAGCATGTCCAACGTGGAGGGTAGGAGTGTCCCGGCCACACCTCTGTTGTCTCGAACGGTCTCTACTAATGGTCACATCAGGTGGGCAAACTCCCTTACATGATCACAAGCCAGAATTAGAGTGATCACAGATCACTTGGATCAGCAAATAATAGTCTCACTGTTGTATGTATGTATTATTTTCTTTTTTTCAAGCAGACCAGAAGCATTCAGTGGTGCAGCAGGCCAGCAGTGGCCAGACAGCCCTGATGTGCCACATATGGTGCCACTACATACTCAGGACAGCTCATCGTCTGGGTCATTTGAGCACACAAATTGCTCGTACAGTGCCCAGACTCGTCGCAGCAACAGCTCAGAGGCCCTTCTAGACCGAACGGTCTTCCCTGAGGATGGAGTTCAGTGTAATGGGATGCCAAATAGAGGAGGTCCATACAAGAGTTCAGAGGTGCTGACGGATAACAGGCTGCGGCAGGTGCAGCGGGGCAGTCCAGAGAGGCACCTCAATGGCCACGTGGAGCAGGGCAGGATGCGTTCCTCAGTGGGTGGCAGGGGAGGCGGGGGTGGAGGCTATAATGAAATCCTTTTGGACTACATCTGGGGAAAGCAGCAGAAGATGCAGGTTCAGCAGCAGCAACAGAGACACCAGGCTGTCAGCAGCAGAGCGTGGCCAAATGGCTCCTCACCCCCGATTCCCGCTGCCACTGCAAACCCGCAGTTCAATGGCTTTCCTCAGTCCCAGCATGTCCCACAATATACGGCTGGGCCTCCACCACCCTACAGCCCTCTGATGCTGCGTGGCAAACCAGGTGACCTACGCAGGGTTAAGGTGACTCGAACAAAGTCCTGTGGCCCTTTCATTCCCCTCCAGCAGCAGCAAGAGGCTGTCTTGTTCTCTGGCTATTCAGAGCCTCCCCACCCTACTGCCAGCTCTTCAAACTCCTCGACAACTCCAATTTACCCCTACCAGACTGAGCAGATCTGCCCGCCGGTGTCCCGCCGGCCAGTTGCATTTCCCAGCACTGCCCCTGAGGACTCCACTCGCAGCCTGCACAAAGCATTGGCCCTGGAGGGCCTCAGAGACTGGTACCTGAGGAACACCTTGGGCCAAGGAGCTGCCACAGGGAAGAGCCAGGAGTTGGTGCAGCCACGGCGCCGCACAGCTCATGGTCTCGTGCAGGTGGAGCAGCCCTACTCCCAGTGCTACAACCCCCACATGCCTCAGTCTGCCACCTTCCATGGACAACCCCTACAGGACAGGTCTGTCTGCTTTTATAAAATTTGGTGTATATGTGTTTCAGGGGGGCTGTGTATCAATATATAGAATTGTCTTTATTAAGACTGCTAGGGAGTCCTGCAGAAATCACACTTAAATCTCTTTTGAATCAATATGATTTTCAGATTGACCATTTTGGTTTTTCTTGGCAGGGTGGCAGTTTTGGTGAAAATAAAAACTAGGAGTAAACAGGAGTATTCATACTTTTAGTAAGGAGGTTTAAAATGCAGACAAAAAAGTTAATAGTAAATGTTTAAATGCTTTGAGTGCCAGGTGCACAGTCGTGCTGGGATAACAACTGGGCAAGGCTGGTAGATTACTGCCTGCTAAGTCACATGTGGCTGTTTTGAACAGACAAGTCTCTGCTGTCTCTGTGGTGTTGGTGGAAAACCATATTAATTAGCTCTGTCTGTTCCTCCTGCAGGTCCACAGAGTTCTCCCTCTATCAGGAGTCCTTCCCATCACAAATGCAGGACTTAACTTTGAAAGAACCCAGCGCTGAGCCACCTGCCCCTGGTACCCTGGTCTGATGCACAGTCAAGGATGCACGTCTACACACAGGATGGCAAGAGACACAGACTTTTGCAGCAGCAGAGAAAATTCCAGAAACATTCCTTTGTGGTCAGAAGGGGATTGCTTATGACTCTGCTGGAGGTAGTCTGGTGAAATGGCTCCTGGGACTTGGAATTGTTCCTCAGCTGGGCTCTGGAGCATCCAGGGTTACCAAAAGACTAATGCTCTGTGTGTGTTGCTCCTGTCTCCTACTTTCTTTGACCCAGATAGTGTCTTAACGTATTACACTAGTCAAACGGCCCCTGAATATCGCATGTTGGAGACGGGGACCCAGAAAAATGTTTATTAAAAAAACTCAGACGGTGCACTTCAACTTGGCATGTCTGTTTGCCCAAAAATGCTGAACACGGCTCATCACAGAGAAGACTGATACAGTCCAAGGGTTTAGTCGTGTTTTCAACGCCGTTCCTTTCATACAGCTTTTGAGGCACCGGCCAGGCTCACCGTGAACACCAGCAGTGGGAGAAAAGGCCTCACCTGTGTTCAACAGATGTTCTACTCAGAACATCACCTTAAGTATGCAAGGTCTTTCCATGTTTGACTTAGGTTTTGTTCTGTGTCATAAAATGATCTGAACTGCAGTCATTTTCAAAGGACCAGAAAGGTTTTATAATTTCATGGAATCTTGTTTACACTTTCAGGACATGCAAAAAAATCGTATGTGATTGTTATTGTCCAGTTTGTAACATCACCAGCATGTGTAAAAAGCAGATCCAAAGGCAAAGAACTACAAACCAGTGGTGGAATTGCAGAAGTGTGCCATTCTCAGTTCATTTGCAAATGTTTCTGTTTACTGAGGAACAAAGACACTCAAATTTGTTATTACTTTTTATAATGTTCATGACTGGGAACATGAGCATCATTGTAATTATATTTAGGGGAGTAGTATGAGGACGAAGGAACATTTTAACAGGATTCTGATTATTATTTTTTTTAAAGGCTTGTATATTCTCAATAAAACTGTAAAGATTTGTAAGACAACTGTTTTACCCTGAAAATGAAGTGTTACAATTTGAACTACTGAATCTTTATTAAACTTAACTGTGCCAGTTTCAAGTGAAAGCAATATTTAAAATAACTTTCAAAAGGTATTATGACCCTTTCTGTAGCCATTTTCTTTTTTCTTTTTTTTTTTTTGTTGGATTTTATGTGTTGCTAAAGCAAAGCATTTTCTGCAAGGGAGGCAAAGCTGTGCAGTGCAGTCTGGGATACAGGAAGTGGTTTTTTTTTTTTGTTTTTTTTTTTTGTCATAAGCAGGTCTTGTGGCAAAGATGTTTGATATAATAAAGGAGGACCACGATGCTCATCACATGTCCTGTCCGTTCCTCTTCTCGCTGTCCCTCAGTTCACTCCATATTTTCTCATTTATTTGGTGGTTTAGGGCCTCAGGCCCGGCTGAGGAGAACCCTGGGGAAAGCGAGCCTTGCTCCAGTCATACCTCATTTTACCGCGGTTGTTTCGCCGGATGTGAAGCCACCTTTCCTTCACTGTGCACAGTACTTGCATGCAGACGTGCCGTGGAAAAGGATCCCATGTCGTGCTGGTAAATTCAGCGTGATTTGTTTGCACTTTGTTTATCGCATTATTGTGTCCGAATGCTCGTTCATTCTGAGTTTAGAGATGCGAAAGTTTTGAGTAGCGATTCTGAGCTACGTGAATATCTGTAAGCCATTACAAACGGTCCATATGAACACAGATCTATAGATGTATATGCATATAGATATGTATAGATTCTTTATTGTCTGTTGAACAGGATTCAAAGATGAAGCTGTTGGGCGATCTGAAATGTTTAGAAACTACGTTTTCCCCCAGCTTGTTGGGGCAATAAAGCTGCATCTCGAATAATTTCACAAAAGGGAGCCAGCATCCTTATGACAATCTTGCCAAATGTGTGTCTGTACAGTTTACTGATCAGTTAGAAACGATCTTATATTAAATGGATCCGAAAACAAATAGCTGTAATTTTAACAATTACCTGAAGCTAAAGCTAAGTTGGTTCAGCAAATGACGGCACTACTCGGACGGAGCGGCAACAACGCCCCGGTCGTGTAGCATTTGCCGGTAGTGGCCACTAGGGGGAGTGCCAGACTTAGGCGCCAGCTGCCGGCCTCAAACCCGCGTTCAAATGGCGGTTACAGCTTTCAGTACAGTTTTGTGAGCGTTTTAAAAATGCGGGTGAAAATGTTACAGATGGGACGTAACAAAAGTGCTTCTTGTCCATTCCGTTTCCGGTGTCTTCATTATTCTTAAAAGAAAATTATGCAGTATGAATACACTTGTAAACTGAACAACTAAGTGACCTGTGGCAGCTGCATGGAAGCAATCCCTTTACAAAACATGAAAACAGCTGGTGCACAAGTTTATGTATTTAAGCAATTTATTTTCATTTCCGTGTGCTCCCAGCAGGGCCACAAAACGAGAAGCTGCAGTTCTGGTTGTTGCTCGGCAGCTGCGGTGCTGATGTCACAGGTGCAGAAGCGTTCAGTCTATGGGTCACCTGTTTCATGGATGCAATAGACAGTTCCTGCATCCCAGTGCGACTGAGCTCGGGCTTCCCCTTTAAACAGAGCCTCAGAATATTAGTGGAACCCGCATGCTACCGAGGGCAAACTGCTGTGCATTTTATCCATGACTTTGTCAATCGCAAATTCAGATGCTGCTTTTATCTGCTTTCTCTGAGTTACTAACAAGCTGTTCACATCCAGCTGGAATGGAGTAACCCAAATGCAGTCATCTAAAATGGTATTTAATAGATACAAGCGTATAGTACAAAATTAACAATGCTCCGATTAACATTTAGAAAAACTGCTTAAGGTTTTTGTTCCCAGTTTTGTCACTGGAATTCAGTTCTGCTGATACAATCCAAACCTGCAATTAAAAATGAAATCTTTGCTTTCCGGTGAGATTTATATGCATAGATGTATGTATGGGTGGGTGGAGGTTTGCTAACAGTTGCGGTAACAAAACGGTACCGAGTAGGTGTGCCCTGCCCAGCTGTTATGTTCTGTCATTTTAAACTGAAATTTTAATTTGTTTCCTTGTTCTACTGTGAACTGAACACAGCAATGCAATTTCGTTTGCGTTTGTGTTTGTAAAGGGCACAACAGTCCCTTTGGTGCATATCATATCATACGCCAGTCCTCTGCACTAGCAAAGGCCTCCCTGCCCTTAATACCCATGAGACAACAAATATAATCCAATGTTACATAACATTCAAATTTCCATTGGGGAGGGATTTAACTTTACATTTCGCTCATCTAACTATAAAATGTTTGATACACTTGACTGCTTTTTGAAATACATAAATTCTTTCTGTACATTTTCTCAGTCTTGTACATTTTTTGTTTGTACTTGTTTCCGTTGCTCTTTCATTTTGGGGATGCAACCTACAAAAATAAAATTCAGTTATACTTACAGTTTTTGTGCTTTATCAAGCCTGTTATTTAAAAACAATTTATATACCTTAATGACTTCTATGCAAACTCAGTTCACACCTTGACTACATCTAAAGTTTTCCCCCAACGGTTCAGCCACAGCGTACATAAAACGTTTAAGAGTTGTATCAACAAACAGGATAGCTTTTGCTAGCCTGTTAACATTGACATGCTTGTTGTCTTTTTAAATGTTCATCAGGAATAATGATGCACTTTAATACATTTAATATAATAGTAATACACTTTTGGAAAGATTGTTGTCAGATGATGTCAGTTACTCCAATTGGTGAATGAGCCTGAACTGTGTTTCTGGTGCCATGTTGACCATTGCACAGTCAGTTGTTTTACAAAAGAGTATCACGTGTTTAACACCTACAAAGAGCTGACAGTGTGCAATAACAGAAGGCAATTTATATGCATAGAAGGGAAGGGAGTCACACCTCACTATGCACAGGGCCAAGTGTGAGAACAGCTGTATATAGTACAGGACACAAGAACCCTAGGCAGACAACACTGCTGCACTTTAAAGTTTTGCAGTTGATCGCAGCTGCACAATAAAAAAAAACACTGTATTACTCGAATCGTGCGTATAGTTGAAGTGTAACGAGTTGGTGATAAAGGAGCTTCACTGTGCACAGTACTTGCATCCTTCGTCTTGAGGAGCCAAATGTCAACGACTGTCGTGAACCCCCAGTCTGCAGGCTCCTAACGGGACACCAGGGGGCGCTCGCACTGACTCCCCACCCACTGGAGCGTTAAGCGGATTCTTGGAAGCCCTTCAGCGTAATAGAACCCACAATATCGTTCAAACGTTGTCTTTATACAAACAGAAAACTGAACAGAGCTTAGTGTCACAAAGTGAAACTAAGCAAATACTGCAGAGGGCTAAATTAATTTAAAAAATTGCATACAAGTACATTTGAAATAAATCAGACCCGGGTCGCTTTCAAATTAATCTTTGTTTTTGTTTTTTGCTTATAATGCTTAAAACGAGGTTCCAAGAAAAACGTAAAGTGGGCGTAAAACGTCGATTCTAAATCTTAAATACTTGGAGACAAAAGTGGAAATCGCAGAAAGCGTGAGGGCGCGCCGCCGTCGGGCGACACAAAACCGCGGCGCGGAGGCGAAGGACGCGCGCGAGCGCAGGCATTGTGGGAAGGCGGAGGACTTCCTTCCTCCCTCCGTCCGCCCGCCTGCCTGCCTGCCTGCGAGCGCAACCGGAGACTCGAACGGGTTCTCAAGAGCGGGACGGACCGCTTGCCGCTGGACGCCGTCTGGGAGCGTTCGCGGTCCTGGGGGTCCTGGGAAGCCGCGCTGTGTCTGTTTGCAACGCGACCGGGCGTGCGCGCACTTGGCCGGAACTCCGAGAGAAAGGTCATCGCGGGGGGCCGCGCAACTTGCGGAGCTGGCGGCCAACTTGAGTCGTCACCGTGCTTTGCGCAACTTTGAGCGCTAGCGTTCTTAGCGGAGCGGCTGCGCCCGGCGAGCGGGTTCCGCCGTAACTGACGGAAATTTCATGAACGCCGCCTCCTTCGCAGAGTTCGCAGCACAGTAATGCGATAAAAGGTGCTGCTTGTAAGTCCACTCGCTCGCATTCGGGTGAGAATCCGCCTGGGCGCCGAGGGAGTTGCAGCGGCAGCAACAGGGCGACTGTTCACCGCGAGGGATGAGGGACGAGCAGCGCCTGGCCAACCCGCCTGACAGAAGGCGGATGGTGGCCCTCTGTCACCTGCTGTGACCCCCATGGTGCGGTTGACGCTCAACGCAGTAACCACTGGACCCCGCTGCTGGGTATCGCCCGCAAACAAGAAGTCTAAAACAAAAATAATATAAATCAGTCCTTACTTGAAAAGTTGCATACTAGTGTGAAAAGGGATTGTATTCATATCCTCTGTTTTTACTTTGGAAATCTTGGTTACTGTCTACATGGTGGTGTGGTCTCTTTTTTTTGCGCTTTGTTTTAAAGACTGAAACCAGTGTTTTAAGTAAAAAGGAAGCTGATTTGCTTCAGGGAGGAAGGGGGACGACCCTTGCGTGTTTCCAACATCGAGCAAACTTACGGCCTTGCCATGTCTTTGGCGACGTACGCGAATCTCCCAGCCCATCTGAGGAAAACCTCTGCTGTGAAGAAAGCTGTGTTTTTGCTTGTTGCAGCTTATGGGGTGAAGAAACTGTACCCACTCCTCTCTGGGAGACTCAAAGAAGCAGTTAACAAGCAGCCGAAAGGGTCTCCGCCGCAGGAGACCAGAAGCGGGCCCCAAGATGTGGCCGAGAAAGGGAAGAAGAAAAGCAGCTCTCCGGCTGTGAACAGAGAATTTTTTCAGAGGCTTGTCCGGCTCCTTAGAATCCTGTTCCCTCGATTCTTATGCAAAGAGTTGTGTTTGTTGGGTTTCCACTCCCTAGCTCTCATCTCCCGTACTTTTTTGTCTATCTATGTTGCCAACCTGGATGGCAAGATTGTCAAAACCATTGTGCAAAAGGACCCAAGGGCTTTCATTTGGGAGCTGACCAAATGGGTCCTTATTGCCATTCCTGCCACGTTTGTCAACAGTGCTATCCGCTACCTGGAGGGCCAGCTCACGCTAGCTTTTCGAACCCGGCTGGTCACGCACGCTTACCACCTCTACTTCAGCGAACAGACATACTACCGTGTCAGCAATATGGACAGCCGCCTGGCCAACCCCGACCAGTCCCTGACGGAAGATGTGGTGATGTTTGCCGGCTGTGTGGCTCACCTGTACTCCAACCTGACCAAGCCCATCCTGGATGTTGTGGTGACATGTTACACCCTCATCAGGGCAGCTGAGTCCAAGGGAGCTGACACGACTTGGCCCGCAGCCATTGCGGGTATCGTGGTGGCCATCACAGCCAAGGTTCTGCGTGCCTTCTCGCCCCGCTTTGGCAAGCTAGTGGCTGAGGAGGCTCGGAGGAAAGGCAACCTGCGCTACATGCACTCCCGCATCATTGCCAACTCGGAGGAGATTGCCTTCTACGGAGGACACAAGGTAAGGTAGCTTCTACCATGTGTCATACACAGTACGTGCTCAATACTTTTTATTCAGATGTCAACTTAGAGATAAAAATGTGTGTTCATCTAATAGCCTGGTTATATCTTGTATGGGTTTGTGGTCATATTCTGTCTGTAAATACCACATGCATTTTTCAGGTTCAAAAGACAAGATGTGATTTCCTAGATCTCCTTCTGATGAGCTGAAAAGAAACTGGCTGAATGATAGGGCACCTCTTCAATAGCTAGGCATCATTTTTATTCGGTGTTGAACTAATGTCTGAAGTCAAGCTTAAGAGATCTTGGTCTAAATCCATTGTGGCTGAATTTTGGTGTCTCAAGTCATCAATTTCTTTCATCTTTCTGAAGTGCTGTGACATGAAAACCCATAAATTTTGATAACAAATATAGGATTGTTATGAACTGCTGGTTCTTTTATATGCTTGTTTTTTAAGTTCTGCAAAAAATGACCATGCTTAATGTGTGAAAAGGCAAACAGAAGAGTGCATGTTTAATGAGACACCTTATTCAATCTAAATGGCATCAGTGTGAGGTTTTGCATTCCAAATGTATTCCTTCATTCGGCAATGCCTGTAAGAATATCTATTATTTACTGAACAGCGCAGTGGATATGAATCCAGCCGTAGAAACGCAGCACAAACAGTCAGTGTTGTGAATAAGTTTATTCATTGGAGTGCTTAGAGGGCTTAAGATTTAGAGGCAAATAAAATTTCATTACTTTATCTAATTATAAAACACAATAGGAAACAGTGTACAAAACGTAAAATACAAATTTCATTATCCAAAGCCGCAAAATTGTACAATTTGTTTGTGTTTGCTATACTTTGGTTAAAAAAAAAAAAAAACATTGAAGTGTGGCAAGAGGAATGGAGGCTCCTTTGAGTGCAGAAGCTTGTCTTACTATGATTTTATACAATTTAAGTTTTATGTATTCTCATAGCGATAAATAGTTTTTTTAATATGTAGGGGAAAAAAACAGAGGTCATTTGATCCGTTTCTGCATAGAATCATTTTGGATGGGTTAATTTAAAATTCTCTTTTTATACACTTTTAATAATTTGAGCTGAAGAGGCAAATACAGTGAAGGCTGAGTTAACTCCAGATCCAAGAGCACAAACATGAGCTGATAAACTGACACTCACACCATTCAAGGTGTTAACACTATATAATATTGCATTTATATGTAAGGAGATTCAGACTACAATTCAGATTCATAATAAACACAATGTGCTGTTTGTAAGTCCTAATGCTCCGAAAGGGATCTAATACACTAAACTGCCTGCTTCATTCCGTCTTGGGTTTCTTCTCTTTGCATTACAAAAGCAGTGCTATCTAACTTGCATAACTATACATACAGGATGAAAAAGTGACCGTGCAGTATCTTGGGGTTGCCAAGTGGGCACCTCCTTTCACAGGTGTTTCGTCAAGTTAGGCCTACGACACCTCGGGAAGGCTTTGCTGCAAGTCCTGGCGTCTCAGAACCGCTCTCCTCAATACCTACACACACCACCTACATTAGCCATCCGCACAACCCAAGCTGCACTACTTAGCCAATTACATTATGAAGTACTTCTTCAGTAGCACAATGGTTGCATTTAAATGAGGATTCCCTGAAGCTGTAATTTTTCCTAACCTTCAGAACGGCTGTATCCAAAGATACGTATTGAAAAATGACATTTTTTGACAAAGTATCACTTGATCACAATTTTTAAAATTTTTTTATATTAAAACAATAATGGAAATGTCATTTCCATTTGTTTTCCTGGCAAGAGCTCTACTAACCTGCTCAGTGGTGTCGCATAACAGGCATCCTTCTTGGAGGCTTTGCTCATTGTTTCTAATGGCGAAGAGTGTGGCGTTCTGAGTGTGTGCGTGCGCATCGGTGTATTCGCAATACACATTTGCTTGTGCCAAAGTAGACCCAGTTCTGACAACTACCTGTTTAGGTATGTGCAAGTCGAGAATTAGCTTGCCAACCTATGAGTAAATGTTTTATCTTTTTAAAACACAAGTGCTAGTGGCAAATGCATTGTGGATGTAACTGAATTTTTAAAGGCATTATTTAATGTTTTTACTGTTTCTGTTTAGATCCAGGGTAACTAGGGGCTTTGGGTGCTGCCTCCACTGTTGTGGCAGTAAAGATTGGATGAGCTTTTCAGCAAGGGGAGCACCAGCACACATTTTCTCTAGCTGTGGCAGGGATAGTTGCTTAAGGGAAATGCTGTCTTTGGCAGACTGGGATGTTTCTGCATCAAGTCAGTATGGTGTAGCTATCACATGTTATACCAGATGGCACCTAGTGAAAGTATGGTGTTCCTATAGAACGTGCTGTAGTGAACGAAAGCTCTCTTTGCAAAGGGCAGCTCAAGCAAATTGTGGCTACGCCTTCTCAACACGGATTTCTTTTGAATCTGCCACTTTGCCTGTTTAAAAAGGGAAGAATTAAATGCAGAATTTGGGGAATGATGATTGGTGGAGGGAGTGACTGGCCACCCAAGGCCTTTAAGTCTATACCACGAGAACACATTTCATCCGAGTCATAAGACTAGTGGGTGTGAGATTTGGCTTCTAAGCTAACCCTGCTCACATGGCAAGCCCTGGGCAATGGGACATGCACGCTGTATTCTGGGAAAAATGATCAGTGACCCAAGAGAATCCTGGAAAAGTAATTTTGCACTGTATAGCTGATTGCTGAAAACATAAATGAGGTTTACAGAAGAGCATTTAAGAATTAGAGTTAAGGTGCACAAACTGTAGCCATGGCTTTACCAGCATTTCCTCTGTCATCCTCCACTTGTATGTAAAACCTCCAGCTGCAAGGTTTTCAATTTCTCGTAATTATGATTTTGTTTGTTATTATTACAGTTGTATTGGGGATTAGTAAAGTTCATGTGATGTATGGGATAAAAACAGCAGTTGAACACAAACACTGTGTAGCTCTATCTATCTATCTATCTATCTATCTATCTATCTATCTATCTATCTATCTATCTATCTATCTCATAAATTCTTTTGCCTGGGGAGTCGGAAGGTCCTGTTTCTGGAGTGAAAGGGTACCTGCCTACCAAACACAAGTTGCTCTATGGGAGAGTGAATAGATGAAGAAACACAAATATAGATATGTGATTGTCAAACTATGGTCACTAAGTCCAATACCACCAGAGCTATATGTAGAATTGATGATAACTCCCTGGCCTGCTCCCTGTCATGTTGGAACCTGTTTACTCACTAACCTACTCTTAGTCCCAATTAAATTTGTAAGTTGGGGACACACCATATAGGGTTTGAAGAGTTACTGTTCTCCCTGACTTGGTATATGAATGTTTTGGCTCAATTTAAGACTCTAGATTGTTGGACTTTGAGTGAGAGGGAGAGGGGAGGTCACAGGGTATATGAGGTTGTACATATGAGTTGTGGCTGACTGTTGTGCATGCTTGCGTTGTGTGTGTCCCAGGTGGAAATGTCCCAGCTGCAGATGAGTTACCAGGCCTTGTCCTCACAGATCAACCTAATCCTCTTTAAGAGACTGTGGTATGTTATGCTGGAGCAGTTTCTCATGAAGTACGTGTGGAGCGCCTCAGGCCTGGTCATGGTGGCTGTGCCCATCATCACTGCCACAGGGTACTCTGAGCACGGTAAGTCTCATCTCTGCCTCTGAATGCTTGGGTGCCAGTACAGTTCCCTCAAACTTGGAATATCTTTTCTCACAGATCCACATCCTCCCTTGTCTGATTTCACACAGCTCTCTCTGTATTTTTTAAAATAATTTTTTTAACTTTTGTGTGTGAAGTCACTGTTCACAGTTCTTGTTCTTGACTTGAAATAGCTCATGTGTGATGATAAATTGCAGGACTCTGGGCAGCTATTGGGGTAGCATGAAGACATGGAATCACATGGCTGACCAGTTGCTACAGCACTGCTCTGGTTTCAGGCTCCCATTAGTGTTGCCCTGTAACACTGACTTTGAAGAGTCTGAATTACTATGTCCATCCTACATTTTGGCCACGTAGCAACTTGCAGCAGGATGTGAAAATGGATTGCCCATTAGCTAACAGGAAAAACCAGGGTCTGTGTTGGCTGGTGTCCGTTCGGCCCAATATACTAGGCAGCAGGATCCATCTGCGCTGTGCATCAATGTGTTCACTTCTCTTGCTAACTGCTGTCTTCCCAGTGTGTGAATGGTAAGCAATAATCTTCAGGTCAGCCTTTGGGTTGCGAGATAGGTTTTTATCATTTTCACATCTTATTTTATCACACTAAAATATACTGAAGACATAATTACATTGGCCTGCACTGAACAGCTGGCCTTGTTTGTACACTTCTCATACAAGGAAAGAACAAAAACTTGAATGATTTATTTTAATAGTATCATATAGTACTATAAGATGAAGGTGCAATGTAACTTGTGTGTATGTGATTGTGGTTATGTGCACACGTGAAGGAGAATATAGGATCTTCTGTGTGTGTGTGTATTTTATTTTATTTTGTGTATGTTTTGTGTTAGACTCAGATGATGTGAAGAAGGCTGCCATGGTGATGAAGGAAGAGGACCTGGTCAGTGAGCGTACCCAGGCCTTCACCACTGCCCGTAACCTGCTTAATGCTGCCGCAGATGCAGTGGAGCGCATCATGAGCTCTTACAAAGAGGTGATACACTCCCACAGGGAACAGTTAACAGCACTGCTGTTGCATGTTTATATATTAATGCATATGTTTAGGTAATATATTTGTTATTTTGTTTACATGCGTAGCGGGTTGATGCTGCACTGATGTGAGTTTATAGTTCACACCCTTCTACTGACTCTTCAAGGTGCCTGTATGTCATTGGCTTTATATTTGAGAAAAATCCATCCACAGACCTTGTGATGTCTTTCACCAGGTAACAGAGCTGGCGGGCTACACAGCACGGGTCTACGAGATGTTCTCAGTGTTTGAAGATGTGCGCGTGAGCATCTATCGACGCTCGGGGGACACGGATGGAAGCCAGACAGGGGCCGTGCGGCAGGTGCAGCATGGCATGAGGGTGGAGGGGCCGCTGGAAATCTGCGGTAAACATTTTGACCAGCATACTTGTCTCTGGGCTTTTGGGTCTTTTCTCCCTGAATGTATACTGTCTGCTAACATAATATTACATTATTATTACAGTATTATTATATTACAGTTAATATGTTCTTCAGCCAATTAAGATCAAATCTACTTTATTATTAAAGCTTTTCTGCTCATGAACATAAATATTTGCAATATTTGTCTTCTGAGCTACCAGCTACAGTTGACTACAGTTGTTATTTGTCATATCGAGCATTGGTTATTCCCAGTAACTTTGTTCAGGGCCCTGTGCCACTTTGTTTTGAAGCATGCTCTATAAAAAGAAAAACTGAATTTAATTGAATGTTTAAGGTTGAACTGTGGTTTATTTGACAGTAGGTTTTGAAAGAGGGTTTGTAATCAAAGTTATTCAGAATAGTTGGAGAAATAGTTTAAATATTTGTACAAAATGAGTACTGTTTTTATGCATGTGACAATAACCCTTGTTCATAGGACAAGAAGAGGCACCAATGCAGGTTTTTGTTTTGATCAGTGCTTATTTGAATTTGTGAGCCAAGCAAGTGGTCAAGGAGAAGGGAATCAGAATTATAGGTAGTGGCTTGAACTGTGCAACAAGGAGTCCCCCGTCTTTCATCTTTCTCTCATGTCTCAGAGCAGGTCTCCTACTGTGGATGGGGGGTTGAATAGGTGTCCGGAGTGTGTCGTGTGTGTCGGTCGGACATGAACTGTGTTTGTTTGATTAGTGGTGTGTGAATCGGTCTGTTGCTGCAGTTAGTCCACAGTTCAAGGGGGTTTGTCCAGATGTGTTTCCACTGCAGCCTGCAATGTATTTTATTATAAATACTTACCCTGCCTTTTTACACTTCCATCAAATTCATTCATAGTCACGCTGTAAATCTGTTAGCAGGTTTTATGCATATAGATTTAGTGTATATGGTAAATACCTCGGTATGTATGTAAGAAATACATTTCTGTTAAATGCATGAATGCTAGCATTGACATGAGATGAATGACTAGCACTTTGCTTGATGGAAGTATGAGATTGATTGAGGGTTTTTGGATTTAATGGTTGAAAGCAGAGGAGAAAGCCCTTCTGGGCATCTCTAAATGGTACTGCTCAGTCCGGGGGGGGTCTCTAACTGTTATTGTTGTGTTACGACTGCAGGGCAAGTTATCGATGTTGAGCAGGGCATCAGCTGTGGGAACCTCCCCATCATCACACCCACTGGGGACGTTGTGGTGTCCAGCCTTAATATTAAGGTAAGGATGTTCGGTACAAGTCCATGCATTTCCCCCCCTGGGCCCCATCGTCCCTCCCTGCACCGTTGTGCAGCCGAGTGCTGTAGTGGGTTGGGGATGGGGCACATTATTTCAGCTCAGAGTGGTCTTGAATGCCACAGCGATGACTGTTTCACTGCCACAGAGTAACACCTCTGTAGATGCTCTTGTATGAGGTCAGGGTTGCAACTTAAGTTGGCTCTTCAAGGCTTGACACTTTGCTGGTTTCCTGCCTTCTGATAACAGGCAGTGCCTGTTTATAACTGTGTTGCTCATGTGTTGTGGTGACATTGTAGTTTCCAGAACTCTTTATTCTACCTTTCCTTGTGGTCTGAGGTAGAACCCACAATTCTGACACTGAATTTTCATTTTTATTTCAAAATGTTTTCCATTCAGATTACAGATGGCTGCTGTTAACTTCATTGGGTGCTTCCTGTCTAAATGGTCAAGCTTTTTATAACTCAATAATGTAGCTTGGATACGTTGCATCCATTATTGCTTGAATAAAGGTCTCTTCATTTTTTTCACTTTGCGTTTGAGTCCAACCTTAAACCCCAAACATGTGACTGCGTAACTGGTGCACTTCTTTTTTTGACTAAATCTTCTTAGTTTGGTCTGTTAAATCTAGACCTGCATGTCATACTGTTTTCAAAATGGATGCTGTTGGAAGTTGTGCTTTTGAAGTAAGAAGATGTGAGGGAGGTTTGAAGGCTCCCTGAAAAGTATCTATGCATGATTTATGAATGTTAGGATGACTCCATGGGAATTGCTTGGATACCTTGGTGAGACCCACGGGGAAACAACGTGTTTATTGTGTGGCGGACCTTGCTTTTGCAGACAAAGGAATGTTGAATATGTGGCGCTGTACTTGAGCCCATGTGTAAGCAGCTCGGAGCTCTGATGCGCACCACGGCTTTTGTGCTGTGTCATGTGATGTGCCATGACACAATGTGGTGAGCCTCATTCCCACAGGTTTTAACAATGAGTACACACAACACAGTCAGCGTGAGCCCTGGCTCCCTGTGTCTCGCTCCGGCACCCGAGTAGCAGCCAGCATACTGTGGAAAAACCGGAACATCAGTTACACCCTTTTGTTTACACTGTAGTAAGCAGAATAAAGACCACAGTACATTACTGTAGTCTCTTAGTGTTGCTCAGGCGGTCTTCTACTGCAGTTTTAGGTCCAGTGAGTGCACTGAATTTACTGTCAGTTCTGTGCCATACAGGGAGCACATTTTGACCCTTTGTTGATCACATCCATTATTATCAATAAAGCAATTTATGACATGAAGAAAATATGATGCCCTGAAGGAAATGAATTGTACCATTTATATCTGTTGATATCATTTATATGTGATGAACTGAATGCTAAGTTTATGTTTACAATGCTTAAATTTATATGCTTTATGTTTAATAGTTTGTTTTTTTATCAGCATTAAGCTGCTGTACTGCTGAACAGACACACGTGTTTGACAAGGACAAACTGGAGAACAGACTGACATGTTATATCATGTGTACCTCATACTGCAGCAGCTCCTGGAATAAGACCAAGAGATATACTCTTAGCTGCTAAGAAAAGTCCTGCAAAGATAATGTCCTTACAGATTGTCACAAAGATAAAATTCTATTGTCATTTTAGAATTATAGATAACATTTTAACAGTTAACCTTGTCAGCATTTGCATTTTAAGTACAGTTGGAATGTCTCCAGTTTACTTGTTGAATACAAACCATTGTCATAGAAATGTCATTAAATGATATGCGTACATACCTGTGAGTCTGTCAAACTAGAATGTACATAAGAAGTTCATTTGTTAGAAAACACCATGAAGAAATGTCTCAAAACACCCCCTGGAGTCTGGGAATAAACAACCATTTTCCAAGGTTGCAGTATCAGTGAATCAGGTGGAATTTGAACTCTTTTGCTAACAACTGATAATGTCCAAAAACCGACCTCTTGTATAAATTCATGCACTGTAGCATAAAATTCTTGGAACCATCTGTCAGATGCCGACTGGAAGCAAATGACAGTTTTTGCCTTTTGGAAATGTTTGGGCTTAGGAAGTTGTTTAAATGTATAAATTTGAGTGAAGAAAAAGGCCTATGAAAATAGGTTAAATAGAATTTTTAAAAATATGGTTTTGTTTGCTTGTTCTGAGGGTGAAAATCCACTTGAAATGACTGAAGTTGGTTTCCAGATACAGAGCTATGATTTTTGAAACCTCAGTGTGTATCAGTGTTTTTAAAGCTAAAATTAGGCGTATTCTTTTACCCCACTTTATAAACACTATTGGGACTGGAAGTATGAAATAAAAAGCGTAATAGACATGTACCTTTTGTTTATTTGCTGGGCAGATTCTGTACAACTTTCTGATGCAACTAACATGATTAAAAAAACTGAATTAAATCCTGGGAAATCCACAAGATGCTGAAAACCACCCAACTTTCCTTCCACTTCCCCCACTGAGTGCATTTTACTGCTGATTGTGTAATTCTGCAGTTCTTTATATGATTAGTGAAATAAATTTGTACTTCCTTTATGTAATTTGTGTTTTTGAGCAAAACTGACCTTTGAAGACTTGAAATTTTTTTAACGTTTAAATTTGTGGTAATCTTTTACATTTATTCATTTAGCAGATTCCTTTCTCTAAAGTGGTACTGAGTGTCAGATCTGACTACATTCCATTACTGTGTAGAATTTAGTTGATGCCTTTTTTAAACATGGTGACTTGCAGTGCTAGAAGACATGCAGGAATTCCATTTTCTACCATTTCTTAAAAATGCATTAAGCTTGTAAAATGGGATATGGGTATATTTTCTTGTAATTTTACTTTATTTAAATAAATGCAGTGTTACACTGAACTAACATTTTTCAGTACATTGCATTTATTGCTTTATGTTGTTATGCTGGCCTGGTAATTTCCCTTTTACTTTATGACTGCGGCCTTGCCCTCTTTGTTACCTTTTTTTTTTTTTTTTACACTAACACTTTTACTCCTCTCCACACCTCCACTTCAGGTGGAAGAGGGCATGCACCTGCTGATCACAGGGCCGAATGGCTGTGGAAAGAGTTCTTTGTTCCGCATCCTCAGTGGCCTGTGGCCTGTCTACAGGGGTGTCTTGTGCAAACCACCCCCCCACAAGATGTTCTACATACCTCAGAGGTAGGAGACCCTAGTTTATGCCTGGAGGATAGATTGCTGTAGAGGGCAGGTAGGTCCCTGCAGATGAAGCTCTAGGATAGGAGCTGCAAGAGACAGTGGTCAGAATCACATATTGTAGCCTGGAGTCCATCTTGAGATCTGGCTTAGCAGCTTTTACTTCTGATGTTTTAGGATTTAACCAATAGCACAGATGCATGTGCCACAGAAAATGCGAGTAAATATCCTCATCCACCTGCTATAATATCATTGTCACCTGGGATCTAAAAATTCCAGTTATGAACTTTATCTTGATCCATGGAAGGAAAGATCATGCTAATTTGTGTTGTCTGCTGTGCCCTGGGCAGGCCCTACATGTCTGTGGGGACGCTGCGGGACCAGGTGATCTACCCACATACCCTGGAAGAAATGAAGGAACGTGGCTTCACTGATGAACACCTCGAGGGCATCCTTAACACTGTCAACCTGCGCTATATCCTAGAGAGAGAAGGGGGTAAGGGGAAGGGAGAGAGGAAAGTCTCTAAAAAAGGAGAGTCATGGACCAGATTGTGAAGAAATGCTGAAGCAAATGGTTGTGGTGTTGTCATAGAAGACATGAGTTTGTGATCTAAATATTGTAGCTGTGAGCCTAGCTCCATGTTCCAGCTGTAGTATTGTGTTGCAAGGACCTAAAACCTGAACTGTTCCCAAAATATTTTTGCCTGTATAAAGGGTAAAATAAAATAAGTTGTTTTGGATGTCTGGATCAACTAAGCAATAATATAATAGACTATAATCTGAACTTCAGTGTGAAATTCATGACTAACTCTTAGTAGGAAATGCCTTGAGCCGTGATGTGATTGTTTTATGGCACACAGACCTGTTTGTTTGTTCACAGGCTGGAATGCGGAGAATGACTGGAAAGATGTGTTGTCTGGTGGTGAGAAGCAGCGCATCGGCATGGCGCGGATGTTCTACCACAAGTGAGTGAACATCTGCTTAGATTTCATGTTGAATTCTCATTTTAAAACAAACCTCTAAATTGTGAATACAGGTAAACTGGTATATTCAGCCCCAGTATATACAGTTTTGCTGTAATGCAGTTAATCTTTTAATTCAAGCTCCCAGTTTGTGCAACAGATGTCCCACTCTAATGCAGAGCCACAACACAGCACTAGAAATGAATCTGCAGGAAATTAAAGCATTCTTAAGTTTGCATGTTTTGCAAGAAGCTTATTCTGACCCATACATATCCACATATATGCCAGATACTACTGTTGAGAAGGGTAAGATGTAAGGGAGATACTTTTCTAATTTTCGCTCATATTTGTGCTGTCTCTATTTTAATCTCAGAAATAAAGTGTAATCCAGCAAAATGTGGCCAAAAAGGTAGAAAATTTTGTGAAAAAAATGAAAAGAGCGTAATTTGCTTGAAAAGCACATAGAATAGAAATGAATATTTGAAGTCATTAAAAGAATTGTAAGAGGCGACTCACCCACCACAACTCATAATCAGCTGTTGTGAATACAGTAAATTGTCTTGTTTATTATATGTGTCATGACTGTTGGAAAATGATGTCTGTCTTCTTTTGTCTTGTTTTCTACCCTTTCTTCATCAACACAGGCCTAAGTATGCTCTCCTGGATGAATGTACCAGTGCTGTGAGCATTGATGTTGAAGGTAAAATTTTTGAGGCTGCAAAGGATGCTGGGATAGCGCTTCTCTCCATCACTCATCGGCCATCTCTCTGGTCAGTAATTTTAGGTTGTTTGTTATTACCAGTAAAGCTGTTATGACGTTAAAGCAGGGGTTTATAACCTTGGGGGTCCACTGACAACTTGGGGATCTGTAGGGGCCTTCAGGGGTCCATGAAAATTGTAAATTGGCTGAGTGGGTTTGAAAGCAACATGAATTAAATATAAATTAAAAATAAAATAGAAATATTGTTGTACTATATGACATTTCTACATGAAGATAAGTCATTTTTGGAGAATAAACTGAGTTCAGTATTTTCTCCAAACTTATTTGTGGACAGTTTTTTTTTTTTTTTTTTCTTTCTCCCCCCCTTCAAGGAAGGGTCCGTAGTTTTCATACAAATGTTACATTCTTAAAATAGTCTATGGTCTAGCATCTATCTGCCTTAAAGATATTAACTGTTGAAGTTTCACTGAATGTTTCATTATATTACAGCATTAGTGCAACATAATATTACTCTAATGAGTTGATATCTCCTGTACATTATTTTGTAACTGATCTGTTAATGTTTTAAAAGCAGAGATGATCGGTGTTTAAATTGAGAGAATGAGGCAGTTGCTATGGTGCTGGGCTCAAAACTTGAGACAAGTGCTTCAAGGAGTTGTGCTTCAGAAAGCTGCATGAGACTATTCCCTTGAGGGAGCAGCCAATGGTGGGCATTGCAACATACTAGTATAGTAGGACCTATTTTAACAAGGCCCTGTGTCTTCTCAAATGTCAGGAAGTACCACACTCATCTGCTGCAGTTTGATGGAGAGGGTGGCTGGCGCTTTGAGAGGTTGGACGCCTCCACCCGCCTGTCGCTCCAGGATGAGAAGCTGCGGCTGGAAACGCAGCTGTCCGGAATTCCCAAGATGCAGCAGAGGCTGGCAGAGCTGTGTCGCATTCTGGGGGAGGACAGCTCGCTGTTGAATGTGGGCGATCGGGAGGATAGGGAGAGGGTGAAGGTGGAGGATGAGGAGGAAGAAGGACAGGAGGAGTAAGAGATAGGAAACAGTTTGTGTACAAACATGGAGAAGTGCAGGAACAGTGCCGAGGTGTAGGAAGAGCAGGAGACTGACTGACTGAAACAACTTAAGTGGTGCTCAGTGGTGTAGTGTTTGCTTTTTGGGGTACAGGAGGAGGAATTATTCCACCCCTGCTGTAGCCTCTGCAGAGAGGACCACTTGGCCACTTGTGCAACTTCACATATAAGGAAAATGATGTCAGCCTTCACAGCTAAAGTTAGCAGGGGGAACATTTGATTTCCAAGTAGGGAAAGGTAGTCAAAACATTTCATTTGATTTTTTTTTTTCCTTCTCTGGGTAACCTGTGATGTACAGTCTCTCTAAGCCTTGTAGAACAGGGCTGTTGTTGCAGAGTAATACTACTGTACTCTTTGCATAAAGCTTGTACCCCCCTATGTCTTATTTCTGGCAATATTACAGTTTTTGCTACATGAAAAATTGGACCGATTTCACAATCTTTATCTCAGATTGGACAGATTGAGCAATGGGTTTCTAGTATATTGTTCCATTTTTTTTAACAGTCTCTGTATCCATTATGTAGTCAACAAACAACAAAGTAACTTAATTTTTACATTTTTCTGTAACTAAAATGATATATATTTAAATTTGGGACTCTGTGCCAAGGAACGCTTATATATTTAAATATTGCACAAGGTAAAGAGATTTTATAAAACTGTGAACTGAAGGTAAAACAATGTACTGTAGTACATTTAAAAAAAAGTTAAGGTTTTTCAGTGGTTAGATTTTTAATGTCGTCTTTTGATTTATGTTTATTGGAGTGTTTTTGTTTTAGGCTAGTAGCTTGAATGCCTGATCTTTCGGGTTTCAGTGGCAAAATCTCTTTCTGAAGGAAATAAAATGTTTGTGCCACTCTAACTAATCTGAGCCCCTGTCCACCAAAAAAATCTGTTTGCAAACCTCGTTCTTTTGTTATCAGGGCTTTGTTCAAATTATGAGTAACACAGTTACTACCTTGTGACTATTTATATTGTATAAATAAAATGTAGCATTGTTCTGAGGAAAATTGGTTGGTAAACCTGTACCAGTATAAAAGTTGCATCCTTCTATACAAGTTAATGTTTATAATCTGATTTCATTGACTGAATGAAAACTACTTTTCCAATGTCCTTATAGTTGATTTTGACAAAATCATTTTTCAAAATTCAGCAGTAATGGATATGCCACAGAACTAATCAATTTATAAGGGACAAAATGTTCCAGAAGCTCTTGAACCACCATAGGAGAGCATCGACGCCCAACGTGGGGCCAACACTGATCAGTTACAGGAGTGGAAACTGGGCATATTCTAATGTGACGGTATCAACATTGAAATGTAAAACAGGAATTGTTCTAAATTATATCATCTGTGATGAAACTTTTAAGAAAATAAATATCTGAATTGAGTTTTTAATTTTTTTTTATTGTTTTTATGAAAAGCAAAGGAGAAGTTAATCTCCTATATCTAAATTGTAATGCTGCATCCCAAATGGTGACTTTTTTTTTTGGAAGAAATTTGAATTTATTCTAATATTTAGTAGCTTCTGCATGAGAAACTTAAATTAATTTTTCTGAAGTTCAATGACAAATGCATTGAGGCCCTCTATATACTCTGTCACTAACACCAAATAAGATGGTAATGGTATTCAAACACCACCTTTCAGGGCAGGGATACTGACAGCCAAATCATCTTTTGGTTTTTAATCCGGATGTCATGTTTGGAAAGCTTCATTTTGGACACTGGTGAGCAAGATTGTTTGCTTAGAAGTATTTGAAAACTTCACTTGCAATTTCAGTTTGCAATACTTTGGCCAATACTGTTTGACTCCTGTGTGTCTAATATTGAAACATATGGCTACAGTCTATCTCATGGGGGGTGTCATCCCTTCAACATTCAAGAAAGGATAATGTGCCCCCAGTATTTAATAAATGATACTTGCATAGAAACCATAAAAAAAATATGCAATTTATATCCTTTGTGTAAAGACTCTGAAGCAGAAAACAAGCTTCATGTGCAAATAAAATATTTACATGTAAAAACCAAACAATTTCATAAGAAAATATCTGCAGCATAATTTATTTGCATCCAGAAAATACATTTATCAAATGTCACTAGATCAAAAGAGGCAAAGGCAATAAAACGTTGGTCCAACTGTGGGTAAATAGATTGTGCAGCAACACAGGACCGTTGCAAAACAAAATATTTGCAGTACAATTTCTGAAAGTTGCATACATATATTTTTCAAACGCTATTAAGACTGAACAGGAGAAAGCGGCGACATGTGACTCAATCTCTACAAAACGCACGATCACGTTGCCTAGCAACAGTGGAGCAATTGCGTAACAAAATTTGCGACACCATTTCCTAAAGTTAGGTGGAATAGTTATGTTTATCAAATTCTGTTATGAAGGCGCAAGACAGAAAGTAGCTCGAACTGTTTGTCAACACGCAGTCATGTTGCCTAGCAACAACAAAATATTTGTTTCTGAGTTACGTGTATTTATTAATTTCTATTAGGTTAGAATAGGAGAACGTGACAACACGTGGCTCCAACTCTACAAGTGTAAACACATAAAGGAGTCCCGCTGTGGAAAAAAAAACGCTGCCAGATTTTTTTTTTTTTTTAAAGTTACACCAAATAAATGTTTAATCCATCCGTTAACGTCAACAGCTTAATCTTGGTCAGGGTCATCGTGGTCCAGAACCTATCCGGGAATTTGTGGCGCTAGGCTATGGAAGTAAACCGAATGGATGGCCACGCGTACACAGGCACACACTATGAGCAATTTAGAGTGACTATGAACCCGAGTGTGGGAAGAAACCGGAGCACCAAAAGAAAAACACACACACACACAGGGGTTGATCGCGCAAGCTCCGCACGGACGGAGCCGGACTAGAAATGGAGCGTCACGCACCGAGGTTCTTGCCACCCCGAACAGACATTTTCTTTCCAAAAGACAACACGTGGCGGCCCATCACGTTGTCGCTCATGTCCTTGTGCGCCAATCGGAAACTTTGCTAAAAAAGCGCGTTGTTCGCAGAGTCGGCGCTTAAGAAAGCGCGCTGCCATTGTAGCCCGAGGCTGTGCTGCCACCTGTCGTTTACGAGGTACACTGACTGTGGAGGTTAAGGCTGGTTAAGGGTTATAAACCACAAACGCGTAAAGTTGTTTTAACACACACGTACCTTGTATGACATATTAATAATACTCTAAATCCGAACAGATATTAATGTAGACAGCAGGAAATACGCAACGGGTAGTATTTTAATCCTCGTCTTTCTAGATAATTCTCCGTAATGCCAGGTGACTGCAGGTACTTTTTTTTTTTTTTAAGCTGAAAATGGATGTTAGATTTTGGTGAATCGATTATGTGTCTAGTCTAGCTTAGAGTGCGTTACCCTTGGTGTACTTTGTTCCGCGGCTGGTTAATAAGCACCTGTTTTGTAAGTCGCTTCGGACAAAGACCAAGTAAATAGATGTAAATGTCAATGTAAATACATGGGAGTGCCGTGTCCGTCCACCTGCTCCGCTCCCATCATTTGGCTAAAGGGGAAGAAAGGATGGCGGTCTGCAGGATCACCTTTGCAACACAGCCGGGCTGAGTGAGCGAGTGAGAGGGACGGACGGAGGGAGGGGCGCCGGATCCAGCCGCCACGGGAAACACGGCGGGCTGCGGGCTACTTGCACGGCAGAGCCGCTGTGAGGCTCCTTCACGCCAACGCGCCGTGTCCAACCATTGCCCATTTTCGATGCGTAACACCGAGCCGTCACTGTGGCTCCGAAAACAGCTCCGGCTTGGGAACGGGCGCCTCAACCGAGTGGCCAGCAAGTGTCGCTGTGCGCCGCCGCAGCCCGGCACTCTCCTGCGGGGCCTCCTCCGGGAACTCTGCATGGACTTTGAAGTTGTTCTCCAGCGCCTGTTGCCGGCGGACACGGCGTGGACGCGGCGCCTGACGGACTTCGCTGCGCGTCTTTTTAACTCCGTGCGGCGTCGGGACTCTGTGTGGGAGCGGGGCTCGACCCCCGCGCTGTCGCTCCTCCGGACCCTCGGTGTGCGCAGGGCTCCCGCTCTCCAGTTGCCGACTCGTCCGGTCGCAAGGTAGGGCGTCCGGTGCTGCGGCTCCGCGTGAGGACCCCCGCCGAGTGCGGGGAACGAAGCCCGACCGCAGTTTGCGGTTCTCCCGTACGCATTCCTGCACGCCCGGCCGGGCAGGGCGCTTTGACAGGCTTCGCTGCACCCATTCATCCGGCCCGTATGCAGTAACAACCGCGCAGGTCCGCCTGGCTGGACCAACTCGGCCGAAATGTGGGCTTCATGTGAAACGTGTAGACGCTCTGCAACTTTTGGACAGGTTTTCCGTTTGGGTGTGAATGTGCGAGGGGTGAGGGGTTGCACAGGGCCACGCTCCGGGCCCCTTTGCACGTCTGCGGGTTAAGGAGAGATGAACCTGCTTTGTTTTTGGGCTCAGTGGGGTCCAGCGTTGGCTGAAGAAAGCGATGGTGCTGATGGGCAATAATTTGTTCCGAGAAGGTCCGACCATTTTTTGAAACTAGGATGCGATGACAGTGCACGGTGGGATGGGAGGTTGGTGGTGGTGGTGCTCGGGGTGAGCTTGAGATGTGAACACGTTTGCTGGTCCGTTTCTGCGGTGCACGGTACAGGGATGGGTCCGACTCCCTTGTGAGTTGAAGTTCATGTTGTTTTTAAAAAAAAAAAAAGCTGGAAATGTGCTCCTTGCGTCCTGGATCGCTGCCATGCTTCTCTGTCATTTAACACTCGCTGAAAAGAGTATTATTTACAGGAAAGCATTGCTAAACTTTGCAAAAAATTGAAGCACAGCTTGCATTTGGGAACAAAAAGGCTGAATGAAGTGAGAAGGTGAACAGGACCGGAGGGTCCGATGGAGAAAGCGCATAAAGCGGAGGGTGGCAAAGAACGACCTAAAATGCAGAAAGAGATGAAGCCCCTTGTTTTTTCAGGTGACGCCAGACCTTCTCCAGCAGGTGCTATAGCATCTCCAGACCTGTCGGGCACCGGATGATGATCTGCGTGCATAAAATATTTCTGGTCGAGTTGTGTTCCAACGTGCGTGTGGCTTAGCGCCGCTTTATGGGTGGCTCTTATTGGGTGGTGGAAGTGTCACCCAGTCACATCTAGGGCAGATCAAGGACAGATCAAAGGCAATAAATCATTTATGATGCACCATTTGTTGATACTGGAATGCATTTCAAAGCCTTGTACCTGGAACCGTGTGTCAAAAAAATGAATAATTTCAATCCGTGAAGTACTTTAAAGTGATAAATTAGTTACAATGATGATAATAATAATAGTTCTTCCAAAGAAAATCTGTAGTGGTTATAGACTGTAAAACTATTTATGCTTTTAACTGCTAAACAGTGCTTTTAATCTCATTTTTACAGTTTTTGAGAAAAACGAAGGCTTATAGACTACTCTTCTAAAATAAATTCTGTTTAAAATTGAAATAATAATCCGTAAACGCAAAAAGTTTGCCGTTACGCTTAATCAGTTTTCCTTTCTCTTACATCTACGGTTAAAGATCAGTGAATCTAGCATTTGTCAAGCACTGGGAATCAATATTGGAAAATGCAAAGGTTGTTTGCTCTAGGCCCTCGTTCTTAGACTTTTTATTGGATTAAATTCAGATGGAGAGGAGGAAATGAGAAATCGGGTTGAGCGGTACAGTGTAGCACTGAGAGAATTGAGTGTGTTTAGTTGCGTGTGACCGGGAAGCTCAGGTGCCAACGTGGTCTCCTGATGCCTCTACATGGTTCCCCTCTTCTGTGTACATGTTCTGCTTTACCTTCTCATGAGTCCAGAGAGACAGCGTGTGCATTACCATCTGTTTGTTAGGTTTCGGAGTTCCTCTTTGTTTATAAGTGCTGTTATCGTTCTTTTTACAGCCTGCTGTCCAAGATCCTTGATGTCTTTTGTTGTTTTTGTCTTGTTATTCTTTTATGTTGAAGAAAAAGTCAGTTTTAGTATTTAGTTTGAAAGTACTGGTCTCAAATGCTATGGTTTATTTCTTAAGAATTGTAAAGATGTATAACATAATATGTAAGTTGTTCCCCCAGCACTTACATAAACTTGCCCTGAAAGATGACTTTATGTAACAATACGGTTTCTTTTAGTCATTGGTTACATGGCCCCCTGCCAACCTTTCTATTTATTTGCTTTGTGCTTTTCTTCTGTCTCGTATTATGTTTTGTCTCATGTTCCCTCTTCCTGCCTCAGAACTGAAGGCGATCCCCTCTCCCTTCTGCCTGCAGGATTACTGGATTTCCAAAGTCTTCATTACTGGGCATTTTGTTAATAATCTTTAATCTACACCACACCTCCCTATCCCATCCTCCGTGTTGCTTTACAGCTGGTCCGATTATCAGAATTCAGCTTTTCCGTACTTATTAAAATATGTCTCGGCAAATTTACCGAGATTGACTCTAGTATTTGGTCCAAGTGATGACGTCTGAGGAGCCTTCGCCAGCACCTCTCGGAGATTCCATATTTGGCCTTCATTGCTGCTGTATCTCTGTTCCTGCTGTGGGAAGAATTAGCGATTGAGAATAATGTTATGAAAATGAAACACATTTCATTATCTGTAAGATGTTGCTTTATCACAGAGCAGTTTTTCAGATAAAATTGTTAAATTTATCTCTGGGAAAAACATTGTGCGTGAGGAATGATGTTTTAAGACAAGACTCAAATGCTCATTCTTGTATGTTATTACCATCAAGTTTTTATTTCAGTTTGATCAAATGAAGCATAACTACTTTTAGGGTTCAGTCTATGGTAGTAGTGAAAATGGAAATGTCCTTTTTTCTCTAACTGTATGGTTCAATTTTTTTTCCTTTCAAACCTAGGAGGTTTGAATCCTCTATCACTATAGGGGAAATAAGACAAAAAATTTTATTAGTCTAGCTTCGGTCAAACTGAACATACTATTTTGGGATGGAGGTTTGCCACTCAAAAAAGAACTGCATTTCCATATTTAAAGTGGCTAAAGGCAGCTATGTTTGTATGTATTGTCTAGTGGTCTTGGGACTTTCCCTCCTGAATGTTTGGCCAGACATATTGGCCTGAGGTGCCCCCCCTCCTCTCCATGTGTTTGGATTAGAGAGGGATTTTGTCTGTGGGGGGCCATGTGCACTTGAGCTAAAGCTGTGATGGCCTTTGTTCATCCTTGCCTGGAAATATCTGCACATACTTGTGTACAGTGTCGTACTTCTCACCCTGATTCCCATATTGTCAAATGTATGGCTTGTGCTGTAGATCAGCCAAGAAAAAGACAGCTGAATTAATTTCTGGCCCTCACACTACATTTTTCTATTCAGTGTTATGTGAATAAATGTATTTATAAATAAATGTGGCAGTGCGGCTGACTTCTACTAGAAAAGCAGTCTTCTCAAAATTGGCAATGTATGCTTGTTTGTCCTTGAACATGTTTCCACCGCTGTGTTTGTGTGTTCCCTTTTTGCTTGTGTAAGGAGAACACCTGCACGGTGCTATGCAAACTCCCTTTGCTGGTCCCTGTGTTTCAAGGCAAATCCACACAGAGTGGCGGGTGCATGCTGGTCTGACCAGTTTAGTGAGGGCCGTGAAGGGGGCAGGGCTACCCCAGTAATGGAGATGTGCTTTACAATAAGCTCAGCATCGCTCATGGATCTACTAATGCTCTGTGTTTGCAGTAGTGACTTTATGACCATATCTGTGCTGCGCTGTGTTTGCAACAGGAAGTTCAGTCCCACTGAAGTCTGGTAGTGCCCCGCATGACTATCCATCCATTCCCCATGGAGCAAGCACTGCATTTCTCCGGCAGTTCCTGCGGGATGAGAATCTTTAGAGTCCAGGTTTTAGTTATTATCTCGCGACTCGCCATGTCCGGCGTCCGATTAAATGCAGCGCTTGCGCAGCACAGTCTGTCAAACCATCTGTTTGATTCAGTTTGATTTTTATTACCCAAGTTCAATGGGTGTCTGGGTTCAAACCCATTTTGATCCACAGTACACAGATTTTAGGTCAGGTGGAGAGATTCCAAGGTTACAGCTTTTCTCTGGCCTTCATGCTTCTAGAATGGCTCCCTAGTTGAGAATACATGAGATCTTTCCAAGCTTAAGTTGCTGAGTTCATTATAGCAGCTGTGTTATGTTCTAACATAATGTGTTTTTTCAATTTTTGCAAATGTTTGTGTGCCTGAGGCTCTACCCTGGACACAACATCCTGAATTGGTGGTACAACATGAGTTGGGTTGGAGTGTTAGCTGCTCCATATCTCCAGATCTCCGTATCCATTGTTGGCTGCATGCATGTGCTTGCATGAGCTATAGTGTGTTTGTTTCCATTAGATTAGGTATGCGGGTATAATCTCTGTGTGTGTGTGTGTGTGTGTGTGTGTGTGTGTGTGTGTGTGTTTGAAAGCAAGAGAGAAGCAGCTCCAGGCCCTCTCAGCCTCCCTTGTTGGACAAGGAGGAGCAGTAGCATGTGGTGGTGCAGGTGGAGGCCGGCAGCCTCCCCCGGGGTGATCTGGGTAGACGGGGCTGGGGACAGGACCGAGGGCCCTGCAGCACAACTGTTGGGAGCTCCTGGGCCGGTGTGTGCCCTGTCAGCCGCTGTCGCTGAGCGCATGAGGAGCCCTTGATCGCAAAGACTGCAGCGTCTCCCCGTCGCTCTCTGTCAGACTGCATCCCACACAAAAGGGGAAACTTTTGTCTCAGATGTGCTGAAGGTGCTATTAAATATGCATGCACTTTTTGATTTTCCATGTGTTTTTTCCCAATGAAATTTTCACGTTGGGTACCAGTGCCTTTTATACCATGGGTGGATCTCCACATTAAGTACTGTTCAGATTCTCAAAATAAAATCAATGTATTGACTCTGCAGTAGTGTGTGTGTGTGTGTGTGTGTGTGTGTGTGTGTGTGTGTGTGTGTTGTCTGCACCACATGGTGACCTCCTGAATAACTATTGGCTGCTGTTTGACTAGAGAATCACCGTATACTGGGGACTAGACTGGGAAAAAAAAACTAGAGTGTAGGATTTAGAGTTTAGTTTAGGTGAAGTGAAAGTCAACTCTTTATGATGAATGGAGGCTGAGTTCAGCTTCTTGTGGTCTCTGCACTTAGAATTGGAGATGACAGTCCACCTGGTACACTTAGCCAATGCTTGTTGAATTTGTATCATTTCTACAGGAAGGGATTACTTTCTCCATCTTTTAGTTGCATTCACCAGTTCATGGCAGAAAGAAGATGGGTTTTTCAATAATGAGCGAGTATTCATGTAATGACTCTTCGTGTTGCCATATTTGATAGTTTGCGAGTAGATGGCAGTTCTTTCTTGCTATTTGCATTCAGTCACATAAACTGCTGGAAGCAACAGCTTTCCTGAATGAGCAAGGACTGCTAGTGAAGAGAAGGGTAAATATAGCTTCTCCCCGGGTTTTGGACATTTCTGATCCTTGAAGCCTGACCATGTAATTTGTTGTAACAAAAAGCAGCAGGATGAAGGTCCCTCTTCACCTTCCTTTTCTGTACTGTGTAGTTCCTATCTTTTCCTGTCCCAGCCTGGGCTCCTGTCTCATTCCTACTGTTCCCTCCATCCCGATCAGCCTCTTGAAGGCCTGGCTCAACGTAAGACCACAGTTAATGAAATTTCACTTTTTATTGCATTACAGAGGTCAGGGCGGCACACGTTGCCACTTTATTTTTCCCCCTTCAAGTTCAAGTGGGCTTTATTAGTCTGACAGCAGTTACGAGTGCTGTGGTGTTGACAGAGCTTCTCCGAACAATAAGACAGAACATTAAAGCCCCCCCCATCACCCCCCCAGCACCCCCCCCCCCAAACAGCCACTCTGTTTACTGTGCCATTGGCAAAAAAAGTGTGTGTGTGTGTGTGTGTGTGTGAGAGAGAGAAGAGCGAGAGAGCATACATGCACAAGAGTGTGTGTAACTGACTTTGCGTGTGTGTGTGTGTTGCAGTGGGCAACAGCTGAGGGAACAGAGAGCTGTTCTCTGCGGAGCCGTCCCATGGCCAGACGCCCTGAACTGTTCGCCCTGAACTGTTCCAGCACAAACGGAGAGAATCACACAAATTTTTGCGTGGGTCGTGCGGACAGCGGGAGAGAATTGGTTTCCCTTCCAGCCTCTGCGTCCCAGCAAGCGCCCTCACCCCAGCATGCCCGTCTCTGTCTCCGCGTCTCCCCAGCGCTCCCCCTCCCGTCGACTCCCTCTCGTCCCCCGATGCGTCTGCGCGGCTGAGATCTGCAGTTCAGATTATAGCGTATGCGTGTTAATGTGTGTTACGAGACAGGGGTGGCACTTCAATTGGTGCCTTCGCCACGCAGCTGTCAGATAGCGGGCGCATCTGTTTCACTCGTCCACATGCCCTGGTGCAGGGCTGCTCGCTGCCTTTTTACTCGCTCAACCGGGCGTGGTTAGACGGCGCTTTTCTTAGAAGCTGCATCTGCCGAAGTCAACTATTAAAGTCAATCGCTTTGCTTTTGTTCTATAATCATGAATGAATGAGCGAACCGCCAAACAAGGCCGTTTTTGGAACGGAGACGTTCGCCACACAAAGCGGGTGCTGCCGAAATATGGACTGCGATACGTAGCAGTAAGAAACCAAGACGGTGCGGCAGTTGGGAGCGAAAGAAACGGGTGCGCGTTCGCATGCTTGAAGTAATCCGTGAATGTGTGATATAGTTAAAATGCAGCCGTGTATGCAGTGGCTTTTTTCTTATGTGCGTTTACCAAGAATAGTGGCCTGCTGCTGTGCCGTTCCATTACGGGGGGAGGAAGACAAATTATTCAATGGCGGGGAAGGGAAGCAGGGGGCAGAGTGCTTGCGGTGGTCTTCACTACATGTTACTGCGAGACCCCTTTCACACCAGTGCTATGGCTGGAAGTGTCTTACTCTGATTTATTTTCCAAATGGTGACTGTCAGAAGTATTAATTTATGTTTCGTAGGTTTCCCAAATATTTGCTGAGATTCCTTACCTCCGGTAACGTATTTTTCCCTCAGCCCTTCCTTCCTTTTAGTCATGATGTGGTGCATATCAGCTGCTGTTGGTAGTCATTTTGATCTGTAAATGTTCAGGGTAGTAGTGTGAGCCCGGTACACTGTTACCATTTAATGCCCACACTATTATTTCTGGCATCCCTCTTATCTTTCTTTTCAACGTATGTATTATGCAATCGGTTCCCTTTGTGCTGCGCTGCACAAAGTACTCTGCAGCACTGCTGTTTTTCAGGGTGGTGTGCAAAATTACATTTGATTAAAACTTTAATTTTTTTATTTTATCTTTTATTTTTTTTTTTATGCACCCTTTGGTGTGTTCTGCCGCGATCAAAGAAAAAGGCACTGCGTCTTGGCGAGTTCCAGTTTCTGATTTCTGCTAGTTGTGCGTTTTTTTTGTTTTTTTTTGCCCATAGCCCCATTCTAACCCCAGCCTCCGTATTGCCGCTGAACCTGTAGTGCCACCTGGATGCCAGGCGCTTTCGTCAGCAGCTTCCCTTGTAAAAAAAAAAAAAAAAAAAAAAAAAAAAAAATTAAATTCCAGTAGGGGGTCATTTTGGATAATCCCTGAACATTTTTTGCAAATTTGCAACTACCTCGTGCTCTGTATTAATAATCGGAATTGTTTGAGTAGACGCTTTAGGAATCTGCGGGGGTCAGGATGAGCAGAAAAAAAGGAAGAAGCAGATTAATGCTCAGCTAATTCCTTTCTCCATTTGGAGTGAAACTAATGAGAGCTTAATAGCACTTTTGGGGGGGGGGGGGGCGAGAGTATGGAAAACTTTGCAAGTCTTGCTGGTAAAAGTTCAGAAGCTGAAAACGCGACAGATGTGTCGGCACGGTAACATGCTGCGGTGCCTTCGGTCGACTTCAAGTATTGTTCAAAGGCAGCATCGGCGTCCTGGAACAGCAGCTTACTGAGGGGGGCATAATGCAGTCTGCTGTAAAACGATCCACGTTGCGGTTTAAAAGCCAGTTGTGACAACAAAGACGCTTGCAAAGATGTCGAACCAATTGGCTGCATTAGCCCCAGTTTTCAAGCTGCGTCTTCTCGGCACATGATTTTGACAGGCGTGATAACCCGGTGACGTTGATCGAGACACATTGCGGCAAGATCTCTCATTACATTGTCATGCTCGCGTTGCACGGCGCGCTAAATCGAAGCTCCCGAGTTTGAAGAAAGTCTTGTGTGCGCTCTCGTCATGGCAAATAAACTGAATCAAATCCGCTGTTAAACTTGCGATTCCGTGCAGCTCCTCCGACTGTCGCATATTTGGCTGTCGGAGTGGAAACGAAACTGCCGAAGCGGGAGGTCAGAGGTCAGCCCATGCCACAGTGGCACCATTGAGGACACAATGAGAGCCGTCTACAACACGCAGGGGTCGTGCTGCTTCCGCTAACGCACACAGGCCGTCTTTATCGGGCTCGGCTTTGATATTGTAATGGGCACACTGTCTGTGCATTTTAACAGCGCTCCATGACTACACTGTACTGTGCAAAGAGGACAGCGATTGGAAAAAGCACGAACGTACTGCAGCCCAAGAATGCAGTGTGGAGTCGTGGGGCTGTGCTTGCAAACGCCGCTTTCGCGGCGCACGCTGGCGGGCACAATCGGCATCTTTCAGACCTGCGGCAACCGCGCGCGCTAGCGGGAGACGCACCCGTGCGCCAACGTGTGTGCTCTGAACGTGGCTGAGGTAGCAGGTGGAATCCAATAAGCGTGTTGCTCTTCTGTCCAGTTGCAAGTGGACAGATTGACTGATGGACTCCGGCCTAAATCTCCTCTCTCTCTTTCTCTGTGTGTCTCGCTCGCTGTCCCTCTCTCTCTCTCTCTCTCACACACACACACACACACACACTCTCTCTCTCTCGCTCTCTCGGTGGTTTGGGTGATGCTGTGTTTTCTGCCCCCAGTGAACCTTAACCCCTATCTATCATATTTACCGTAGATTAAGTTCCGCTCTGTTGGTCTGTTTTTATGTGAAATTTGCATCTATGAGGAAAAACTACACTTGAGATTAAGCATGTACAGCTGCTTCCATCTATTTAATTCAGTCAAGGAACATGAAGACAGGCAATAAAAAACAAATTACATCATAAGATACCACAGGCGATAGTTAATTGTTCAGTCATAAAGATATTTTAATTGCAAAATATCACATTTGCATGTATCTTAGATTTGTGTGTCCTTACGAAATAATTCAGTCTCCATATTTCATTTATCACCGACACACTTGAACTTTTTCTTTTTGCTCTGTTCATAAAGAATTTGAGACAATTTGAAGGGGTACACACTTTACAGCTGGATTGTTTCTGCAAGCTGTAATGCATGTAAGGTTTTACTGGTATTGATAGCCTTTTATGTATTAGCGGTGCTAGTTTCAATGTGAAAAGAAAGATTTATTTAGTAGACCTAAGGTTGAAGATATGCTTTCGTGAACGAAAGCACTGCTCGTGCAGTAAGAAAATAGCACAAAAATTTCTGCATTCAGAATAGTTGCCAATATATCTTTTGAAAGTGGCTCGTACCAGCAGTGCTTTTATATATTTAAAGCGGAGTCCTCTGTTACAATTGGCTGTTGAAGGAAAAATTTTGTCAGTGTTAAAATGTGCAGTAAAATTACAGTGTACGTTATTGCATTTTATGAGATTGATGCTGGAGGATTTTTCTGCTTAAAAATTTAAAGAGCAAGATTTCTGTATGCGAGGGAAATAGACACTGATTTTTTTTTTTTTTTGTGTAATATTGTTCATGCAATTTAAAATTAATAAAGGTTTAATGTGAGGAGTCAGACAGCTGATATGCAGCTGTTTGAAACTCGGCCGAATGTTTTGTTGGACATTTAATTGTTTTAAAAAGAACAGCTTCAGACTTCAGCTTCATGAATATTTCTCGCATGACTTATTGACTAATCGGTAACCAAGTCATGTATTCAGCCTTTTGAAGTTGGTTATTCCGTGTAATAAAATTTGCCAAGAACCAGGTCTGAAGATGAGAAAATTTAAGCGGTTTAAATTGGTTTGCAATGCAGCCCAAGAATGTTAAGGAACAGGTAATATTTGGTTCGATTACTGGCTTGTTTACACAGATCATATTTTCTTGTTGTTGCTGAGAAGGTCCACGATGGAAACCAGAATCCAGCCAGAAACTGGGTCAGTCAGTTGTCTAAATACTTTGTCTTTCACTCTCAGGATTCACCTTGTTTTTTTGGATTTGCTGGACTATAAAATGCAAGACTGTTTCAGGAAAAAAAAGATTAATGTTTCTGAACTCAAGGGCTTAAAACTCCCTTGATGCATTCTCTTCCCCAGTAAAATCTGAGAGTCTTGGAAAAATACAGTATGTCCCCAGCTCAAATATGTGACTTCAAACAGAATGACCTGGTAGATGAAACATGAATCCAGAATTTATCTTTCAACCATGTAAAATCTTTTTGTGCCTCAAGTTGAAGGGTTCTGTGAGAAGTTACAGTACAGAGATCCTCTTATTAAACTGGCACCTTTTCAGCAGCAAAATGCACTGAGGGGAGAGTCTTTCTGAGTCTCTGGTTGTGCTCCATAACAATGTCATTTAAAAAGCTCAAAGACCCTGTTCTGTCAAAAATGTATTTCTGCATTTTACACATTCTTTCCTAAACACAGCCAAGATAATGCCAATTGTTCGTTTTTGATTCCTCGCACTTTTTGAGTAAAGACGAAAACCAGGGAAACGGTTTATTTGTAGCAGCAAAGGAATCTGCACGTTGGATTGTATACATATGGAAGAGAAAATGCACATTGACTCATAATGACGCGTATAAAGGAAATCCCAAAGATTTGGAAAGTGAAATTCTATGTAGGGTAATCAGATTTCGGGATCCTTAGTGAGGTTTGGATGCAGCCAAAATACTGCAAGTGAATATCAATGAAGAGAGATGCACCGCAGGGCCTCCTGGGATGGGGTGGTGTTTGACTAGATGGACTGCTGCTTTGATTGAGTAATACCTTTTGAATAGATGCTGGGGGCTCGCTAACACGAGCGACTGAAACTGGGCTTCCACGGCAACCGGGTACCAAACGCCGTACACTTCAGACAGGTCCTACACTGCAACATTTTATGGATGTTTCAGCACAACAGGACGTCTTTGCTTACTCTCCACACTGAAGACTTAAGGCTTCAGAGGTGTGTGCTGCTCTCACTAGGAGTGTCTGCCAAAGTGCTCAGTTGTTTCTGAATGAAGAGTGTGCACTTGATTTTGTGTGTGTGTGTGTGTGTGTGTGTGTGTGTGTGTGTGTGTGTTTGCATGCCTGTTATTTGCCACTATGCACTTGGATGGGCTCTGAGGGCCAGTTCATCTGCGAGAAGTCCTCATTGTTCTACCGAGAGCCGTGTCATTGTGCGATACGGTGTAAACACCGCACCGTAGATGCAGCACTGAATGTGCACTCAAGTGTGCACGCTTTTGGCAGGGACGTACACTGGTAACCACAGTTCAGGTGCTGTTTGGACAGCAGCGAGCGCTCGTGTAGAAACACTTTTTTTTAACAAGGACACACCCAGCCAGCCAGCCAGAATCTGCTTTTCTTCCACTTTGTTGTGCAGTTTTTTTTGTTCTGCCCTCCCACGGTGACACACACTTCCCCTGGAATTACGGGACGCCTCCTTCCCGCTCTGCACATCCACGCAGATCTACCTCTCAGCGTTCCAACCCTCATTGTTTCCTTCCTCTCGTCGTCTGGACCCTAACCTTTGTCCACACTGGACTTCCTGCACCCTGCAGCCGCTCGGTGCCTGTGGCTACTGTGCCCCTTTCGCTCCTCTCCTGCATTCCCCGTGTCGGTCCTTTGTGTGCTGGATTAATATTTTATGAGGGCTGCACGCTGCACTGGTCAAACAGTCCCAGCTGATCTCACCGATGTCCCAACACATGCGTTGGTCCCCGTCTTTGCCTGGAAGCCACACAATGACCTGTCACCAGTTACTGTAATTTATAGGCGGTTAGAGCTGATGGGCTGCCCTCTGACCCCTCCGAAGCCTTGGTCACCTTCACCTTTTTGTGGTCAGCTGAGCATATAGGATCGTTTGCGCTCCCGGCGTCAGTCCAACACAGTAAGCAAAAGTCTCACACAAAAAAGGGTGTTGTTTTGTTTTATCAGCGTTGTTAAGTCTTCAACAGTATCTGTGTCAAACCCGGTCTTAACAGGCGCGGCCGCTTGCCAATTCCCATCTGTTCGCTCCAGCTGCGACTCAGGGGGCGTGGCGCTGCACAAGGGGCGGGGCTCGGTTTTGGAGGGGGCGTGGCTTGGGAGATTTAAACACCTAACGGGGGTGGAGATGTAATAATAAATGCGCACTGGAGTATAATTATGGGCTGGCGCTTGGTGAGGGAAATGAAATATTAAGCAACGTGACCCCCCCTCTTAGAGTCCGCCGCGCTGGAGAGGGTCGTGCGCCGCCGTCCAGGCCCCGCCTACTCCCAGCGGAGACCGCCCCCACTTCGCCTTAATCTCAGCTGCTTCCGAACAATGTAACAGCCACATAATGGGATTTACAGTGTGTGTTGGGTAGCACCGGCTCCTGGATCTTTTTTTTTTTTCCTTCCCCCCTCTTTTATTTTGCACGTTTCTTTTATTTATACACCGGCCTCCTCGTCACCTAACGGAATGAAAGCGAGTCCTTTTGAATGAAGTAAGTGTTGAGTTCGATGCAGCCGCGAACTTTTGTGTAGGCGCTTGTGCGCATCGTGGGCAGATAAGCGCTGACAGGTTGGGGCAGTGGCGTTCGGGCGCATGTGCTGCGTCGCCGGTGAACTTTTGTCGGTGGACCTTTGTGAAATGTGCGTGACGCGCGAAGGTGCCGAGGTGGGAGGAACGGCGGTGATCCGGCATTAACGTGAATAGCGGGAATGTGGTGGCAGCCGTTGGTGTGACCGGCGGAAAGGCCGTCGGAATCGCGTGGCTTTGTTTTATTTGCGGGGAAAGGCGACGTGCGGTGTGTCATTGTTGTCGTGACAGCCGCTCTCGTCGCCTCTTTCTTTTCGGAGACGTGTGCGGCTGGATGCGCGCCTGGCTCCTCGGTCCACGCGTGTGCCCGACAACACGGAAGGAAGCCCGGTTTGTCAGCCCGCCGTTTGTGCGCAACGCGCGGTTCTCCGCTCGGACCCCGCCGTGCAGTAAACAAGTGGACCGAACACGTGTCTCTCGCCTCCGCTGCGAGCTGCCGTGTGTGCGCCGCCACCTTGCTGGCTCAAGTTCGCCGCAGCCGCTGCGGTTCGCAAACTAGACATGCACTCCGCCGCAGCATACTTAGATTTTTCTTCTTTTTTTTTTTTGTCAAACCTTTATTGAATTCACAAAATGAAGTCTTGAGATTTCCAGCTGTTCATATGCTGACATGCCATACGTGATGAGATAAAGTTGAACCACGTGCCAGATGCGTTCAGGACCCCCAGCATCTCTGTCCAAAGTCCTGTACGTTGCCCTGCAGCACTGCTGGCTTGTGGGATGGATTTAGTGATGAAGCTTACATTTGTCATCCATGCCCCCCCCCCCCCCGTTTCCGTGGCCTTCCCCAGTGGACTCTTCTTCTCAGATCCTCCTGCCGCTCTGTCTGTAAAGTCATGGACGAGGTGAAATGTGGAAATACTCCTCCTTTTTCTGCCTTCATTCCTCCCCTGCTCTTTTCTCACTGCTGTGGTCCATTGTCTCAGTGAGCCCCCTCCTTTCCCCACCTCCCTGGCAGGGCTTGTAGCTGTTCACTGTGCGCTCCGCTCTCCATGTGTAATTTGCTGCTCATGTTGACATTCCCTTTATTGTTCTGAACACGCAAACCCTCCAACAAGTCTCCTTTTTTAATCTGGGATTGTATTTTTCTTTTAATTTACATTTTCCCCTTTCAAAGAGGATTTCATCTTGTGAAAAAAGGGCGTTTCGCACGCTTTCAACTCGCCAGTCATTACCAACTTCAAACCGGCAGAGAACGTTGCTGCTCTGGCTGGGAGTCATGATAAATGCTCATAAAAAAGCAGCAGGAGCAACACTTGGTTTTGGATGTGTCTAATCTTACTTGCCAAATGTTTGCTTGTTTTTACTTTAGCTTTAAAGATTTCTTTGGACACTTTGTACCACATTACATTGGATTTCAATATAGTATTGTGGCTACGTGCACATTGCCAACAGACCTATCTTTCTTTTTTCTTTTTTTTTGGTAAACTGCAGGACACGTAGGTGTGGGAGTAGATTAGCTTCTAAGAATTTGATAGCAGTCCAAGGAGGAGTCTCATATAATGCTCATGTGGGAAGCAATTTTTTTTCCAGATGCGGCTCCTATGTGTCCAGACTGTAACATCTCAGAAGTCTGATTTGGTGAAAATGTGTATATTAAATTTTTTCCATCTGCATTCATTAGCGTCTTGAAAAGTGTGACCAAGTCATATATTGTGATGCCCTCTTGCAAAAGCGATGACAAGCGCCCGCGTCTGTAGTTGGCACCTCGATTAATAGTTGCTGCAGTTGAAAGTGCCGTTGCCAATGTCGGTCCCCCAGGACCCTGCGTGCGAGCAGCGCGCCGGTAACTCTTACTCACATCCCGGCTCGCGCGTCAAATGCCTTAATTATACGAAATATCCACACTGTGTGGAAAAAACGGAAATATTCATGACCGCTTAGCTTTGTGGTGTAAGGTTTTGAGGGGCAAGAGAAGCGTGGGACTATCCTCAGTAGACATTGTGGGAGAAAGGTTGGGTGGGTGGGTGAGTGGGTGAATTGGTGGGAAGCATGTGGGGGCAGGGAGGGATTTCCTAAAATGAGGGAGAAAGGGAATAACCCAGATGATAGAAGTTAATTTTAACCATATCAGAGAAGTCAGTGTATTGTTCTACACACTCGAGAGAATACACTGTTAATGGCTGGGCTTTGTATCCCTCCCTTTTTTTTTTTTTTTTTTTTTTTTTTATAACTTCCCTGCTTCTGTCACTCCCCTTTCTCCATTCTTTGTTTCTTTCTGACTTTTTTTTTTCCTTTCTGTTTCCTCTCGGTTCCCTCCTCTTTCCTCCCATCATCTCTCTCCCCTTATTTCTCTTCTCCCCACCTGCTCCCCCTTTCTTTGGGCTGAGTATGGAAATGAGCCTCCCTGCCAAGCACACAGAGGTGGTGATTAAACCACTGCAAACCCCAGGCGCACGCGTGCACACACACACACACACACACACACACACACACACACACACACACACAGAGATACATGTGTACGCACACTGACACACTCACACTCTTCATCAAAGAGACTTGTAAATCCCAGCCACTCGCACGCGTGCCGTTCTCCAAAGAGCCAGGCAGCGCTGTAATAATCTCTGGTGTCGTCGGAATGTATTCATTGCCTGGAGACGGAGAAGGTTGCGAAACGCTTTGTCTTTGTCTTTCGCACTTCTTCCTTGGTTTCTTATGGGATAGACCCTCTTCTTTTCGCCCATGTCTAGTTGTGGCATAGCCACCGTAGACGCACCGTACCACACCTCGCGTGCAGCACCACCAAAGCCCCATTTTGCTCCCGCCCCCATATGTGCTGCTCTGTTGGAGGTCGCACCCTGACCTGTCACACCAGACAAAGAGGAAGGCTCAGGAGAGCAGGTCACAGCTGACCTGTCAAGCTGACTCGCTTTGTTGTGTGTCCTCCGCCATAATTCCTCACAACACCAACATTAAAAAAAGTGCCTTTGGCTGGAGCTCGGTTCCTCAAACAAAGAGTCCTGTAGACGGAAAGAAAACAGTTGAAATCCGCCGCTAGTCAGAGTTTTAATGCTTTGCCGGTGTGTAGTAAGAAAGGCCATCTGGGCAGTTGGTGAATCACGTAGACACGCATGTACAGCCATAAAGAAGTGTCCTGAAGTGCAACCACACCCACATCATGCCCGCAGTGGGGGAGTGGCTGTCTGCCTGTTTGTCTTCCTGTCTGTCTGTCTGGTGGCTAAAGTGCTCATTTGTGTAAATGTCCTCCAAGTGGTCATTGTTTCATTGTCCCATTTTAATTGGTGCACTTCTATTATTGTGTTCTGCAGCTCACTGTGGGTGTGTGTTTGTGTACATGGGTGTGTGTGTTTGTGTGTATATTCACAGGGGAGATGAGTGTTCTACCGTCAGACAGTGCTGTCAGTAAGATGGTGAGAATTCTTGCACGGCCGTAATGGGGGAAATTCGGAGGGGGGAGTTGAGGGCTAATAGGTGGAGGTCCACCCTGCGCTGTAAAGTCAGTTAAGCAGCCCCCAAGGAGCATGTCTGACAGGGGAGGGAAGGCTGGAAGGCACGCTGGGTGGAGGCAAAGACCAGGGGGTGTCTGGAGGTGGGGATATGTGTGGAGATGAGCTGGCCGAGGGGAGCGCTGAGGACGTACACAGCAGGATTCCAGCTTTTCCTTTTCCTCTTGTTTGTGGCCTCGTACAGGTAGATCTCCCGGGACCTTGGACATGGCACAGTCCTTCTGCACATAATAAGCAGTTAATTGGTTGGATATTTTTCTGTGCCTCTTCACAAAGCGGGAGGGCTGTTTTGTCAGCCAGCAGTCATTTTTTTGCCCCAGGAATGTTAGAGCCATTTATGAGGAAGAAGTGTTGCTGATGCTGCAGAACTAAAGCCAAGTTCTCGCTGAAAAATGAAGTGTTTTTGACATGGGGGCAAGTTAACCCAGTTTAGTCCAAGAGACTTCCTCCTTTTTTTTATGCTTCACAGCAGAGATAACAAAGTTGGAATAACTCCTTGGATCAAAACACAGTCGTTCCCTGACCTGAACAATGGCACTAGTCTGTCACGGCAGGTGGACTGTTAATAGTGGCACTGGCCGCTTGCTGTAGTACCGCCTGTGGTTTGGTTTGGTTTGGTGTGGTGCGGTTGAAGGCCCCTGGCAGCTCCCAGTTGGGGCTCGCTGAGCTCCATACGTGCTGATGCACGCAGCTCCACGGAAGGCTGGCCGAAGGCTGTACTCAACACACGGAGTGGGGAGAACAACATTGAGAGGATGAAAGAAAGCTGTGCTCAGGTGTTGTCCTTAACCGCTCACCAGAATGGCTGCTTTTCACTGCACATCCTTTATTTGAAGGTGAAGGAGTCCGTCTTTTTGATGAGAGGTAAAACACCGCAGAAGGGTGTGCATACTGATAATGCAAAGAGAACATTTTTTTTTGTCTCATGCACAGACCCCCCCCCAGACGTTCCTGCCAGTAGAACAGAATGAATTATTAAAGATGAATCTCCCGTTTACGCATCTACTTCGTGTCTTCAGACAGCTTTTTTCTTTTTAAGAAATAAAATGAAATTTAACAGGTTTTTTTTCCTACTCAGAAGAATGTGGTCTGTGTAGATAGCGAGACGTTTTTGCTAGAAGCTCAGACTTAGGATGGTCCTTTTGCAGCTTGTGTTTTAGTTTGGGGGGGGGGGGGGAGACCTGACAAAAATGTAGTGCTTTCATTCTTCCTTTCATGTTCTCGTCTTGTTTCTTCTGAATTAATGCTGCCAGTATATCCAAGCTCACAAAGGACTACCCCATATAGCAGTGTAGCTTTCAGTGGCATTACTGGAGCTGGAAACAGCTGTTGCTCCAAGTCACTGCAGCCCCTTTAAATTATTTTAACAATTTCGTGTGTGCGACGTGTTAATAGGTCACTCAGTTGTTGACATCAGCTGTGATTTTATTTTGTCTCCTACTTTGCTTTTTTGATACAACTTACTGGTAAACACTTCTTAGTTCTGTAATAATCTTTGGCACGGTTAGAATGTGCTTTCCATCCCGCGTTTCTTAATATAGGTTGTGACAATGTGATGATCACAGAAAGGATTTATCACAGTGAGAGCAGCTGTTCACATTCACATACCTGAAAGCTTGGCATTTATTTGACCATATTGGTTTGAGTTCGTCACTCATTGAAGATGGCGGTGTTTTGAAGAACAGAAGTCTGATTAAGAAGGAGAGAGGATCGGTGTTCTGATCCGAGTTGATGTACCCGTCTCTCCTGTCTCTCCCCAGCAGGTAAGGGGTGCCATGCCAGCTGCTGCTCCCCTGCTGCTTGTCGTCGCCATCTGGTGGTGGCCTCTGGTACTGCTGCTGCTGTTGCCTCCTCTCCCTTTCATCCTGCCCCAGGCCCATAGGGTGGTGGCTGGCAACGTTTCTGCAGCAGACAACCGCAGCCCCACCGGTCCAGTGCACATCTTGCTCAATGGCACTTCTCTCAACCACCTCCTTCTGGACTCTGCTTCGGGGCATCTCTACGTGGGGGCTGTAAATGCCCTGTATCACCTATCCCCAGACCTCAAGCTCATCTCCTCTGGAAGAACAGGACCCAAGCTGGACAGTCCTGATTGTTTACCCCCTATTGACCCTCAGGACTGCACACAGGCCAGGGAGACCGACAATACCAACAAAATTCTGCTCTTGGAGGAGGGGCATGAGAAAAGGTGTTTGATTGTGTGTGGCACCGTCTTGCAAGGTACTTGTGAGAAGAGGAGCCTGGGAAATGTGTCAGAGGTGCTTTACCAGACGGACAACCCCGTGGACACCCAGTATGTGGCAGCCAATGACCCACGAGTGTCCACGGTGGGGGTGGTGGTGGAGCAGAAAGGGACACGACTGATGCTGGTGGGCCGGGGCTATACCAGCAAAGGTCCCGGTGGCATCCCGCCCATCACCACTCGACGACTGGCTCCAAGCCCCTACCACCTGGCTCCCACCTTCTCCCACGAGGAGCTTGGCAAGCTGGTGGTGGGAAGCTACTCTGAGTTCAATAACCACTTTGTTGCAGCACTACAGCACAACAGCTACATCTACTTCCTCTTCTCAAGACGGGACGTCTGGAGGAACCGCGAGTACCGCACTTACATGTCAAGGCTCTGTACTGGTGACACCAGCTTCTATTCCTACGTCGAGGTGCCACTGTCTTGCCAGGGTGGGTACAACCTGGCACAGGCAGCCACTTTGGGCACCCACCAGGGTTCCGTTAGCCTGTTTGTGGCCATGGTGGCCGGCCAGGCGTCCACACCCACACCAACGACGCGCTCCGCCCTCTGCGTGTACAGCATGGAGGTGCTGGACCAAGCCATGCGACAGGCCCAGCTGCTCTGCTATACCAAAGAGGGCCGAAACAGTCAGGGCCAGGAGGAGGCCTACATCGAGTATGAAGTGTCCTCCCAGTGTCTGCGCCTGGCGGAGGTGAGCACACGTGTTGTACCTGCACTCAGCACACCATTTTATCCTCATTGGGTAGAATGGGAGAAGCGCTGCAGCAGCAGGGCCTACTGAGCCTGAGGAATGGGTAGAAAATTGATCTGCAGAGGTCAGAAGGAGGTGTACAGTAGAACCTGAATGTAGGGCAGCGAAAGTGGACTGAGTCACGGGTCTTGGGTCACAGGCAGTCTGCTGTCAAAAAACACTGGTGTTATTTCCATGTTAAGCCCATGAGTGACAGCTGCCTGGGTCCTGACATGGATTATCTGCAGCTGCTCCCTGGGCCACTAATCCTGTGTCTGCTTCTGAAAGGAGCACCTCGGTCCACCATCGCAGAGGCTCAGCGAGTGACCGCATGACTCCCGTGTTCCAGGCAGTCAGGTCACTTTGGCACCGCTCTGGCTTCCCGTACTGTTGTTAACCTTTGTGCGTGTGTGTGAGAGAGACAGAAGATTCCTAAAAAGGACAGTTTTCAGTTTGAAAAACACAGCTGCTTGCTTCTGCCCACTCCCGTGTGTGTGTTTCCTGTTTTGTTTGCAGGAAGCGGATTGTAGCAACAGCAGACTGCTTTCTTTTCAGTTGTTTGAACTTTATAGCAGAGCAGAGAAATTAAATCCCGCTTAATCCATCTGGCAGAGCTCCCTTGACCTATATCTTCCCACAGCGCAACTGACAGCCAAATAACACACTGGGCTACTGACTGCAGTACCAGCTCCCAGTGCCACAAACCTGCTGACAAACTCAGTGTCACACTGGTAAACAGCACGCTGTTTACCATGGTTTGTTCCTGTTGCTACAGAGGTGTTAGTGATTTGCCTGTTCCTTTAACAGTTTTGGATTCTCAATGCCGAGTACCGTAGCACACAGTAGTGCACTTCCAAACAACAAAAAGCCCTACTTGTTGAGCTCCATAGGAGGGTCCTGTCTCACGAAATATATGGGCAACTGTTACAGTCTGCATCAGAAGTAGACAGAAGAATAAGGCTCAAGAAAAAGCAGCAGATAGTGCTGGGTTTTCTTTGAGGCTGTCTGCAGTGCTATTATTATACTCATTTTCAAGGAGAACCACTTGCAGTACTGGGCTTATTTTTAGTTGTTTATTTTTTATTTTTTCTCTTTTTTCCCCTTATTGTTAATGGCTGGCTAATGTTGAGTAATTCTGCTATAATTTGTTAACCTCCATCTGCAATTTCAGACATACGGGTTTCTTGTTCCACTCTTTCTTTGGAATATTATGACGGCCTTTGGGTCCCAGCTGTTTCTGAAATTCTTGTCGAGAGAAACACAGGATAACATTTTGGTTGATTATCCAAAGACTTCTGGTTTAAAAATGATTCATGGCTCAGAGAACTTCCAGTATTTCTACACACTGTAGGCAGAATTTACAGCATTCTGGCTTGTGCCATAGATTTTTGTGGACCGCTGTAATGGAAATGCTGTCCTGGGACTGGGAACTAGTTAGGACGCGTCTGAAAAGACAGCCAGAGGGGCCATGCTGTCTCCCACACTGTGGGTATGCTGTCGCTCACCGTGGGCGTGTCACCCTGCAGGACTCCCTCAGGAAGTACCCGTGTGGAGGGGAACACACGCCCAGCCCCATCGCCAGCGCCGTCCCTGTCCAGGCGATGCCTTCTCTGAACTTCTCCACCCAGCTGACCGCCGTGGCCACTTCCATTGAGGCCGGACACACCATCGTTCTGCTGGGAGACAGGAAGGGACAGCTGCACAAGGTACGCTGGCATTGCACTGCTAGCTAGGATTTCCTTAGGGGCCATTGTATATAAATAACTTGAGAGTGAAAAGCGTTCCTCCCAGAGGGAGGCCAAAATTAGACATCGGGTTTGGCACCACGCTGTTAGCCCTGTGAGTTTGATCTCTATAAGCTGCCCTGTGGTTCTGGTGTGGCGAGCCTTCGACGAGAAAAAAATTACACGCTGAAGACGGTTTCATATGATGCCCCTGCAACAAAGGCACCTTTTGTTATACTAGAATTGGGGGTTGAAAGATAAGATGAAAACTGCTTTACCTGGGTGGTGCAAGGAGGCTCAGCAATAGATAGTAGACTTTATACATATTGTACTGTCTTTGAGATTAAGGTTCGCAAAATCAAAATAATATATGATGCCATACAGGCCTACATGTGAAATGATCAGAAACCATGTAGATAGAATTTCTAAGCTCTTGAAAGCACATTTCTCTGCCTGCTGAGCTGCGTGGTTTGAACGCTCCAACAGAGTCAGTTGACAAGTTGATGCATTAATAGATAAATTGTAAGCTCCATGCATGCGGTTAATCTGAGAGCATCTGTGCTTGAGAAAGTATTCAGTTTAATCTCCCAGTGAAGATTTCTTTTTCATGCTGTAGCCTGTTTGTGTACAGCCTTGGCCTTGCAATTTGTACTGGTGCAGGGTGTCTTTCTGAACCTCAGTGGACCCTATGATGTCCTTCACCTCTCTGTGGCTGTGTTAACAATGCGAGTGCTTTGTGAATACCGTGCCAGAGTCAAGGATGCTGTACTGTGCGAGTTACTGGTATGCTGCCCAGAATTTGGTTAATGTTGCCCCAGGGAGGGCTCCCCATGACAGCTTTGCTTTCATGTGCACAGGCTGCCGGAGGGTAGGGGGGGGCCACATCGTGAGCTAACAGCCAAGCAGGCTGGCCACAGGTCTCAGCTGACTGTAGGTCTGTGCTTGGAGAGCAGTCAGGCAGCTGAGGAACTGCCTCCCATTCTCCTCAGGTCTCCCTCATGTACCCCAACACAGGGGTTGTGAGTGTGCCCACAAATGCCCTTTGTTTTTAAAGCAGTTCCATCAGGGGGTTCCTTGTACTAGAGGGTGACCAGCTGCAGATGCCTCTGACTGTGGGTGCCTGTGCGGCGGGGTGTCTCTCCCAGGTGTTCCTGCAGGGTGGCGACTCTGGGACCATATATGAGTCGGTGCAAGTGGACGAGGACAGTCCTGTTAACGCCGATTTGCTACTGGACACTGAGGGACAGAATATTTATGTCCTGACCGAGAATAAGGTGAGACATAGATCGGTGGCTGTCTGGCACCACGTAGGGTGAAGGCCCATCTCCCCTGCACCTTCTCAGTCAGTACACCCCAGTGCCTGAGGATGCCATGGTGACAACAGAAATTTTCTGTGTATATCCTCCAGGTGACCAAGCTTCCGATATCACAGTGTTCACGGCACTCAGACTGCAGTGCCTGCCTATCTGCTGAGGACCCATACTGTGGCTGGTGTGTGCTGGAGGGCAGGTACTGCCTTTCCTGAGCCCCCGGGCTTGTTTGACACACATCTCACTTCCAAAAACCCTATTGTGTGATGGTGACCCCCCCCCCCAATCCCCTGGCAGGTGCACACGCCGGATGGAGTGCTTGCGCCACGCCCAACCCAACCACTGGCAATGGAGCTACGACTCAGGCAGCAAGTGTGTCACAGTGGAGCGGATTGAGCCCGACGTTCTCAGCCGGGAGGAGCAGGCCAATGTGGGTATCGACGATGACTTCCTAACAAGATGCTTTGTTTGCCTCTCTTATCATCATTGACTCTCTTCATGTGTGTAGTAGATTGTGTCTCCTGCTTCTAAGCCCTACACATGTCACTGTGGAAAGATGGGGGGGGGGTGTTAGCAAAATGAATGAATAATGGTGATGATTTGCATATCAATCCTTCCTGATGGAAACACAAACTCTCATCTGGGAATTATCTGAGGGTGGAATGTTGATCATTATGTTTTTCAGGGTTTTTGATGTAGATCTCAGTCTTGCCTAGAGGTTCTGACTGAACTCTGCTTTCTATTTGTTTTTTAAGTAATGTAAAATATTTTAAAAATACCTCTCATTATGCAGTAGGATGGGAACACATTATTTTGCAAACAAAGTTTATAGTCTTCTTGGAAGTTTAGAATTTGGAGGTGTTTTTTTTTCTCCCCCCCCCCTCCCCCTTTCAGGTTTCCCTCATAGTAGCGCAGTTGCCCTCTTTGTCAGAAGAGGAGGCTCTGTCTTGCTCCTTTGGAAACATACATATTCAGCCGGCAGTTACCATGGAGACCAGCATCAAATGTCAGTCACCCCTGCCGGAGCTCCTCCCACCCACTCCGCTTGGCAGTGGTGAGTCTCCAAACGTTATCGTGGCATATGAAGTGTTTCACTATTTATTTTAATACAAGGTGCCTTAAAGGACACGATTCGCTCACCGCAATAGAAATAATAATGATAAACATTTAGTGGTAAATGTCTCGTGTCTGTTCCATGCTTGGTAAGTTTATTAGAATACACTTTTTAAATGATCTCATGTTTGATTGATAATATATAAGATACACTATATGGCCAAAAGTATGTGACACCTGAGCATCACACCCATATGTCCTTGTTGAACCTCCCATTCCAAACCCATGGCCACTGATATGAGGTTGTTCCCCCTTTGCTGCTATAACAGCCTCCATCTTCTGGGAAGGCTTTCTACCAGATTTTGGAGTTTGGGTGTGGGAATTTGTGCCCATTCGGCCACAAGAGCATCAGTGAGGTCAGACACCGATGTCGGGCGAGAAGGCCTGGGCCTCGGTCCACATTCCAGTTCGTTCCAAAGCTGTTCAGTGCGGTTGAGGTCAGAGCTCTGTTCATACCACTCATTTTTTTCCATACCAACCTGGACGAACCCTGTGTTTATGAAGCTCACTTTGTGCACAAGGGCACAGTCATGCTAGAGCAGCAGAGGAACTTCCCCAGACTGTGGCCACAAAGCTGGAAGCACACAATTGTCTAGAATGTGTTTGTATGCTGCATGGGTGCGGCTGAAACAGCTCAGCTCAGTCATTAGAAGGGGGTCCACATACTTTCGGCCATATAATGTATCTGTGTGTCCAGAAATACACGGAAGCCAGTCAAACAGCCAGTTTCCAGTACAAAGTCCAGGTGTCCTTGTCCCATATAATGGCAAGAAACTTGATCAGAGTAGCTTAACAAATATAGGGTATGCAGCCCTTTATGTCATGATATAAAAAGAGCTTAGCAGGCCTCAGACAGAGAGGTTTAAGTACTCATCAGTCTGGAGATGGTTAGAGAACCGCATGACATTGAATATTGACCACGGTGGAGAGCAAATAGCTGTTAAGCAGTCCATTTTTATTGAAGCCCAGCAAGAGGACAGTTAAATAAGTTTGCAGACACTCGATCGTTTTACATCCTTGCTTTGAAAATTTAGACTTAATTTCAGCCGTGGCCCTGAACGTGACATTTTTGCTTCAGTACTGGAAGGTTTAGAAGTGCAGTCGTCAATCACTCCACAGCGAAGATTACATCTTTCGGTGTTTGGTGAGGAACGTATAATCCAGTATACTTCTGAAAATGACTGACATTTATGCAGGTGCTCACTAAGTCTGAACAATGCCTCAAGTCCAGGCTTGCGTGAGCACTTAGAAGGTTGCCTGCAGGTCTAAAGGCACTTTAGGTAGTAATCTACAACAGATGAAGCAGTGGGTTTGTCCAAGGGCCTATTGAATGTCCCGCTGTCTCCTCTGCAGACCACTTGTCCCTGCGTGTGTCCCTGATGTTTGGAGAAGTGACCATCTCGCATACCAACATCACCTTCTATGACTGCAGGGCAGCAGGCCAGCTCAACACCACCTCCCCGTGAGCAAACCAAGTAGAACATTTGCACATGTACACGCATACACAAAACGCGCAGTTGCCTACATGCAATGAACTAACTCTTCCTTCTACGTTTAAATACCCTCCAAAACATAAGCAGCACAGACGATGGTCCTTGTGTTGCATTAAAGGAACAAATCACACACACACTTCATGCATAATGACATTACTTTGCTGTCCTGTAGCAGTGTTGGTGTGTGACTGCTTGCCTATGCTTTGCTGTAGGTGCATGGCCTGTGTCGGCAGTGCATGGCCATGTCATTGGTGTACCCTGGACCAGCTGTGCACTCATACAAAGCAGTGCCCTCAACAACACATAATTTACAACACACTGGTAAGAACAGGCCTTGCCCGGGGAAGCTTGAACTCTGGGATGGAAGGGAGTGTGGGTGATGCTGTAGGTTTGTGGTAAGGTTAGAAACTGCAGTTATGGGACGTGTGAGTTCCAGTATTTGAACAAGAACTGGCGTGACCACTAAAGAGTCATAACTGTAAGCTAGCCTGTCGTTGCCTAGTTACGGCAGCCATTCAGGCCACGGTGTCCTGCTCCTATTTGGTGAAGTGTGGCCTCGCCTGTCTTCCGAAACCTCCTGGTCTTGTGTTGCACTCGCTTGCCCAACAAGTAGAGTAACATACATCACGCGGGGCTACAGATATGCGAATCATTCATATTTAATGAACAGTTTCCCCTTGCAGGTGTTGATATGTAGCTTCCTGCTATACCTGTAGAATTTGTGGAATTCATGGCTTTGCTGACAGGAACATGAATTTTATTTGGTGGAAAGCCCTTTGGAGCCGTTTTTTGCACAACAGCTTGCTGTCGGGGAATGTCATCATGGCAGAGTATTGCAAAGGGGTTTGAACACAGCCGTGTCTCCGAGCGCCAGTGTTTACAGAGGCTCTCTGGCCTCGACACACGTTCTTTTCAGTTCCTCATGCATCATCCGTCTGTAAGAGGGATAACATCATTTGCGAAGTAAACACTGTCCCCTTTGTGGTAAAACAATATGACATTTTTTAACAACTGAATTTCTGTTTGTTCTCTAGTTTTTTATTATTATTATTATTATTATTATTATTATTATTATTATTATACATGTAAAGATGTTAAATTTGAAAAAAGCAAGGTCAGTAATTTAGGTTTTAATTTCAAATCTTCCTGTCATTTCAGTATTATATCTCCATGCATGTTTCCTCATCTTTACAACCTCAATTTCAGTTAAGAAATGAACTATTTGTGTACATATTTTCTGCTTATTCATATCTAGGAATCTCAAGAGCTTCCACCAAAATGCTATATTCTGTATCCCTCAGCTTTAGGTCAACCCCCTTCGTAACACTTATTTTTGTATTTTTATTCACCTTCATTTATTGGATGTCTAAGGTGACATGCAGCTTTTTTGCAAACCATTCAATGATTTATCCATTTATACAGCAAGGTATTTTTTACTGTATTAATCAAGGGTTCTATCACAGGAGATGGATTCAAGCCCACAACCTTCATTCATATTACCACGGACTGGTCTGGTAGGCTTTTCAGAGGGTGAAGAATGCTGGGTTGGGGGTTGCATGGAGGCTTCCTGCGAATGCCAGACCATAACTCTTCTTACTCTTTGTACTGGAAGACCAGTGGCTTTTAAATTTCGTGTTTCCATGGTGCTGGCAAAGCTAAGACTAGAAGTTAGGACACAGATGTTACAGGGCAAACACCTTGAATGTGTACTTACTTTGTTTTGTCTGTGTCCACGATGGGACCGAGTTACTTTATTAAAAAAGTTGTAACTGTAAACTCTTCGCCCTGTTTCTCAAACACAATACAGGGTTGTGCTCTGTATAGCTTTATTTCATTTCTGCTGCATAGGTGTTCGAGAACTAAGATCACGACCATTTATCTTGAAAATGAAATTGTCCTCTTGATTAAACATTTTGTTTTACTGCTTTTCAGGTGGGACAGATTTGTATTTTACACTGAGACCCCCCCCAGATCTACTGCTTGTCCCGTTTGCTTTTACTTGGTACCCCTGGTATCTCTTCTCATCTCCACCCTGATGACTGTGCTCTGTAGGCTCAAGAGCTGGAGCCACGAGGTGTGGATGCTTGTCCATGTGTGTGGGCACTGAGGGGTTCTCCACTGGTCCCAGTTGGGCTGGACGCACAGCTTGTTCTCCTCGGGAGGAACCTGGACTTGTTTGAGGTAACATACCCTGCCTCACTATGAAACCTTTTTTTGTATTTTATGTCTCATCACAGGGTTCAGCTAGAGGAGCAAGTTGCTCAGTTAGAACTTTGCAGGGTTTGAATCTGTAAGAAAGCTGGATTATGTAATATAACAGAAGTGTGTCCACCATTCAGTTGTGTGCATGTACATTTGTTCAATGACCTGACATTTTTCCCCACACTGACTTATAATATTAGGATATTTACAGTAACTTAAACATTTATAGCTTGGTGGTCTTTGCTATACATTCATAATTCAAATAGTACTGTGCTCAAGGAGACTACTGCAGGAGGTGGGATTTAAAGTTGAGTTTTTTTAAATCCAAAAACAGCAGCTCAATCGTCACACTACCTGCTGCTTATGTATTGTGGACATTTTGTTTCCACAGGATGGAGAGGCATACATATGTGTTGTCAGTATAGAAGGGAAAGAGGTAATGCTCCCAGCCTCCCTGGAAAAAGGCAATGAAACGCAGACACACATCATCATCTGTGCTGTTCACAAGGTAAGCGCTTGTCTTGCACTTTCTGTCTCTTCTGATGCAGGGGGGAAGAAACAAGTAAGGTAAACAAAGCACCGTGTTTAGCGCTGAAATCTCCCGAGTGCCTGCAACAAAATGGACTGTTTTCTAGTCATTTCCATCTCTTTCTTCCTCTCCCTTTTCTCTCTGTTTGACTCGGAGACAGAAATGTACACAGAGGACTGTTGCCAAACTGTCAGTTTAGACACAAGTGCAAAAGATGCTATCACCATCACCAGCGGCGGCTGCCACATTAAACACACACTGAAATACCCCAGAACCACTTGCACAATTAACTGAGCTGAAACTGAAAATGTTGCTTCTGTAACCTGCAGGATGAACTCTCCTTCTGAGCGTTCAAGTGATGTTCTGAAAGTGTGTGTGTCTGTCAGTTTCAGTATTCGGCACAACAGCTGGAATACTCAGCCCCGGTGTACCTGCGGAGAGGCTCCTCCCAGCGCATTGACTCTACTCCCCACCTACGCCGTAAGTACCTCCTTTCTCTCTCAACACACACATGCACCTCTGAACCCTGTGTTCTTCAGGCTCTCATTTACTAGAATGGGAAATGAATCATCTTCTTCTTCTTCTTTTGGCCGCTCCCGTTAGGGGTCGCCACAGCGGATCAAACGTTTCCATGTCTTCCTGTCCCCTGCATCTTTCTCCGTCACACCCACCACCTGCATGTCCTCCTTCACCACATCCATAAATCTCCTCTTAGGCCTTCCTCTCTTCCTCTTGCCTGGCAGCGCCATCCCTAGCATCCTTCTCCCGATATATCCAGAATCTCTCCTCTGTACATGTCCAAACCAATGCAATCTCGCCTCTCTGACTTTGTCTCCAAACCATCTAACCTGTGCTGACCCTCTAATATACTCATTCCTAATCCTGTCCATCCTTGTCACACCTAATGCAAATCTTAACATCTTTAACTCTGCCACCTCTAGCTCTGCCTCCTGTCTTTTGGTCAGTGCCACCGTCTCCAACCCATAAAGCATAGCTGGTCTCACTACCATCTTATAGACCTTCCCTTTCACTCTTGCTGGTACCCTTCTATCACAAATCACTCCTGACATTCTTATCCACCCACTCCACCCTGCCTGCACTCTCTTCTTCACCTCTCTTCCACACTCCCCCCTGTTGATCCCAAGTATTTAAATTAATTTACCTTCGCCAACTCTACTCCCTGCATCCTCACCATTCCTCTATCCTCCCTTTCTTTTATACACATGTATTCTCTCTTGGTCCTACTGACCTTCATTCCTCTTCTCTCTAGAGCATATCTCCACCTCTCCAGGGTCTCCTCAACCTGCTCCCTACTCTCACTACAGATCACAATGTCATCCGCAAACATCATAGTCCACGGTGACTCCTGTCTGATCTCATCTGTCAACCTGTCCATTACCATTGCAAACAAGAAAGGACTCAAAGCTGATCCTTGATGTAATCCTACCCCCACCTTGAAAGCATCCGTCATTCCTACCGCAGACCTCACCGGTGTCACACTGTCTTTGTACATATCCTGTACCACTCTTACATACTTTTCTGGCACACCCAACTTCCTCATACAATACCACAACTCCTCTCTAGGTACCCTGTCGTATGCTTTCTCTAAGTCCACGAAGACACAATGCAACTCCTCCTTACCTTCTCGGTACTTCTCCATCAGAGAATGGGAAATGAATGGTTTCCTTTAACTAAATGAGTTTGAAATATGCAGCTAATATTCTAATGAAGGGGGATGTTATAACAGGCATGAATGAAGAACAGAGCAAACAAACTTTTGCTGTCCTGTCTGCTGTGCATCTCCAGTGCAGCTGTATGACTGCGCAGTGGGCCAGTCAGACTGCAGTCAGTGCCGTGCCGTGTCCTCACACTATGGCTGCATGTGGTGTGGAGGTGAAAGCCCCAGCTGTATGTACAGTGCTTCCTGTCTTGGCCACCCTGTGGAGACCTGCCCACCGCCGCTCATAACAAAGGTGTGTGACTTGCCTCCAGTGGGCGTTGGCCCCCTCCTCAGCCTAAAGTTGAATTATTTTAGAGCTGGTAAAAATCTGAGTGTGTCACTTATCATTCTGAAGCAAAATGGATGTCTCAGCTTAACTAAGATCCTCTCTGTGCTTTAGCAACTGCTGCTCTGTCCTACATGTGATCATAGTTGTCTTTTTTTGAGTTCAGATCCAGCCCCAGACCGGGCCCTTGGAGGGAGGAATACTGGTGACCATTTGGGGTTCCAACCTGGGCCAGCGGTTTGAGGACATCCAGGGGGGTGTGACTGTGGCTGGAGTGCACTGTGTCGCACAGCCCGAGGGCTATGTCATCTCCACCAGGTAGCAGTCAGCCTGAGGCGTTTCCACTGAGTGACTCTTTTTGAAACAAGCAGTCAAGTTCTAGTGACCTCTGAGCTGTCTGTGAACCTGCACTCTGGCTTTCACACACTGGACACTGTTAGACAGTTTTCAGAGATTCACAGTATGAAGTCAGTTTTTCATGGTAGCAATGCTTCTACACTGTCTTAGACTCCTTGTGCAGCTATATATGTAGGATGTGTTGTGTGTGTTTTTTGTTTTAGGATGGTGTGTGAGCTACAGCCCAGTCAGGAGGAGACTCGCGGTCCAGTAACAGTCACTGTAGGAAAGATCAAAAGTGGTCAGTCCGTGCAGACATTTGCATACCAGGTAAGCACCAAAGTATAAGCACAGCCATATGCAAAATCAACACACATTGGTTATAAGCACAATCCGTTTATATGCACATTGCATGTTTGGTCCCATTTGAATTCAGATCATTTTAATGGTAGTCAACTCTGTTTATAAGCACCAGCGATGAGGGCTGTAAGCTCTGGCCATAAACATACACTGTGTGTGTGTGTGTGTGTGTGTGTGTCATCCAAGGACCCGCAACTCAACGGAATAATCCCAGAGAAGGGTCCCGTGTCGGGCGGAACCTCCCTCACAGTACAGGGGTCCCACCTACTCACGGGACAGAAAGTCGACCTGGCTGCCTATGTGGGCCTCCACCCTTGTAGCATGTAAGTGTTATGTGTGACTGCTCAAAAGCAACCACTGATTCTTATGGCTTAATTTTACTCCCATATCCGACAACTTTACTGCATCAGCTTTGCCATTCTTTTCACTCTGTTTCAGAGTGAAGGAGGTTAATGACACACAGCTAGTCTGCCGCACCCAACCTGTAAGGGAGACGGCAGAGATGCAGGTGAAAGTGCTGTTTGGTAAAGCAGAGAGGATAGTGAGAGATGTGCGCTTCAGGTACCTGGATGATCCAGTCATCACTGATGCAAAACCTGTGGAAAGTTTCTATGGGTAAGTATAATGAACCTTGACAGCTTGACATAATGTTGTAATTTCATATTCATCCAGTCATTTGATTTTTTAAAAAAATTTATTTTATTAAATTTCCCATTGTACACTCTAATATTAGATCAGACATGACTTAAGAAATTTAACGAAAATATATTTGCCATGTATACAGCAGTTGAAATGGTTGACATTTATTGGCCAGTGTGTGAAGTGTTTGTTGATTTGATTTCTTTTTACACATCTAACTGTTTTGTTAACATGCAGCTAGATGTAGGCTCCCCAGCCAGATGTAAATTATAGCACAGTAATATTTCGGTTAGTGCTACTGTCTGTAATGCAGTTTTGTGATGGCACTCTTCTATTTTAGCCCTTTGAGTAATTTGTCATTATTAATTAATTTAATATTCATTTATTAAATGTTTCAAATGCACAGCTGTTAAACTCCATTCATACAACATACTGTATTAATGACCTTTTTCATTAAGGGCTCCATTTCTCTAGAAAATATCTAGAGAGCTAACTGAGGAGTTACTGTATGTATTATATAATTTATGTCAAAAGCAGATACGTGGCGCAATTACAATGGTCATTTGATTTTTGGCTTTGTAGTGGTGGGCGTGTTATTAAAGTGAGCGGAAGGAACCTGGATGTGGTTCAGACGCCAATGATATCTGTGTTGGTGGAGCCAACTGAAGATGTGGTAAGAAAGAGGAGGTTCAGCCAGCTAACCCAAAGGAATGCCCACGTGTTCAACAGCAGCGTTCCAAAGGTATGCCAACTCTTTTCAGACAGTGCTTGGGTCTAATGGATGGAAAGTTGCAAGATCAGAATATGAGCATAACTAGCATGACCTTCTCCAGAAACCATTCAACTGTGTGGTGCTGCCTGCATCCTGTCATTGTCACATGCTGAGAGATTTTCTCATAGGACAACGAATTCCATTCATAGATAAGAATCCAGAACAGGCAGGATATCAACATACACATTTATCTCAGGTGAAATTGTTTCCTTGTTTGTTTGTCTGCAGTCAGACATAGCTGTATGTAGCTTGAACACCTACAAGGGTCTCTTATGAGTCAAGTCAATAATTTGCATCTGCTCTCTTTCAGGTACAGGAATCATGCACTGATGTTTTGCCTGACCAGATGACCTGCCTAACACCTTCTATCCCAAGTGGCTTCAGAGTCACTGGGGTATGGTTTGAGCTGGATAATGTGAAGGTGAATTTTGCCAGCATTAAGGGCAAGCCTTTCAGATACTACCCTGATCCTGTCCTACACCGCCTCAACCGTGACATGCCTGACCAGCCATACCATTTCAAGCCTGGAGGAGTTATAGCAGTAGAGGTCAGTTAACACACCAAAATAAACACAAGGCTACTGTAACCTTCAGCTGTCTTATGTATGTTCCTATTGTGCTGTATGAACCTGACGTGTGTACATTGAGAGTAAATGATCACCTGTGGATGTGATCTTCAGGGTGAGGGGCTCACCTTGGCAATGACCCGAGAGGAAGTGATTGCACAGGTGGGAGTTGGAAAGTGCGACGTCAAAACACTGGACAGCACTCATCTTTACTGTGAACCTCCTGAAAACCAGCCACATAGCCTGGACAACTCCGACACATATCCAACCCTGCGTGTATGTACACCTCTACGACACAAAAATGTAGTCAAATTGTGTGTGTTGAAGTTGTTTTTGGTGCTGTGAGAACTTGAAATGACGTTCCTGTTGTTGCAGGTGGTGATGGGGAAGCTGGAGTTTGACCTGGGTCTGGTGCACTATGACAGTGATGTGCTTTCTACAGTCCCCCTTGCAGCCCAGGTGGGCTTAGCAGCAGGGGCTGCTGTGGTGGTGCTCATTGTGTTGGTCATTATCCTCATGTACAGGTTGGTGAAAACAGTTGTTCTTCATAACCTGGCTTCCCACTTTGAGACAATCCTAGCTATTTACCATAATAACACAATTAAGATCAGTATTTCAGTAGTGTATAGAATATGCTGAAGGCAGATAACTCTTCTTATGGTGTAATAGCATTAAATGTATTGGGAGCATCTGTGACTCACTATGTGGTTTCAAGCGCCATTTATAAGCTTCCAGAAAGACAAGGTAAAATGTACACAAGTCACTCAAATACACAGACTCATTGCTCAAGCAACGTGATCTCTTGTTCCATTGGTAAACCCACTGGGCTTGTTGATGAGCAGTCATTTTGACTGGTGCAGAGGTGGAGGTGGATCCTATGGGGGATACAGTGGTGGAAGCGGGAAGATGTTTACTGCTCTTGAGAACAACTAAGCCTGTGTAAGACGCAACAAGATGGGTTGCTAGCTGTGCGTGGGTGGGGCGCTGCCATTGTGTTGTTCACCTTGTACAACTGTTATGTCACACATCATAACACTTTCATAATATTTTTTGTCTACAGTGTCAGTTATAAGCCCTTAGTCATGTCATAGCATATGTTTTTGTATGGTTGTCATAAACACTATTATACTACATAACATAACACATGTTTTAATTAACTCTAAGATGCTCTTTCACCTACAAGAATTCTTGGAAATCATTAAAATTCTATTTTATTTTTTTTTTACTAACTTTTTAAAAAAATTATTACTTTTATTGATTTTTGCAAGTGCAAGCCCATTGTATGTTGAATATGTCATAAGTCAAGGGTAGTCTCTGTGTTATAATGCTTTGAATACCGTGTATTTTGGTTAATAGGTAAAACAGTTTTAACATGGAGCAGTTTATGTCTGTTGGCAGGGAACATCTCGGAACACTAATCCAGTTCTCCCTTTTGTGAACAGGAGGAAGAGTAAGCAGGCTCTGCGAGACTATAAGAAAGTGCTTGTTCAGCTAGAGACCCTGGAAATCAATGTGGGTGACCAGTGCAGGAAAGAATTCACAGGTGGGATTTTGGGTTCAGAAAGCTGTGCCTACAGTTTAGAGAATAATTATTCTTATTACTCATTCTAGTGGTGGAATACACTGTGCAATGTATGGACTAGAATGGATGTGAAATTTAAAGGGCTGTCATTGTTGCACAAAGTGATGAAAATGCAGTTGCTGAGTGGTTTGAATTATTACAGATATAATGAATAACATAAAAACCACCCTGTCTCCCAGAGTATTATAATCCCATTTATGATGTAAGAATTTGGATATAAACCCATCCCTCACTTAAGGGGTTGCTGCATTCTGTTTAATCACTGTTAAGTGAATTACTGTTGTGAGGGGGAAAAATCAAACCAATATTGAAAAAATCAACTTCTTATTGGGAAAATACTGGTTATTGCAAAAAAGGTGATTTTTAACTTTTTAAGTTGCTAGTGTGATGTTTTTCTTTACCTCTTTATCAGATCTCATGACTGAGATGATGGACCTCAGCAATGATGTGGGCGGCCCTGGGCTTCCTCTTTTGGACTACCGAACCTATGCAGAGAGGGTCTTTTTTCCTGGACAGAGGGGTGCACCCCTAAGCCAGAGCCTGGATCTGCCAGAGTCCCGCAGGCAGACCGTGGAGCAAGGCCTAGCACAACTCAACAATCTTCTAAATAACCGTCTTTTCCTCATCAGGGTGAGGCTTGTTTGTCGCTCACACATTGAAGATGACCATCTATCTCTACATGTCTGCTGCCAGAAAGCCCCTGTTTGGTTTCAAAGTTTCTTTCTAAGGATGTGTACCATTCCCTCCCAGTGGTTCAGTGCTGCCCTTTCTACCCACAGTTCATTCACACACTGGAGGCCCAGCAGAACTTCTCCCAGAGGGACCGTGGTCATGTGGCCTCTCTGCTCACCATGGCCCTACATGATAAACTTGAGTACTTCACTGATGTCATGAAAACACTACTAGGAGACCTGGTGCAGCAGTATGTGGCTAAGAATCCCAAACTGATGCTGCGCAGGTATTATAATGCACTATAACAAAACAACCAATGGAAACAAGGGCAGCTGTTAACAGCCACTGTTGAATTAAATTTTTCAGCGTACATATCTGTCTGTCTGTTTCTCAAGAACTGAGACTGTGGTGGAGAAGATGTTGACCAACTGGATGTCGATCTGTCTCTACTCCTTCCTCAAGGTTTGTGCAAGGCTGTGACCATGATTTTGTGATCTTGCCTATACATTATTTTCTGTAACTTCTGGTACCAGAATTACCTTCCGTATAAAATATTTATTTCCACATGTCACAGGATTTACAGTTCTCTGGAAATGTATTTGGCAACTTTATTTTTGCAGTTTTTAGTCATTAAATTTGATCAGATGTTTGTCATTTGTCAGTAGTACAGTCTGAATGGAACCTGAAAAAGACAAATTGACACCAGTATTGTTTTCATGTCTGTTTCTCCATGTAGAAGATAATGAAATGGGTCATTGTCATTGTCTGCATCTTGCATAACATCCCATCCAACACTGTTCCTTGCCATTTTTGTACTGTTTTAAAATTATTTGCATCTGAAATGTAAAAGCAGCTGAGTACAGAGTCCTTAAGGTTCACAATGTATTCTTATTAATTTTTAACAATATAAATTCTTGTACACATTTTTCAGTTTATTTTTTGTTTAGATTTTCTTCACTTGTGCATTTTCTAAAATTAGTATTTGTAGCAGCTCTAACAACGCTTGTGTTACCCAGTGGACTGATGGATGTCACTAAAAAGCCAGACAGAAGAGGAGTGGCAGCCTTAATTCAACTCAATCCAGTGTCTACAGCTCCTGTCTGGAGTTTCTCACAGTTTCTTTATGCTGGTGGAAGGCATACAGTATTTTTGCCACTTTTTAACTCTTATTATAGCAATTTCAAAGATCTCTACACAACCTAAAGAGCAAAAAAATCAAGGAATATCTATTATTAAACCTTTGTTGATTGTTATTTATGGGAATTAGCAACTGGAGTTCTGAACAAAACTAGCCAGTCACGTTGCCCCAGCTGTATTAGAATGCTGTGGAGCCAGTGTATTACAAAGCTGTGGTATTGAAATTACAGCCACTTTATTTAAACCGATAGTAATAACCAGTCATTTAAATTTCAGTAAACCCAAGTGCCACTAGTAATGACTAAATGAAAATTTAGCTGGAAGAAAGGACTCAGACATTTAAAATGAATTGGTGTAACGTTCGCACAATGTGCACTGTGTGTGTGAATGAGTCACAGGGCAGAAGGGAGGGAAAGAATTGATGATTGTGTCGCCTGTGTGTGACAGCACTGTCCGTCTAACCACCACCCCAACCCCCTACTTCAGGAAGTAGCAGGAGAGCCTCTGTACATGCTTTACCGGGCCATCAAGTACCAGGTGGACAAGGGTCCAGTGGATGCCGTAACAGGGAAGGCCAAGCGGACCCTCAATGACAGCCACCTGCTGAGGGAAGACATTGAGTACTGTTCTATGGTCAGTGCTACCCGATGGTTCTGACTATCTGGTGTCTACTGAACTGGTGAACTGAATACACCCCACTCTTTTGTTTGCTTTACCTCCTGCTTCCTTGTCTCCTGAACTGATGCTGGCTCCTACTGTATGTTCCTCTGTTTTACCTAGGACTTGCTCCTGACTTTCCTCTATATTGCACTGGTCCCACCTCTTGTCTTGTCTTTCTTTTACTTGTCTTGCCTCCTGCATGTTTTTGTCCTACAAAGGCTCCACCTCTGGTATTTCTCTGTAATGCATTAACTCTGCCTCCTGCTTCACACTGTCCTGCCAGCATTTCCCATCCATCCTCCCAGAGATTCCAAAATGGGTTTTTCAGCCATGAGATCACAGACAGTGGATGCAGAGCAATGATGTGTAGCCAGTTCTTATGTGTCTTTTGGAATATTTAGTGTTATTTTTACTTTTTACATGCAATGTTTACCACCACCCCTAAACCATCATGTGCCGAAGACCCTGATGGTGCTGATAAATAATGGTGCAGAAGTGCAGCCAGTGAAGGTTCTGGACATAGACACTATTACCCAGGTGAAGGAGAAGATCCTGGATCAGACCTACAAAGCAGTGCCCTTTTCCCAGAGACCTTCAGCAGACTCCTTAGATTTGGGTATGACCTCCACCATTGCTTCTTGATGAAACACCACCACACTGTGGCACAAATGTTCATATGCAGTATCTACAGATGAACAATACATACAAATAACTTATGTTCAGGAATTGCTGGTGTTTCGGTGTCATTATTCTTAATAGAGATAAATAATATACAGTTATTTCCAAATATTGGCATACCTGAGTGGTTTGCGTGAATTAGTCCTTTTCTTGCTTGTAGCATTGTAACGGTTAGCAGTGGTGTTGCATTTTTTAACTTTTTTTTTGTTGTTTTTTAGAGTGGCGATCTGGACAGGCAGGTCACCTGACTCTTTCTGATGATGACGTCACAGCAATCGTTCAGGGCCGCTGGAAGAGGCTGAACACACTGCAGCACTACAAGGTCAGGCCTGGCTGTTTGTACAGTTGAGAGACTGAAATCCCAGCTGAATCCATTTCCCCACATCGCTCTGTCTCTCTCTACCCCAGGTGCCAGATGGGGCCACTGTAGCTCTCATCCCCCGCTCACAGGGCTCTGGACAGCTAGGTGTCAATCAGGTCTACCAGACTGGAGAAAGTGAGCACGATGCCTGCATGCAGCTGAAACCCATCTCAGCATGTGCGTGCATTTTTGTCTGTGTGTGAGATGAAGTACCATGTCCCACTGTGCACCCCCACAGAGACTCCAATGCTGGAAGTAGAGGAGGAGGAGGGGCTCCGCCTGTGGCACCTGGTCAAGTCCAGCGAGGACCCAGAGATTCCCAAGCACCGCAAGAGCAGCATGAGGGAAAGGGAGCGAGCCAAGGCCATTCCTGAGATCTACCTCACACGCCTCCTCTCCATGAAGGTGAGGGACCTCCGGTCTGCTGCACCATCCTTGCTCGGTTCATTACCATGTTTTCCGTGCATTAGATGAATGCGTTGCAACTTTTCATTACATAATGACACCATAAAGCAGTTGTCCCACTTCTAAACTTTTTTCTGGCTAGTCAGTTTTAACAGCAAGAAATTAAAATAAATAAATAAATAAATAACTAGAACATTTTGAATTATGCCAAATCACTAAAGAAAGTAAGTGAAGAAGAAGCAGACCTGTATTTTATTAATAAAGAATATAGCCTAAACTAGACATGCGTGCAGATGTGCGAGTAACCTTTTTGCTTTTCTTTCCCTATCAGGGTACTCTGCAGAAGTTTGTGGATGACGTGTTTGTAGCCATACTGAGCACAAAGCGCCCCCCACCCATTGCTGTCAGGTACTTCTTTGACTTTCTGGATGACATGGCTGAGAAGCATGGCATTGAGGACCCAGAGACTGTGCACATCTGGAAAACTAACAGGTGATCCTTAGGTTGTTGCTCATTAAATTTTATTAGATATCAGATAAACTTAGAGCAGCATGCATGAGAGGTTAGAAAGCTGAACATTTCACTGAAAACTTTTTCTTGAGATTAACTTAAGTTGTGGTTTATCACTTTCTCCATAAGCACAAATGACTGGGCAATAATCATCCTGCTTAATAAACTTATTTGTGACTCAAGTACTATAATTTATTATATGTTAAAAATAAAGTTCTACTATTTTCCACTCTATAGCCATATGTTTTGAAGATTGGTCTCCCACTTTAGTAAATACGGCCAAATTTTCAATGGAATTATCTGATGTTTTATTGCCTTTCTTCTGTCTAGCCTGCCTTTGCGATTTTGGGTGAACATCTTGAAGAACCCCCAGTTTGTCTTTGATGTCCAAGTCACTGACAGTGTGGATGCAGTGCTGTCAGTGATTGCACAGACTTTCATCGATTCCTGTACCACATCTGAACACAAAGTGGGCCGGGTCTGTCTGTTATCTCTTTTCCTTTTGTCTTGGGTGATGTGCATCAGCCTGATTTACTGTGACTGCAGCCAGTGCCTCTGCATCAGTTACTCACTGACCTGCTCACCTACACCATCTGGAGTTAAACTGTCCCTCAGGTGTTTTATGTAATGGGCTGTTATGAATGGTTAGCATGAAAAAGTTCCCATTTCTGTGCTGCACAGGACTCTCCAGTGAACAAACTGCTGTATGCCAGAGAGATCCCTCGATACAAACAGCTAGTGGAAAGGTAAGAATTGTCATGTGATACACGTTTTCAATATGATATCTCCCTCGGTCCACTGAGTGCTAAATGTGCTTTGGTTTAGTTTGGCTTGATAATGAAAACTACTACATTTTGCCATGTTTAACTGTGAATCCTGAACCAATGAGGAACAATGCTGTAACATCTGTAAAGTTCTTTATTTGACAGATCAGCCTGGCTATAAATCTTACTGTAATTTTTATAGGTGCACATGTATCAAGAACGGTAGAAAGTATGAAAATGTAGCATTGGCACATGTTCCCTTTGTATATTTATTAGGATCTGTGTCTTTCTTGCAGTGGTTTCTTCAAAAGAACAATTACTGTGCGCTCCGTAGTTGCTGTGTCTTCTGAAATGTCCTGGAATTTGTGCTCAACAGGTATTACAGTGACATCCACAATGCAGCATCTGGCTGCTACCAGGAGATGAACTCCACTCTTACCGAGCTGTCAGGGGTGAGAAGAATGGATAAGATGAGAGCTCATTGTGTCTTTTGGTTATATGGCTGAGTCTATTATGTGTTTCCTGTTTAGATCCAAATGTCAGTGTGAAATGTGTGTTGGAGGTTACTTCCAGTGGTTGGTGGGCTTAACAGTAACTGCACAGTCTATGGATGTACTTTTTAGGTTGAGACAAGTATTTATAAACTATACGAATCCTTATCACAACTTTGTCATTATGTCATCCTGATCTCTGAGCACCGTTTATCTATAACTTTCTATTTTGCAAAAAGAATAATACTCTCCACCAGATCCATTGTAAGAATCTGTATGTAACATTTCTCTGGTTGTGGATTTCAGAGCTTTGCATCAGAGATGAATGGACTGGTGGCTTTGCATGAGCTCTACAAGTATATCAACAAGTACTATGACCAGGTCAGTATCTAAGCTCTCCAAAGCCATGATTAAAGCATAGGCTGCATGAATAACCCTAACATACACAAAATAAATTGTTGCTGTTTATTGCTTGTACTTTTTTGTTTGTGTGTAGGTCATCATGGCTCTGGAAGAGGATGCCACGGGACAAAAGATGCAGCTGGCCTACCGTTTACAGCAGGTTGCTGCCCTGGTGGAGAACAAAGTGACCGATCTGTGACCCGTAGGCCGCTGTGACAGGGACTCTACCCTAAGTGCCATTTGAGGCATGGCTGGCATGGAGGCCTCACAGAAAGCTTGCACAGACAGGGAGAATCGTCCACTCTCAAACACTGGAGCGCTCATCTCCTGATCCCACGCAAATACCGTTACAGGAGTTTTATGGTTTTATCAGACATAACAAAGGGAAGAGGAGTTTGAACTGGGACAAAATTTTTTGAAAATGTTACAGCGGACTCCAGTTTACAAATAGACTAAAATTCACAGCACTGGAAATGCGTTACCAAGTATTGTCTTTGTGCATGTGTTTGTGCGTGTGCATGTATAGTGCGGTGTGTGTTCTCTGTGAGCTGTGTTTCTGTACTGACAATGTCAACACAGTAGGTGAACTGTTCTGTGAGTCATCTCTCCGTGCTATGACTTGATGGAAGTTACACAAGAGGGCTTCATGACTCAATGACTTGCAATACCTTTGTGCAAATCCTTGGTTCCAAGAGTCGGAAAGCCTTGCAAGTTACACGTTACTGTAAGTCTACGAACATACTCAGCTGTTGAATATCTTGATGTGAAAACTTAAGACACTGAAATATTTCTCTCAAGCCCTCTGCCTGTTCGGTTGTCTGTAGAACAGGTACTGTTATTTTTGAAGCTGCTTTTAAGACAGTTCATCCAAGGGGTTTTTGAAATCCTGGGGTTGTCGATAAATGATTTTTGCTTCTTTTAATGGCTAACATCGTAGTTAATGGGTATACATGTCAGAATAACTGTTTTATGCTTTAAACTCACACTTGCACACTAGTAACATGACACACGTGTGTAGAATGTAAATACTTGTTCCCTCTGGAAGTCCTGCAGAAATAAACAAAGGTTTGCTCTGCTGGAAGAAAACCTTAAGAAACTGAATTGACAGGGAAGCACATTCGATTACTTCAGCTGTATTTATTGTCATGAATTAGGTTTTCAAAGACAGGCTGGAATTCGCAGTATTAATTTGTATGTCACCATAGCTTTTAAATGTAATATAAATATAGTACTTCAACATCTAATGGAAGCAATAAATGTTTTTTGTGTTGAGGGGAAAATTGTACCAGCAAACAAGATGTGAAGTAGGAACTGGGCTGGATTGTTTACTGGGGATTGTATTTTTTTTTTTTTTTTTTTTTTTTTTTTAGACAGACAGACTGACTAAATTATCAGAGAGCAAGCAGGCTGATGCACCCAGGATCCATCTGGGGGAAATGGTCTAAAACAGACACTGTATAGACACTAATTTATTTACTGTAAATAGTGCTTATTTATATACTATAACCACATGTGCCTTTACTTCAGAGCTTTTTGAAATAATGACTAATTAAAATTAAAATGTTCGTATTGCATACAAAACTGTGGTGGAATTTGTCATTAATGGCATTTTTGGTATAAAATAACAAAAAGATGGAAAAACATTGATGGTATGTTTCTTACTGTCAGTTGCAATACTGATGTGAATGGAAATGACAGCTGGTTTTGGAAAATAACTTTTTTTTTTAATTTCATGGCTGCTTTGATCAGTAGCTTTACTGTTGATACAGGCCTAAACTTAAGCAGATTGTACATTTGCAGAAAAAAGTTTTTTTTTTTTCTTCTTTTCCCCACAGTCACCTGGGTTTTTCAAGAATTTATAATGTGATGTCTACTGTAGTTAATGCACACGGAAAGAGTATTAACTGGGTACATGATAAACTTAAGTTAGTTTAAAAAAAATTTAACTCAGCAAAAAAAAAAAAAAAACAGTAATTTAATTTATTAGTCTTTTTTGGCCATTTTTCTCAAGTTCTGGGTAGTGTGTAAAGTTTGTATACAGAAAGATAATGGGCTCAGAATGGCTGGCTTGATTTGACATTTGCAGTTAAGATGTTTGGGAGATAGTCCAGAGTGTGGTTCTGGTCACATGCACACAGTAAGTAGAGCCTGTAGGAGGTACCATCAGAGCCCATGTCAACTGTTCTCTCACATTAACTGTTGGATAGTCTGCCCCAACACTTCCTCAGCTCTGTAAATTCTAAAAGTATTTATTTTAACAATTTTATATCGACTGCATTTTCGCTGGTGCAGTGAGGCATTACAGTGACTCTTGAGGACATGACCGTTACAACCTGGACCATTTAAAAAATAAATAAAAAAAAGTCAAACCCCACTTCACTCTGCTTTGAATAAACAGGGTGTGAGCACAAATGTGCTGGTGTTCCTGCTTGCCTCTGTCTGGCTTCCTGTTTTTGCTTCTAGATGTAGTCTTGATTTAGTGTTTTTTCTTGCATGTTTGTGATTTGGTTGGTAAAATGAATGTATGTGTGTGCTTTTGTACACTATTTTTACAGGTGTTCAATAGTGGGCATGTGTATGTGTGCACACATGCCAGTGCATGTCAATATAGATGGCACTGCGCACCAAAAGTTCCTATTTGTAAACAGAGTAGCTTATTTTGTCTTCTTTATTAGAGACTGGTGGACTTACCTCTGGAATGGGTCCTTTTACAATGTGTCCCCTGGCTCAGTTCCTTACCCAGCATTTTGCATTTCCTTCATGGTCTACTTTGTTAGTGGACATCTGAAAAAACATGAAAACGGGCCTTTGGAGCTGCAAAAACGACATGTCACATTTTTTCTCGTGAATAAACGAATGAAGAGATCCCCAGCCTTATGTTTTACAAACTTTTGTATTTGTAATGTGTATAGTTTGATAACTGCTGTGTATATGTGCCTGTAAATATGACTAAAAGAAACTGTTCTTACAATGAATTTTGTGGCAAATACTGGCTATAGCTATCATCTGAAGATCTATTGGAAGCTAAAATGAGAAACTGAAGGATTTTTATGGGGAAAATAAAGTATAACTTAACACTGCATTTAACTAAATTGTGGTCTATGATTTATAGTCCAAGTATGCGTGAATTTGGGTCAAATTTGTGTGTGCTTGAATAATGGTGGTGCCATGGAGTCACCAGGAGTCAAGAGCAGATGAAATTTAGCACATTGATGTATTTAGGTCTGTATTTCCCAAAGTGCCTGGCTCACTTGTACTGTGGAACTTGTTTCCAGCTGTGTGTGTGTGTGTGTGTTACTGTAGAGGAAAGCTAAGGCGAACGTAGTGCAACGATGAGAAGTACCTGTTTCCCTACGCCATTCGCGTATTCCAGGGCCAGCGCTGCATCTCAGCTGCGTCGCCCCTGTCCCACCGTCGCCCGGCTGAGCCGAGGTGGCCACCGCGCATGCGCGCCTCTAAATCCGGCCAGTGTGCTTTGGTGACAGCTGCCCTCATGATTTCCATGAACGGTGAGACTTGCCGAACGCGCCGAAAAACACACACTTTCCCCCCCCCTTTGACAGCTAGCAGGCGAGGAAATTAAGCGACGGTCGAGAACGAGCGAGTTCGGTGCGGGTCCGCGAGTGGGTGTACTTTCTGCGTGAAGTGTTGCCCCGCGCTGGCTAATATGCGTGCGTAGCTAACGGCGTGTAGCTCGGTTCCACCTGGGGACGTATGTCGGCGGCGGTGTGGCGTGCCCGACGACGCTCGGCGCTCCGTTCGCGTTAGAGAGAGTGACCACGCCATGCTGTGTCTCTCCGGCCCCTTAGTGTCCAGCGGACCAGGCGACCCGAACTCCGGCCACGGCAGGAAGCACAAGAAAAAGAACAAGAAACATCGCAGAGGCGGCGCCGTGAGCGTGCCCGTGCCCGCCGTGGACATCGAGTAAGTGGTTCTCTCGGACGCTAGCAGAGGGTCCGGCGCCGGTGCTGGGACGGCTTGGCCGTGCGTAGGAGGCCGAGAAGCAGCCACAGGGCACCGGCGCCGGCCGTGTGTATGTATGTATGTGTGTGAAGGTGCGCTTTTAACATTAAAAGTAAGTCGAAAAAGAGTTTCTGCGTTGAGCAGCACCGCCGCGACTCCTGCGGCTATTCCTGTCAGAAAGACGCGCACAGACCCGCGGCCATGTGTCTCCCTGATATAAATACTGTGTGAGTCACCCCCGGCATCCATGCGAAAGAGCGCCTCGCTGACGTGCAGCTGACCGAATACCAGCAAGAAAAGCTCCCATCATCCCAAAAGCTGCACATCAGATGTTCCACCTGCAAAGGAAAACTGGTTTGTAAGCCAGAGAAGCAGGATCGTTGTGAGAACTGGAAGAGAAATGTACTGCGTGGCTCTATTTTATTGCCGCAGGCATTACGACGTCTCGGAATTTGTCGTTCAAATGGTCTTAACCTTTTGAGAAACTTTTTTATACATACATACATATCCTTTAAGTATGGGGAAACCAATCATTTAGATGTGAATTGTTTCTGTCCGATTTTTCTGTTTCTCATTCAGCTTTTTGCAGTTACACTTTTGGTCCTTTGTACACGTCAGATTGGACTTAATGCAGCCCACAAGAACATTTGCAAAATTAATATATCTGCTATAAATACTATACTTTCAGTTGAATCACATGGTAATACAGTTATAGACACACACTTGAGTAAATAATGCACTGGAATAGAATAATTTAAACATTTAAGATTTAGTATGTCATTCACTATTATTTTTGCACATACAGCCCTTGGATCAATTCACAAAAATGATTGGCAGCCCCAATTTAACATTAACCTGCGTGAATCTGACACTGAACGCTGGCCTCTGTGCCATCAACTTGTGTTTAAAAACCTGAAGGTGTGTTTCATGGAACAATATGCAGATTTTCCTGTAGGCTTTTTGTAGATGCCAGTGTAACAAAGATTTTTTGATGGACATAAAAACACATACAATTGAATTAGAATTTTTTTTTTTATTTTACAAACATGGAGGGTATGTGTTACAGGAACTTTAGAACATTTTTATCTTGCTTCATTAGTTTTGCAAAGAACTTAATACACGTTGCACATACTGTTTTACGGCAACATTTATTATGTTAAAATTGCAGGTTTGAGACCTGTATCTCAGTACAGCGTTTAAAAGCATTAATAAAAAATACTAATGTTTCATTCAAAATAGATTGGAGAACCTTTAGTGTTCTGTGTATTTTAGCTTTCTCTGTGATTTGACAATTGTGGGTTACTGACCTAGTGTTGAAATACAAAGGTCAGAAATGCCATGGATGTTAATTTAAAAGGTGATTTCGCGTTGCCTCTAATGGGCCTTTGGAAGGAGCTGTGGCTTCTCCTCTTTCTTTCTCATTTATTACAGTTGCATTTATTAATGTAACTGATGCTTTTCTCCAGAGGGACTTATATACGTTAAGCTACGTATATGCAATTATTTACCCTTTTAAACCACTGGGTGATTTTACTGGAACAATTTTCAGCTAAGCATCTTGCTCGAGGGCACCACAGGTGGGATTCAAACCTGGGTTCTTCAGATCCTTCCAGACCAATGGTGGCAGATGCTTTTTGCTGTCCGTGCTTTTGCTCTTCTATGCAGATCTACGCTTCCATATCACTTTCAGTATGGTTTACAGGGACTCTAAATTTAGAAGTGATTCTCAGACACACAGTGTTTTGTTTAACTGTGTATGTTGCAGTGATATCAGTCTGGATGTTGCCATATTACCTTACTGACCTACAGGTACCATTATAGAAATGTTGACAAACATTTTAAGTTATTTTAGAAATTATTTATGTCACTGCGCTTAAATTGAATACAGCCGAGTGTGCTTTAGTGGATAGCCTTGGGGACGGAGTGACAGCATCCAGTTATGCTTAACTGTAGTTGTTACAAATTATCAGCTAAAACAAAGAGCCACATATATATATATATATATAAAATATTTTTTTTTCATGGGAACGTGTAAAGTATTTATGTGTAATACTGTGTTTGTACTACATATGCTAGTCCTCCAAAGGGTTTAGCATTTGCTATTTTTTGTTTCTTATAAATTGTCGGTTATAAAATGTTGTACAGCATTTTTATGTCCAAATTTATACCCCTCTTTTTGAAGTTCACATAAGCGTTCATAGGAGGTGCGCCTCTGGACTTTGTGAAATACAGTTTCTTCAGTGCTTATAACATAGCCACATCAAAGGAGGAACCTCAGTGGTATCTGTAGGATCATCGTCATGTCCTCTGAAGTGATGAGGAAGCCATGAATCAGCAGCTTTTTTGAATAAAGTGTTTTATTATAAGCAGTGTTTTGTTACTAAATTTCTGAAAGAGAAAAACATGCTTTTAACACAAAAACTTCAGCTGATATGCAATAAAATCTCTCATCAAACCAGAGGTCACAGAGAGTTTGTAGCGAGTGGTTTATGTAGTTTAGTTTGTAGTCATTGTTCTTACTGCTCTGGGAATTCTGTGGTTCATGCAGCAAAAAAGTGAAATGTCACACTTGTGTTTGTGTGCCAGTTTAACTAATTTACAGTTGCTAAAGGGGCGGCTACTGTGTATATGGTTAATTGATTTCCTGAACATACTACGGGACTGGATGATTTTAAAACAATTTTTAAAAATTTAATTTTTAAAACAAATTATCCACTTAACGCATATCCACTTATCCAAACTTGTTTCCCTTTGAAGTGAATAGAACCAAAGGGTTTTTGAAGAGACCATATCGACTTAAATTATCCACTTACCTGGTATCCGCTTAAGTGGACTCAATTATAAAGGATTACATTTTTATATTTATTTATTTATTTTACATAAACGTGCTTAAAAATGTTTCAGTATACCCTTTTTTATTGAGCTGAATCATGAAGAAGTTTTGTTGATCATGAGTAAATAAAAATACTTTCAGAGAATTTAGTTTGCTTGTTGCCATCACAGTAGAAGGCAGTTTGTTGCAGCAAGCGGTCATGTTTCCGTGATTGTATGTTCAAAATAAAACTTTATTTAATTTATTTCCCCAGGCCCCAGAGTCCCAACTCGGACGATCTGTGCCATATCCTCACAGTTCACAGAGACACTGCCACTCCAACCAGCAGTCCCCTACCACCTCCCCTCCATTTGTCTCAGAGTCCTCCTGACCTCCAGCCGCCGGCACCGCTTTCCCCTTCCTCGGTCGTACCGCTAATCCCAGCCAATCAGTTACCGCCTTCCTTTGAGTCCCCGCCCACTGCCGATAGCCCTCCACCATGTGCGTCTCCAAAGCAGTCGGCAAATCCTCTCACTTCATCGGTCACGCCAGTCAAAGCACCCCCGACGCAGGCCCTCGGCCCACCCCCCTCTGACTTCAGTCCACCCCCCCCTGAACTGCTCGGATCAGATGATGAGGAGCAGGAAGACCCATCTGATTACTGCAGAGGTATACCAGCTGTACTGTAGCCCAAGACAGGGTTCTTGTCACTGCTTTCTGTATGTGCATTTCAAGTGTGCCTTTTGGAACAGACTGGATCGCTTAAGTTTTTTTCAGAATGAACAGTACCGAGGTTCATGTCTCACCCACCATTTTCTGCATTTTTGTATGGTTCTCGAGAGAATGAAATCATCCTGAGAATAATTGAAAGCAATTCACTAATTGTTAAACTGCCATCGTTTTTAAATGTAACATTTATTTCAATATGAATTTAGTTCAATTTTTTTAAGTATGAAGTATGAATTAATATATGAAAAAGCTTTTTAATGTTATCGCTGCCTCACAACATGTTGTTTTTGAGCATGCTGTTCAGTGAAGATAGATCTGTTTAATGCTCTGTACCATATTGTTTGTGTTTGAGGGGGTTATTATCCTGTAAAGATAGGAGACCTGTTCAATGGCCGATACCATGTGGTCAGGAAGCTGGGCTGGGGTCACTTCTCCACTGTATGGCTGTGCTGGGACCTTCAGTAAGTGCTACTCATTATAGCAAATACTCTATAGGGGTCCATCCATTACTGTTTTACCAGAAACCACAGTATCAGTTGAGCTTATCTTTTTATTTCTCTATTAAATTATCAAGGAACTTAACGTGTATATACAGTAACCTGATATCTTGAATTATCAGTTGTGCTTAAGGGTCTGATGTGCATGTAATGAGTTTGCGAGTTAATGTCACAGACAAAGGATTTTTCCCTTATTATGAGGTTCTTTTGTATAAGTCTGTATGCATGTCTGCAGGAGGAAGCGCTTTGTGGCCCTGAAGGTGGTGAAGAGTGCCCAGCACTACACTGAGACGGCACTGGATGAGATCAAATTGCTGAAATGTGTAAGCTCTTCCCTTCAAGCCTGTTGTAAGACTGTCTCACTCTGTTTGCCTGGGATGCTATCAGTGTAAAGGCTGTCAGTGTAAAAGTACTGAGAGGACTTGCTGTGCTCCAGCGACCAGAATGTTTCCTATAATTAACTTGCTATAATAGTTCTTGTCTTGGGGTGGTGCATATTATGACTTTGATTTTTTTTTTTTTAAAAACACAAGTCCTTAAGAAAAGCTGTAGAAAGAAGATTGCCAAGCTGTGTGTGCTGTGAGTGTGGTCTTTTGTTTCACACTGATAAGAGGTTCCCACTGGGTTAACTATTTGAATTCAATTGAAGTACAATGTATGTTAAGGATCTTAAAGATTAACATGAGTGCATATGTCAGGACAGTGACCTTGCATAGCAGAATCTGTTTTTTTCCCCACATTTTCACTGATACTCTGATACCATTGCCACACAGAGCCACTAAAGAGATAATGCAATAACTACTGTAGTCTGTTATCTTAAATTGCCCCCCAAGGGAGGTCTGCTTTCAGTAAGTGATTTGCCCCTATAGTAAAACATCCATATAGAACGGCCCAGGTAGACTCTTTAATTCACTGTTGAAGGTGATATCATCTTTTGTAAATGGCTTAATATTTCAACTGACTCTTGAAGGGGGGAAAAGGCATGGAACGCCTTTTGTTACACTTTGAATCAAATGGCACTGATAGAAGGATTTGTTTGACCTTCACAAATGCTTTGTACGGTTAATGTAGTGCACAGCAGGGGAATCTCAGTTTGTTCTCTTTCCCAAGCAAATCAAAAACATTCAACAGATTTCCAAATTCAGCCCATGAGGTTCACATGGGAAGTGCCTTGAACAGCCATTTGAAGCACTATTTTATCTGTTTATGCAAAACAAGAAAAAAAACAGCTGTTAAGTAGAAAGCATTGCACAAAAAGAGCCAATCTTGAGGTTTACTGGTTCCTTTGGTTAAGAATAGAATGGACAAACCCTTTTTCCAGTTGAAGATGACGTGGCTTCCAAAAGTTGGTTTGGTGGAGGATTATTTAAAATGTAAAAATGGCTTTAAAATTTACATAGGTGTTTTACTATCCTTCATGTATTGTGTTTTTTATGGTTCATGCCTGCAGGTTCGAGACAGTGACCCTACTGACCCTAAACGACGGAACATAGTGCAGCTGATCGATGACTTCAAGATATCTGGTGTCAATGGAGTTCGTATCTTTCAGTCTCAGCATTGCTTCCCATCTCACGAGTTTAATACAATTATAACCTCTCTCGCCCTTTACTTACTTTTTACTTTCCTACATGATTTTCTGTCCTCCTTGGTAGTCCTTTAAAGTAAATGTCTTTGAGAGATAATTTGTTTCCTTAAGGGACTGTGTGCCAGATGTTTGCATGGTACTGGAGGTACTCGGTCACCAGTTACTCAAGTGGATCATCAAGTCTAACTACATGGGTCTACCCCTGGTCTGTGTGAAGAGCATTATACGGCAGGTACTCTCTGCCCTGCTGTGTCGTTTGTTCATCTGAATCCCTGTCCATGTGGCTGTTGGTTGCCGCAACCATGTGGCCTTTCCATCTGTTTTCCTTCACAGGTCCTGGAGGGCCTGGATTACCTCCACACCAAATGCAAGATCATTCACACAGACATCAAGCCAGAAAACATTTTACTGGATGTGGACGAGGTGTACGTGCGGAGGCTGGCTGCTGAAGCCACATTGTGGCAGCAGGCAGGAGCACCACCTCCTTCTGGCTCTTCTGGTAAATATTGCTCACCAAATGCTGTCATTTGAGGTATGGTGGAGTGTGAACTTTAGTGTATTCAGTATAAACCCAGTGCAAGGCCTGGTACAGGTTTGCAGGAGCAGATGGTGGTAGGGTACAGTGCCTGGGGCGAGAAGGCAACAATATAGGGCCCGCTGCTATAGTGGTTTATTATTTAGGGAACTGAGGTGCCCTGATTGGGTTTGTCCTATTAGTTTGTTGGATCATTTTGGGATCCACCCATAACTGAATTTTTTGCACTGCTTGTGTACTGACCAATGAAGCTTGAACTAGAATCTTTAAAGAAACAATACATAACAAATAATATTACTTTTTCTCTGCTTTTTAACTTAACTGGGTTGTGTAGCTAGATGAACATTTCCAGAAACGGTTTATATTTCTAAATGTATATTGTTAAGCAAATTACCAAGAGCTCAAGGCCCGAGTTCTTCGTCTTTATCATTTTAGATTATAATTACCACATTGTAATTTATTTGAACAGATAGCTTGTCTCTCTCTGCTCTCTTCTTCTTATTTGGCCTTTAGTTCTTATGCAAATATTGAAATTTAGTTCCTTTCCTGGGGCTGTTAATCTCCATTTCTTGCTGATGCAAATTCTGGTCATTCTAGTTTCTGCTCTGTCTTTTGTTTCTAATTTGATTTTCTTCTGTTTTTGCAAACGCTCCAATTTCCTATCCCTCCCTTTTTCTCTTCTCTTTTGATGACAGTTAGCACCGCCCCAAGGGAGAAACAGGTATGTTGAACCTTGTTCAGCAGAAAAGAGTGAAAATGAAAATAATCCATCCTGGCTGTGCTTGACAGCGCTGCCAATTGACTTTCGTGTTCCTCTGTAAATTATAGTTAAACTCTTAGGAGATCAGTGCTATGCTAACAATAGTAATGCATTCATTTCACATGGCTTTGAATCTTAAGTGTTTGGAGGACCCTATTCTCAATATTACCAGTTTGTACCATGATTGTGACATTGTAAAAAGCAGTCCTTGATTTAGAGTTTAAGTGAGTTTGTGGCATAAATGACAGGAATGGGTGCCACCGAGAAAGGTATTTGTTTCTAATGACTGTTGAATTTCCAGCAGTACATATGGATAAGGTGAAAAGTGTCAGCTGAATAGTTATATATTGTAATTTCATAGTGGGACATTGTTGTAAATGTATATGAACATTCTGATAAAAATAAAAAATTTCCTTGCTGTCCAAAAGTGTACAGAAGATATGTAATGTTTTACTTTGCCAGAAACCTCTGTATTGTAATGGGAAAAGCATCTTTGGCTCTGGGAAAGACCCCATCTATCTGTAAAGAGAGCATGTGGTTCTTTCAGCTAAACTCCATGTTAATATTAGACATTAAGGGCTGCACGTCTGCTACATACCAAAGTTTGGAGACCAGTCTTCAGTGTCAGCAGCGGTGGGCTAAAATTACAGCAGCAGATTGAATTCCTCAGCCCAGGGTTGTTCAGACAGCTCACGCCACGTGAGGTCAGCGGGTCATCTGCTCATGGTGTGGCCCTGTGGCAGGTTAAGTTTCAGCTTTACGACGCTCACAGATTGGGTTCCCAGAATAGACTTCAGCACAGGAAATGGTGTCAGGGTGTCAAATTGTAAGTACAGTCATTTACCACTCTGCTTTCTTGTGACCTTCTTTTTTCTATTTTAATTCAAATTATGTGAAGGTTCTTAAATTTGGGCAGAAAAGAGACACGTTCTAATCACAGATTAACAAAAAAAAAAGCACCAAGAATAAATTTGTATCTAGGTAGAACTGTGATCGCTCAGGAAAAGCTTGTCTGCTGTCATTAAACCATAGTGTGTACAGTCAAACAGGTCAAAAAAATTTCAGTTCTGTGCTACAGGTCCCCACCAGCATAGTGCTGTCCAGTGGCCCTGAGTACTGCTAGGGGAAGTTTTATTTTGTATGAAGTTTGATGAGCCCCTGCTCATTGATCTAAATGCCCACGTGTGCAGACAGGTAAGCTGTCCAAGAACAAGAAGAAGAAGCTGAAGCGGAAGGAGAAGAGGCAGCAGCGGCTTCTGGAGGAGAGGCTGGTGGACATCCAGAGGATGGAGGAGCTGGACAGCACATCTGTCCCCGATCCCATTGTCTCTCTTGGCAGCCCAAACACTCCAGACTCTGCACATATACAGCAGAGGTCTAGCCTGCACCAAGAAGATGAAGCAGAACTGGACAAACAGGCCACACACTGTAAGCTTGACACAGGCACAATCATCAGCTTGGTTTTGGTACTTTTTTTTTTACAGTCTACACCCTGACTGTAATATTTTGTGTCAACAGTATCTCCAGGCCCTTCCTGTGTAGCGAATGGGAACAGAATCAGCCGTGCCAACGGGACGGCAGGGAACCCAAAAAGACCTGGCACAGCATGGGTCTCATCCTGTATGGGGGACAGCTGCGAAGGCCAGACCCCAGTGCGCTTCTCCAGCCCGGGCTCAGGCCTCTCGGGGATGTCGGGCTCCATACTGTCGCCCACCTCGGAGTCAGCTCTCTCCACCCTTTCAGGATATTCTACTGAGAGAAACAGCGAGCGCTGGCTGCTCTCACCGCACAGTCAGTAACCCCGCTGCTCCCTCCACTGTGGTCTCAGCTTACTATTGATTTTACCTCGCTTTGCTGAAGTGCTTAGCTAAGCCATGTATGAAATGGAGCCTCTCTGATTCTCTTGTGGGTTTCTGCTTGGTGTGGTATCTTACTGCGTCCTCTCGTGTGCCAGTTTTCAGGGCCAATGAGTTCCTGGTCAATCCCCTGGACCCACAGAATGCAGATAAGATCCATGTGAAGATTGCAGACCTTGGAAATGCCTGCTGGGTGGTGAGCTGTTCCTCTCACTGCACCCCAAACAGCTGGTGGAGCTTTTTCTCTAGTTGATTTGTTTCTGAAAATATGGAGGACAAGCAGTGCCACATAAAAACAAAGATTAATCGTGTAAGAAAAAGTAAATTGAAAAACAATACATCAAATAAAGTAAATAGGGAAAACAAATAATAAGTGTATTGATAGACCATAGAGCCATGTACTGTATAAATATATACATGCATTCACACTCACATTTATTTGCAAATTATAACATAAATAAAAACACTTTTCAATCCATGTAAAAATACATTTAAACAAATTAAAACACTCGATATTCAAGTCAGGGCTTTCCCTTCTGTGAAATATATGCGCAAATAGTAAATTTAAACTGTCTTTTTGAATAAGTACATTCCTTTACTTTAACTGCCCAGTTACTCTGTTTTTGCAACAAAAAGAAGTTTGGGAGATTTGCCACCCAGTTCATACATTGACATTGAAAACTGCAATTTGCATGTTCAGCTGGCCAAGTGAAAATGACAAATGTGAAATGATCAATGAAAGTCCCAGAGGCGGGTTGAAATGCTGATACGGATGAATGAGATTCAAAAAAATGTTCAGTTAGTGTCGCTTACACTCGAGAGACATGTGCTAATTTTCACTGTTTTGCCCCCGACAGTCTGAGCAAAAAAGCAACCGGCAAGAACAAAAAAGCAACAGTGCATGAGTAGTGGGCAAAGGAATATGGTGATTTGAAAAGAAGGTGTTAATTTGCATAGAAATATTTTGCACAAAGGAAAATCCTGACTTTAAATGAAAGTATTTGCACATTTATCCATTTTTACATGGATTCGATTTTGTGTGTAAATGCATGTATGTATGTGTACATGGACTTAAAATTTGTCCATACGCTGATTATATCCTTGTTTAGTGCTTTCTCTTTTTCTTCATCAATTGATGTACAGGTACATCTATACCCAGTTATCTGAGTGGAATTGCTTCCTAGAAATGCTCGTGCACAGCAAACGTGAATACTGGGAAGCGATTTCTGCTTTGTTTTTTATGAGGAAAATTTGTGATTTGTTCTAGGTTCTTCTATGAAACCCCCCTTTGATTTCCCCAAAATATCCTTAACGCTGTAAAAATGCCAACTTGAGCCTGATAAAGAACACCAGTTGCCTTATTAATAAATGTCTGTGTGTTTATATGCAGTTACTTTTTAGTATTTAGTTTTATACATTTTGTTCCTTAGCCATAGAAATAGTAACATTTGGTAGTAAATGAATGTAAATGAAGGAATGAAAACATGAAGTAGAAAAAGCAATTTATTTACTGCAATTGGCTGTTATGGGGTTCTTACAGTATAGAAGTGGACAAAATGCAAACCGTGCACCCGGGCCACAAGAGTCGCAGTGCTGCCACCTAGCGTTGCACCTGTGCTCACGCCACTGTCCCATTATTTCGTTGATGTGATTCGGCTGTTCGGATGATGATTTTTAACAATTATAATAGATGCCACCCACTACATCGGGAACTACGTGCTCAAATTCCGGGATATAGGTGCATTTTTGTCCCCCTCTAATTTCTGTTTTTCAAATTGTTTTAACAATAAATGGATTTTTTTTTAAAATTTTTTTATGTGGTGCATCTCAGCCTTCATATGAAAGCAGCTGCACTGCTTAAATGAAGTTTAAATGGCCTGGGATTAGTGGGCAGAAGGATGGATTGTTGAAGTGAATGGTTGGACGGTGACAACATTCTCGCTTTTACTCTGCCAGCATAAGCACTTCACAGAGGACATCCAGACCCGTCAATACCGCGCGCTGGAGGTCCTGATTGGGGCTGAATATGGGCCCCCAGCAGACATCTGGAGCACTGCCTGCATGGTGAGCTGAGGAATGGTGCCCGTCGCCTTGCGGGAAGTGTAGTTCCCCGATGCGCAGAGGCCTGAGTTTGTTCAGATACTCATACCCAGTTCAAGCAGAAAAGTACACACAGTCAGCAGGATACCTGCTCATCAAGTGTCCGTCAGCATCGCACTTGATATAAAGCAACACATTCAGAAGGACGGGTAGCTCTCGTAGCTTCATTTGCTTCTTTTTAGGACTGAACTTGTCTTTCAGTATGTTGGTTTTAGTTCCATTTTGTGGTCCACTGTGGTAATTTCGGGAATGTGGTGCTGTTGGAAAGGCTGGTGTTGCATGGTGTGGGTCCCGTTACAGGCATTCGAACTGGCCACTGGGGACTACCTGTTTGAACCTCACTCGGGTGAAGACTACACGCGAGATGAAGGTAGGTGTCCTCCCCTCATCCAGCTTAATTGGTTGCATGTGTCACTCATTTCATCTGAAATTTTTAGTTCAGTCTGATTTTTTTAAACACTAGAAGTGCAAGACTGTTTTTAAGGTTATTAGATATCAATTTAGCTGATTGAAAGTCATTTGCAAGCATAATAAGTAGTAAAAACAATTTTAAGAAACTAGAAACTCAGTCTGTGAACCCAGAGCCATTACATGGAGGTGATGGACAGACAGTTCTTCACTGCTGCTACAGATTCTGCTAGCTGTAGAATCCTTAGGATTATTCACAGATTTTCCCATCTCCTTGTTTCACACCTTCTACTCTTTATAAAAAAAATACAAGCACTTGCTCTTTCAACTAATATACTGGCTATATTCTTATTGCAAAATACTTTTCAATAAACTGCTGCATTAGCAGAAAGTCCCATACTCAAAAGATAAGCTCACCCACAGTCAGGGAGTAAAGTTTGCTGTTGAAAAACCATTATACTGAAACCTCTCATACTGCTGTTACTAACAATCAGATGTTTCCATCGAGCAATTTGACCTGATGTTTGCCTCCATAGTTCAAGAAAATAAGGATAATGCATCTTACAGGTCTCAGTCCCATTTAATGCTGTTTTTCCCAGATCACATTGCCCATGTAATTGAGTTGCTGGGACCCATTCCACCTTTTTTTGCCCTTTCTGGAAGGTATTCCCGGGAATACTTCACCCGCAGAGGTAAGACTGAAGAGATCTCATTGTAACTTACTTGTATTGCTTTATATGTAAAATTGCACACAATATGAAGTTATCACAAATTTACAGTTGTCTCACTGTACTAAGAATCATTTAACCACCCTACAGGCAGCACTTTTTATAGCTCAATCAATTGTAAATGTGTGGACTCAGCTGAAGGGTGTTCTATATCCCCAGAACTTATTTTTCATAGACATTGTCTAAACTGAATTTAAGGTAGAAGTACGCGGAGAACATTTTCGGATAAACTGGAAAATTAGTTCTGCATTGTTGCTGTCGTGGTCCTGCAGGGGACCTGCGGCACATCACAAACCTCAAGCCATGGGGTCTTTTTGACGTGCTGCTGGAGAAGTACGAATGGCCTCTGGAGCAGGCAGCACAGTTCAGTGACTTCCTCCTCACTATGCTGGAGTACATCCCCGAGAAGAGAGCCACGGCAGCTCGGTGTCTGCGGCATCCCTGGCTAAACTCCTAAGCTCACAAGCGACTACAGCCATTCAACCTGTTACCGAAGAGTTTATACTAGCATTCTTATAAACGTATATTTGGGTATTAAATCTTACCTCCGAATGTATTTTTAACAGTGCATTTTATGGAAATAGAATTGTTTTGATTTGAGAGGTAGGGTTGTTTGTGTTACATGTCAAGTTCAACAATAGTGCCTTTAATATTTATGGATAAAGATTAAAAAACTGCAATAAAAATTGCCTTTACTTTTGATACATGGCACAAGCTTCCTGACAAATGCTGCTTCTTGTGTATACACTGTGCAAAATAAACAGAATTTGAGGAAGGCGAATAGACCACCTCAAAATACTAGGCTGGTCAAAAACAAATTATGCAGACTTGGGCCATCATGTTAGCAAGTGTATTTACTCTTAAGTTGCAGAAGTCTGCATTCCCATTTTTCTTAGCTAAATCATAAACCACTTGCCCCTGTAAAGTACACAAGTTTAGAAAATTGCTAGTGCTGCACAGACCACAAAGCAGTGAGTTTTAAAATCTACCTCCTTGTGGACGCAAAAACCCATCACAAACTAAATATCAAATCATATTACTGAATGAAAGAACTCATGATTTTCAGCATGAAAGCACTGCTGTCAAAACAGTTCTATGAGGTATTTAGGGATAGATGAGCACCTTCTGACAGGAATGTCACATCCCAGCGAAGATAGCTGAAGACAATGGTTAAAAACAGCTCTAGAATTCTTGTGTGTATTATGACATTAAGTGGCTACAGCCCTGTGAAACAAAACTTTGCACAATCTTTCTAAAAGAGCCCAAACACACGAACCAGCAGACAACTCAAAGTATAGTATTATTTAAATAAGTCCCATAAAATTAGAGTATAATTGTTGAATGCAAAGAGACAAAAACACTACAGCTGCAGACTAGATTTTGTCAGTACAAATTCATTTTTTAAACAGGCATAACCTTTGCAAGGAAGAATTGCTGCTAGCCAGCATTCCCTGCAGTAGCCAACATTTCACGTCCATCAGTGTCCATGTCTGTAGCTGCTTTCAGTTACTGCAAACTTGGCACTAAACATCTTTGGACAAAATTAAATAAGCAGTCCGTGTGTAAAATTGTTATTGCGAACGCAAGTACCGAGTCCTATCACGGCAACGTTAACCATGAACTTGCAGACGATGTCAAAATGGTACGTTCTGCCTTCGTTCCCTCCGGATGCAGAAACTGTCACTTCTTCCTGCGGACCACAGTCCAGCCATCCTCTGTGTCTTGGGATGATGAGGGTGCAGGATCTTGCTCCTGTGGCAACGTGGAAGAAGTCTTTCCTGCTGTTGCTTCTTCACACTCCATAGGCTGTGAAGAGCACCACAATGAGGAATTGCAAAATGGACATGATTGCTGTTATGTAGCACACTGTATGGAAACACACACACACCTCTGAAGTTTGCATGGTTTTTCATTCAAGGAATTTTGTATGCCTTGGTACTAGGAGGAAACCAAAGTAAATAATCCTAGTCCTAGTGTTGAGAGAGCGAGAGAGAGCGAGAGAGAAGGCTGCATTGCATAAACAGGTGAGGGAATGTACAACAAAGTAAATCGGCTTGGATGAAAATATCAGCTAAATATTAATTCATAGTTTCTGTACTGTAGAGCACTTTAGAGAGAATAGCCTGCTGAATTAATGGAGAAGATGTTTTGGAAAGAAACACCGTTTACCATTTAACACTTCATTCTGTCACCGTGGACATACCTCAACTTCAGGTTCCTCTTCTTCACTTTCTTCCTCCTCATCTTCAGGGCTTTGTGACTGTGTAGCCTTGGCCCTTCCGGAGACCATCTTCTTCTCCAGCATGGCAATGTGACTTCTGACCTCAGATAGCTTCCCTTGCTCACACTGCCGGAACATCTGACACACCTGTGAGGCCACCTATAGAGCAAACCACTTATTTTAACAAAATAAATTCCAAAGTCACTTCCATGATAAAAACTGACATGCAAGAATGCTTAAAAAAATTTAAAAAAAGAAAAACACCAAAAGAGGTAAACTGCTTTTTTTAGGAGACCTGAGGTAAACTGCTGTCATCCACTACGGTGTCAAACTCATTGTTCATCAGTTCTGCCAGGAAGTCCTCCACCTCACACTGGTCCAAGTCAGCTGCAAAACACACAACCATATTCTTAAGTACTTTATATACTGAAAGTGCAGTATTAGGAGACCCACATATGTACAATGCTTTTTTTTTTATTTAAAAGAAAAAAAAAAAAAAGAAAAAAAAGTGCAACATGAAGAACACCACCTTGTTACAAAGTACGAGGGCCATGAAATCATTTTCTTGTTTCCAATAACCATCAGGGGCAATGGAGCTCCAGAGCTGAGAATCAACTGTGTGTACAGCACAGTATGGCAGAGACTCTCTCTCACACACACACACACACACACCATTCAAGAGAACAAATGCTGCACATATGAGCCACACTAGACAAAGTATGAAAACCCACACAAGGAGATAACCTAGAGCTGAAACTCCTGATGGAGGAGTCTAGACTTTCTACAACTCCATTTCCAAAACAGTTGGTGGCATGTAAAAAACACAAGTAAAATCAGAAAGCAGTGTAGAAGTAGAAAGACAAGATTTGTTAAGTTTAAATCAACTTCATTTGATTCAGTAAATATACACTTATACTAAATGTGATGCCTAGAACACATTCCAAATAAGATGTTGGACAGGAGTGCATTTATTACAGTGTTATGTCACCTTTCCTTTTAATAAAATAAAATAGTGCCTTCAGTTCCCAAACCAGCTGTTGTAATCGAGTAAAGTGGGATTCAATATTGGTTTGGAGCCTTGCCCTTATGCACAGACTTCCCCAGATTCTTAGACTCTTTTAATGACATCACAAATGGAGAAACCCCTAAATTCCTTACAATCCTTCACTGAGAAATGCTGTTTCTAAACCGTTCACCTATTTGCTCATACTGTGTAGCCGAAAGTGGCGAATCTCAAACCATCCTTGCTTGTAAGTGACCGAGCCTTTCGTGGATGCTGCTTTTACACCCGGGCACGACAGTATCACCTATTAGGACCTTTGCACAGGTGTTCTGACACATCCCAAAGGTAAACAGGAACCTGTCTCAACTTTTATAAAACATACAGCAGGCATCAAAATCAGAATTACCTTATACTTAAAAAGCATGCAGTAAAACAATATCCTATATATTTGTGCTATTTTCCATTAAATATGGATAAAAGCATAAAAAAAAAAATCAGTTTCCTTTTTTTTTTTTAAATTTACATTTTAAACCCTGTCCCAACTTCTTTGGAACTGGGGTTGTACTTTACACACACAGGAAGTTGCGTTGAGGGAAAAACAATTTGCTTTTATTTCTCACGTTACACCTATATTTAATGGTGTTAAATCAGTATCGAACCAGCTTGCCATGAATTGTAAGTCAACTCATGAGCAAAATTTCCAGAACATTTATCAAGACGTCACTGAAGGAAACCCCGCAAAGAAGCCAACTCAGGATGGAAAAAGGTACCGTTGTGCTGAAAATACTGCTGCACGGCGTCCACCATCCAGGCTGCCTTCTGTTGGCTGTAGGCGCCCCCAAAGCCATTGTCCACTGCTATCTGTGCGACAGACAGACACACAGACAGACAGACAGACAGACAGACAGACAGAATGATATTGGCTTCGCCAGCAGAGGGAAAAAATAGCTACAACAGCAGCTGCCCCGCAACATGAAAAACCCAGGATTAAATGGCACTCCTTTAAACAAGGCAATACTCCACTGTACAAAGAGGGGAAACCATAATAAAGTTGCTTGTTTCGTACTGTATGTCGGCTAACTCAAAGGTATCAGTTATCGAATGAAAACTTCTACACGACATGACCAAAACTGAGGCGCAGACACATCCAACATTTCGCGACGGAAAACGCAAACCACGTCGCGGACATACAAAAAAAAACACTGCGGTTAACAATTTAACTAAACATCTCTCTTTTAATCGGACTCCAAAGCAAGTAAAAGCGAACAAAGTGGCCTCACCTGCAGCACCGGCCAAGTTTCCAGCACAGCCCGGATTCCCGCCGCGAAGAGCTCACGTGCGGCCGGCTGGGGAGCCTCCATTTTGAATAGCGCAGGCCTGAGTAATCGAAGGACGGAACGTCGGCCAGGGAAACGAGCGGAAGACCGAACACATCGATGGAGAACGTCCTGCTGACACGTGCGACACCCGAGATCAAAGGAATGATAAGCGACATTCTTTATGCTTAACGGGATTATTGGTTACATTCACTGTTAAAACAGAAGGAAGCACAAAAATCGCCCACGATCTGCATTTTATCCGCTACCAAACAAGACGCCATAAGCCGATATCGGAATTATTTTACTTCCACGCTTTTTACTCGAGTAACTTCGGGTGGGTGCCTTGTTCAAAGATACCGGAGCAAAGTGAGATTCAAAGCCTGGGTTCTTCTGAGTCCTCAGCTATTTAAATCATAAGAACAGCTTTAATAACATAAAATGCATATACTTCACCAGAAATAAAGTCTGAAATCCTGGATCAAATGAAGATCATTTACCCTTAAACCCTCATTTGCAAACCTACACAATGCCGTTGCCTAGAGGTACTGCGTGCTTTGTGGCGTGAAAGACAGAAGCAGAGATGCTGTGACGTAAATATGGTTTTATATCACAAATATCTTTAAAAAAATAATCAAAATGTATCTGTCCAACTTATACTCTCTCTTATGTACTACATACCTGGGATAGGTTCCAGACTTCTTTCACACTGTACTTGGCAAGTGGTTATTGATCATGAATCAGTGAATATATAGCAAAAGTCAAGATAAAAATAATACCTTTGATACAAATATTGTATAATATAATTACTGTTATAAAATATTTTATTTTGGCATTTTAATTTGAGGTGACATTCAGTCATTGCTCAGTTAGTCATGGAGCAAACCCCTTACCATTGCCAACATTTTTCCACTAACCATGCCCCCTACAAATAAAAAAAACCTTATGTTTCATTACTGCTGCAAAAATGGGAAAGTTTTGTTTTTAAGTTATAAGCAATTATTTTTTTCCAGGCTGTGACATCACTCAGCCCCGTACAACTGCACAGCCAACTGAAACTGGGGTTCTTTGTTAGTGCTGGATTTGTGCCATAAAAATCAACTGAACCAGCACACCTGTTCATAATGGTTACCAGATCAATAGAAGGGGCAAAGGATTGAGGTCAGGGTGCGGATTCTCATTGTGGCTACCTGTTTGGACAGTGCTGCTTACTGCCCTCTTGTTCCAAGTGGCTGGTCCCACTTTAATTCTATATCTCATCCTCCTAGTTTTCCAGTCTCCTCATCACCAAGTCCCCAGATCACCCCGCCATCGTATCTGCACCGTGCACTCGTAAATAAACTTTGCGCTTCGGTTCACATCAGTCCATGTCTCTGTGTGGTTGCGACATTTGGTTCTTTATCTACATCAGAGGTTTTTATCTGCAGTTATTTATTGTATGCATGTAAGTAATCCATATGCACGAGCTATGCTGCTTGCACAGCGGCTGTTATTTTTTGTAAGTCATGCAAGTTCAATTGCAGATGACAAATGCCTATTTGTAAGTGCAGTCACTAAAAAGAAAATGAGCGAACACAGATGGAAAATAGTATGACTGTTAAAGTGCTCTAATGGCATTAATTCTGCAACGACTGTATTTTTCATCTAGGAACCATTTATTTTTTCCATATGAAGTATTGATAATTTGGCTTCCTCACATTGTGAATTTGGCTAATGGGATAATTTCACTCAATAAAAGAGCCCATTATGTGTGAAGTGGTCTACTCCAAAGTTAAATTCTACATAAAATCACAGCAAATGGAAAACAAGTTTATAGAATAAGTACCCAGTATTAGAATTATAACATTGTGATAAGAAAAATGCTTTTCATGACTCTACTATGGGTTCAGTCTTTTTCAATGAAACAGTCTGCCACAAAAATCCCTTTGTGTGCTGCCACTGCTGACCATTGCAGTGTGATTATCACCTGGCTGCAGTAATAGCCTTGCCCCCCCCCCACTGTGTGAACATCAAGCTGGATTGAAAGTGCTTTACCTTCAACAGCTGCGGTAGTGAATGTGCTCCATCTAATATGTTGTACAGCTCACTGCCACCATCATAAGTCTCTCACAGCTTTGTGATGAAGCACCTCTGTAGGTGCACAGCTGATTCAGGTTGTAAGTTCTCCATTTGTATATATCTGGGGGCTGGTAGTAGGGTGCAGCTTCTCTACAGGGGAGTGATCGGAGCACTTTGGTACAGCTGGCTGCTGTAGGTTCTGGGGAGTAACAACATCCCTCCAAGCAGTTTGGTAGCAGGTAGGCAGCCATGTTGTTTCCTGGAGATCCTTGAATTCAGTATCTGCCCAAAAGTGGGTTTGCAGCCTGTCTTGGAGAGCAACTGCTGTCCCATCTTTCTCCTGATATTAATATAGTTCTCAGAGTGTGGAGACAGGAGTTTGTACAGGAGCTCTTTATTAGCACAGTACGCATCTTTCACTCAGTCAAAAAAAAGGTCAGAATGAAATTTCCAACATCACAAATCCCACCTTTGGACCTTTGGTTTTTGATCAAAAAATGATCAACAACCATCAACAAAGCAAACACAAAAAACTACAAACACATTTAAATATCATAGAACGCTGTACAGAAATATAGACACAAAGGATTGTGAGACAACTCTGATTCAACCTATTTCAGCAAAGTAAAAAACTATTAACCTTATTTAAACTTATTTTTTTTTCCTCAGATTTGCACTGTCACTTCCACTGCATGTGAATATACTGGATTGTTAGGGAAGACAGGACAAAACTGTTGGTCAAAATTTGAAAGTGCTTTTATAAAAAAATTAGAGGTAACATTTCCTACTAGAGCTGCCTGTTTCTGCTGTAACTGACAGCCATCAACAGGCACTGAAGCCCACAGAAGAAAGCAGCTTTCAAGACGATGTTGCTTTTGGGTCACAGTGAAAGAGGATTGATGGGCTTAGAGGAAAACTGTGTGTTAACCCATAACTGGAAATGAAAAGCACAGAAGTCATTTAACAGTGAATTCACAGAAAAAAAGTGGGTTTACTGGCTTTGAGAGAACATAACTTTAAATGCAAATAATTCAAAATCGACGTGGAAAAAAATGTATAACTGAGTAGACATTGTAGACGGATTGAAGAAATGTCCTTGCGGTGGATGTAGCTTTGCCACTCACAGACTTCCGATAACTTTATGAAAGCCAAATGAAAATGTTAGGTTTGCATGCTATGCTATTTATAATTATTTACCAGTCTATACAGATTTGTAATTTTTTTGTTCAAAATGTATTCAAGACTTAGAAAAATGTCACAGGCTACACAAAGAATATATGACCCAGTATTGCATTAGCTTCTACTAATAAATGTCTTCCAAGTAGCAATACATTTTCATATATTTTATGTGTGCTACAATTAAGCAATCCATTTAGAGAAAGATTATTTGTTTTATTGAACAATGTACTCTGAATACACTGAATAACATTTTCACATCATTTATATATTCAGGAGTAATAAAATTCTGGACACAACATAGAAATCTACACCTTGCAGCAACTTGACAGTAGAGATCAGTTGAAATGTCATAGCCAGTTTAAATCTTCTCAGCAAAATCTGGAAGCATGAGATCATGCAAGCTTACGGATTACTTTGGTATCAGACTGCTGCTAGTGAGAGCCAGCAATAGAAAGCCGCTGTACAACACACATTTACTGGACAAAAGATTTTATATATCAGAACTATAAATGTGTAGTTCAGTTTATATTTACTTAAATAGTTCAACACAGACAGTACTCTTTCTGTCTACTTTCTGTAGGCCATATAAATCTTGTAAATGCAAAATAATTGAGAATTTCATAGTACATTATGTAGTCATCTGTTGAAAACATTGGAATATTTTAAACTGAGGAAAAGAGTTAATATTTTATTAACATCAGGCATTGGCTAGGCTATTTTATAGTCAGAGTGACTTCTATACAAACCCCTTTACAGCAGCTGCATTATTTACACATTATACATAAACTGATCCAAGTTGACAAAAAATATATGGTTGAGACTTGCAGGTGGCCAGTTTTATTTTTTGTAGAATATGCAGCCATTTATAGATGATTCTAACTACATGATTCTGGATTTTGAAAATAAGGCACACCTTTAAAAATTTATGTTCACAGCTACTGATGTGTGCCCTATATCATTTCAAGTACTGTATCTCAATTTTATTCTTGTAGGGTAGGAAAGTAAAATAAATTTCACATGGATGCCAGCTTGTCTTCAAGGCAAAGGAGTGAATGATTGATGAATCCAGAGAAAATAACCCCAGTATAAATGGAAAATATCTATCAAGTGTCTGTGGAAATGTAGAGAAAGCAAAAACTGAGCCTGGTGAAAACCTCTGTTGTAAACATGGAAGTTATCAGCATGTAAACTGACAGGTAATTCAGAGCTCAATGATTTATGTCTATTGTAGTTCTTTACTTCATGATAAAATAATTTCATACAACTGGACTTCCAGATGGGAAACAACACATTTTGCTTCTTCTTGAACATGTTGTGGTTTATGAGCTACCCTGATGTTTTGAATGCAATTTCTTGCAAACCGAGCAGCACTTTACACAGGTAATCAAAATTGAAAAAGGTGTGGTGTGAAGATCGCTGACACATGGCCATGATCTGTAGTATTTCAGTGTACACGCCTGGATGTCAAATGAAACCTTTAAAAAGTAAAAGTGAAACGCCAATAAAGAATTTAACATCCTAAACTCCAGACATGGAATCCCAACCTGGTGCAAGGCAGAAGCATCTTCATTCAACCCCAAATAACCATTTGTTACCAACTTCCAGATCATTAGGGTGAAACAAACTAGAGAAGCATTTTGTCAAGTGGCATTTATATAGTGTTCAGAGGGTCAACAAGAGCTGCACACCCACACAGAATATGGTATTCTCAGACAAATACAAATGATGCTAGAAGTTTTAAATATTCAATGTCACCTTAAGCCCTTTTGTTTCAAATTTCTATGCCTCCAAAAATAAAGCTTGGATTGGAAAAATTCTTCACAATGTGCATTTAAATATTGCTTTGCTAGGGAAGTGTGCATTCTGTTTCAGTTTTGCTATGGCTGCGATAGAGTTGGGAGTGGTATTTTGTATGCATTTTTACATACCTAAATACACAAAACCCCTTACAATGCATTTTCTATTTCTTACGTCCACCTGCTTGCACATACATTATTGGGGCTGTAAACTGCAAATGGCTGCCAATGAGAAAACAGCTAGAATAACAGTCAGGTTGCAAAGATGTTACTGCCCACTTTTTGTTTCTCAATTTTTCTAGTAAATTATATTAGTATAAAACATAAATTAAGCCATTTATTTTTTTCTTGACCGTTACTGACCCATCATAATATATTTCCCACCACCTACTGTATAAATCACAAGTATGCCAATGCCAGTCCTAAACCTTGATGCAGGATGAGAGCTGGGCATGGGTCTCCCAAAAAACTGTTTGCAATGTGTAAAAAAAAAATTTAAAAAAATTAAGCCTGGAAGAGAAAGAATTTTCATTAAAATGATGCAAAATGCTATGAGATGAATGCCACAAGAATGTGTAAGCCACAAGGCTGATTTCCCTTTTATCAGTTAACATCAACAGCAGTACATGGAATGTGAGGACCACGTACCATATAGCAAGGCCACAAAAATAGCAACAAAGCCTACTAATTGTCCAGGGCATCACTGAGGTAAGATGAAGTTAACTTGGACAAAAATAAATTGTTGATGGTGGAAATGCTGCTGTTCCTAGGAAGTGAACAGGATGATGCAACTTACACACAAGGAGTACAGATCATGGTATCAAAGTGCAGAAAACACTGACTTTATGGGAAGCATATGGTCCAGGAAGCATCAAGGTTGCTCAAGATGAATGACATTTAATCTCAAGTCCCAAAAACAGACAGCAAGGTAGAAGTTAAAGACCAATAATAGTGGATTACAGTGCAACCTGGAGCCAATCCCAGAAGAAGATATCAGCATCCTTATCAAGGAATTTAACACAAATTAGATGAGGCAGCAAAGGGTGTCAAGTAAAAGGAATCCATGGGCTAGGAAGGATTAATGAAATCTGTGAGAAATTGGTGGAGGTGTGTGCATTAAATAGTAGGAAGTCAGTGGAAGCAGCATCTTCCCTCACAAAAGAATTCATAATACTTGAGGATCACCAAACCATATGGTAGGAAAAAGGCAACTACATCTGCATTACTAACAGGTTTAGAAAGTTCTCACAAGGCTTCAAAGCTACAACAGGAGTAACTGAATCATCTGACCACTGCATACTAGTCAAAACTGAACAAACTGAAACTTCATAGAATTGGCTAGACTTGAGAGAAAGGCCAGGTCCAAAACATCAGATCTTCAAGAAACCATCTTTGAAGGTAAGATCAGGCTGTTCAACTTTGACATAAATCAGTCTGTATGGAGCAGTGTGTAGAATTTCATCAATATCAACCACAGAATCATTGTTCAGACGCAAGACATCGGTAACAAACTTGAGGCAAGGAACTCACCAGCTTTCTGAAGGGGAGATCAGAAGAGAAGATGGGGTTTGATCAGACACACAAATCAACAAACAATATCACCGGGCAAGTACTGAAATGGAATTTGATAAGAAGAACTTCTGTTGCCTGTCACTGGTGGTCATAGGTTATAAATAAAAAAAAAAAAAAAAAAAAAAAACTATCCACATCAAATAGACTAAAAATCTCTACTAGGAAACATTTGGTGGGAGTCCTAGAGCTGCTGGCCAACTGCGAGGACAATGATGCAATTGGTAAGGTGGTCAAACTAGTGTGAACAGACATTACAAAGATGTGGATGTTCTCCAAAATGTCCATGCAGAAAAGAATCAGCATCCACAGTAAGCAAATTACTGTCCCTGTCCAGAGACAGGGATGCCCTGGATTCTCCTGATCATTCCAAACTGTAGCAGCTTTCCCTGGTATGTGTACCAGCAGAATGGGTAGGACGTGAGATACAGCTTATAGTTACAAACCAATGCATCCAGTACACACGCTCACACACGCACGCATGCAGTTCCTTGAAGAAACTTCTGATTATGAAGGTAATGAAAAACTAACATAACCTTTGAACAAAAGCATTTCAACAGTGATAGTTGTCTATATTATTACTACAAGGTTATCTGTCTGGCTTTAGAAAGATGATATTCTGTGTACGGTGACCCATAAAAAGGTTACACTGAGTATTACCAACACGGTAGGTTCAGTTGAGAGAAAATCGGGCAATAAAATCAGCCTCTGCAATTGCTGTTTTGTATATTCATCTTTACCTAAAACATGCAGACATACAGAACAATCTTATCTGAAATGTCTGATATAAGGTTGGTTATTGCATTGTAAAACAGGAGGCATCTTCACAGCCATAAACTGCTATATTAGCTCTTGTGCAGCGGCATCCCTGACACTGAAGAACCCCCACATGGGGATGCTGCTGTCACCTTCAACGGAAGGAAATAGGAACAAACATTAGAACCACTTATCGCTAGTCGAAATATATATATATACTATGAGGAAACATTTTTCTCCTTAAAAAATAAAAAAGACAATTATCAATTATAGCATAACAACAAAATTATACTTTCTGTATTTGCACAACAACGTACTGATATGAGGCTCCTCTCATTGTGTAGCCCCCTGTCAGCACTTAACTTCTCACAGACCGGTGCCTCCACTCTGCAGGTTCTTCCATGATGCACAGCTTGCATTTCCCTTGTTTCACACAATGCAGGACTTGGATAAACATGGAGGACATATGTGTCACATGTATGAACCGAACCAGGAGGACCTCTGACAGGGTGGGTCAGAAAAAAATGCAGTTCAAATGTATGCTGTGCTAACCAGTGAGCAACCACCTCTATTAGCCAAAGCTTTGCTCCACGATCATACTGCTTTTTGGTTCATCCAGGGTTGTATCCCAAGGGAAGCATTGAACTGTAATGCAATGTGTGAGAAAATTTCAGAGGTTTTGTGAACAGAGTTGAACCAAGTCCATATCATCAATGAAAACCTTTTAGATCCCCAGAAATAAGGGAGCTAAGAATGCAGGCATATCAAATGCTGTAAAGTGACCCACCATCTCAGCTGAACTTCAGGGTATTTCCCCAAACTGTGCTCTTTAGGAAATGGCTGCTGACTCGAGCGGTGTAATTCCTGTGCTCTCAGGGGTGCTTAGAGTGAAGTCAATAGTTACGTTATTCACCAGTCTTCTATTATTGTCCCCAAGGGCAAAGGCAAGACACTCATCTGTGATAATCATTTTGTGGAAGGACCTGTACAGAATGCTCTAGAAAACCATCGCAATGTTGCCATGGCATGGAGCTCAATGGGAGCAATGTGCACTCACACAGAGAGAAGAAATCCAGAGCAGGTCTTTGGCACAACCATTCTCCTGATAATAAATAAGCATGAGTCTCTCCAGTAAGTACTAAAGAGAGGCTAACGTTGCATGGCAAGTGGATATTCACAAGGTGGATATGAGTCCATATGATCTATATTGAGGGGGACGTGACCGTAGAGACTGTGCTGGCAAAGGCCAGATAACTCCAAGGGCTGAGTGCTTGAATAGGACCAAAGAGAAATGAAAGCTGTATTTTTCTGCAATACCAGCACAAAAAAGTTAGGGGTTTAATCGCTTGCAACTAGAACCAGAGATGTAAATACATACATCATGAATGGGTTGTGCCAAATCCTGCGAAGGAGTATTGCATTCCATTTGTCTGAGGCTATACTTTCTATGGCTTTGGAGATGAGTAGGGCAAACTATAATGTCCACAGGAGGAGGAACACAGGAAGACTGAAGTGAGGAGTCCCCTGTAGACGTTGTCTAATCTCTACAGTACTGGCATGACTTGACTTTTCACCATGGTCTCCTCTGAATTTAACACTGATTTACAGCAGACTACTGGTTTTCTCAGTTTCTTCTATTTGTCCATGACAGGTAATCTAAAGATTTTCCAGGATATGGGACACATTACTGCATACTTCAGCTCATCTGCTAATAATAAATATACAGTACAGCCTTGGTTATTTGGACATTTGATTCTGTGGAATGAACTTCTTAACTGCTTTTTAAAGGTATGGCCTCAAATCAAAATTTTTGCGACATTCCAATAAAACCACATAGCAACTGCACATCAGTGTGAAAAGAAGGGGAAATGGATGGTAAAAATTCTGATTGTCATGGTAAACTCGTGTATAGGTCTGGCTTGGATGGGTAGGGAAATATTGCGGTAGAGCCCCCACCCCCTTCCACACCTCTGACTTCATCTCACATGTAAACAGCTAACAAACCCCTTTGTATACTAAATATCCATAACACAGTTCAGAAATTAAACATTAAAAAGTTAAATATGCATCCCTTCATTAGAAACAAAATTGTCCCAGTCAGATTCAGGCTTTCTGGTTCTGGCTCTGGATCTTCTGTCTCCCATCCTTTCAGAAGAGCAGGCTCTGACGTCGGGATATGCTGTTCACTGTGAAGACAGCAGGGAAGCAAAGGGTCAACACAGGTGGACACTTGTGGTCCTTTCAGTCCACAGGGTAGCCACTCACTCCATGCTGAGGAGGACAAACTGAGACAGGTCAGGATTTTAAATCTACTCTTAGCTTGACAACCATCCACACATCAGTTCTTCCATTAAACCACTGCAATTAGATACTTTGAAAATAAAGTAAAACAAAGTCATGCTGTTTGTCTTCTAAAGAGACGGCAGGTCATTTTCGTGATGAGTAGAGCTCAACCAACCCATTCTCAGCATGGAATTAATCCAGTTTCATAGTAGTTTTAAAATCCTGTAATGTTTCAATGTGTTCTCCTTCACACAAAGTAAAGGTGACCATATTCAAGTCACATGCTTAGTGTTTTCTGTTGACGGCATGTTGAACAAGGGACAGAGGACAGGGGACTGTGGTCTGAAACTTGAGTTAGGGCAATGAAGTTGAAAAATGAGAAGAAACACAACAAAGAGACCACATATCAGGAGCACGGAAGAAAAACCTGAGGGCCATAACATGGAGGATGTGAGGACTGTCAGAACATCCCAGAACCACAGGGGCTCCTGCGGCTGTAACGCCTGGGTGGCCAGTCAGTTCCTCGTCTTTCTCTAATGAGACAGACGGGAAACACAGCATGCCTCTCAGACAGATCCCGTGCAGATGCTGGAAAAATCTACTGCTTGTCATCTACGTGTCTTAACAAGTACTCCTCGGAATACAGCAAGTACTGTTTTACAGGTCACTCTTACTGTACGAGGCATACAGATTCACTCAGCAGAGCTTCCAGCATATTATCTTGCTTCTTTCAAAGCAACATATGTGAGTAAAGAGTGTCCTTGTTGATCACTCATAACCTCATTTTACCATGAATATGTAATAAAAAATCCCATTAGTGATAATGCACGAGACTGTGATATTTGGAAATTGTGGCTGTTAATACAGTATATATATTTTCAGAATCCTTTTAAATTTACTTGAAAAAAGTCTACATTTTTCATACCATTGAAATCAAAGCATTCCAGGAAGTTCTGGAATGTTTTTCCCCCAATAACTTTCACTAAGAGGTAAAGTTTTCAATACTGTGTTGTTTCAACAACTTCACAGTGGTTGGTAGCCATGAGAATTTCTACTATATCATTCATCATTTAGGAGTAAAAAAAAGAGGGGGGGGGGATTTTTAATGAATATTTAGCTTTAACTTCATATTACTATGGAATTATTTTAGGGGAAATAGTCTGCTTGAAGCACCTCTACAATACAGTTATTTCTTGTAACTTCTAAATGGTATCAATACTATGGACCAGAACATTTTAGAATGTCTGTAGAATAAGCAAGAATTCAGTTAATTTCACTGTTTTTTTTTGATTTTGCTCTGCTGCAAACCAAAGAAATGCATGTATAAATGATAAAATATCATTTAATTTCAGCACTTTTGAGGACAAATGGTGCATTATTTGAATGAAATGCAAGGATACCAATACTTTCGACCACATCTGTATGCTTGACAGTAAAAAAAAAAAAAAAAAAAAAGCCTACAGAGAACATTAACTGTGTTCACTTAATGTGATTAATATACTTCTAAAGTGTTATATAAAACAGGCTGTCATGCTTTGCTTGGCTCTGTGTGCTCTGCAGTGAGGTGGAGAGCCCTCGTGGAAGCTGATGGCTGTTCCTACTAGACACAGCCACACAGAGACCTCCTCAATGCTGCAATCTACTGAACAGGGATGCCTGACTGCAACGCTCGGTCTGGCCGAATCACACAGAGAAAGGGATGGGAGCAGTGGCGGGGGAAGTGGGCAGAGGAACTGAGGAATGCACACTGCGGCAAATAAAAGAAATAACCATTCACAGACAGTGGCTGCCGCGGGTGCGCTCTACCTACGAAGCAGAAGTGATATGTGTATGCGTGTGTGTTGCTTCCAGCCATTAGCACATTAGCGCAGCTCTTGCAGCTACGGCTCAGTGATGCACACAGACACGCTCAGTCTGTTCCTTTCTCTAATGATGACAGCGGTTGTTACCGTGAGCCCTAAGGTGGACCGACAGCAACGTGCTGCATATGGGCTCTACTTAAGAAGCAGACTGCAATGAGTCGTCTCTAACAGAACTTCCACTGTCATATGATCGCTAGACCACACAAAGTATTTCCGAAAGCCCACCAGATATAAAAATAGATATTTTACAGTTCAACTACCTCGATGGAAGAAATCTGCGGTATATTCAGTCTATATATAGAACACTTTAAAAACAGCCTGTGATGGTGATTCACATGGAATCAATTTCATATAAAAAGGTCTACATTTTTTCAATAACTTCAGGAATGGTTATCATTTTTATTTCATTTGAGGTATACCAGCATGTGGCAGCTGGTTACGAAGGACAATAACAATACAGTGCTGCAGAGGATAAGAGGTAAAGGCTGCAACTCCATTGTGGTGACAGGAGGAGGAGAAACAAAGTACAAAATGTACCTAAGGTGTTCCGGAACCTTAGGCATCTCTGAAAGAGCTCTGGAACACAGGGATGAACCATTAAACAAGCGTGCAGAGTTTTTACAGCATCAACACATGACTACTGGAAGCACAAAGACATCAGTCCAGCAACATGGTGGAGTTCTTGAAGGCTGTCGCAAGTGTGCATCCTACTTGTCTGGTGTGAATGTAGTCTGACCACCGGGACTATTATAAGGCCTGTGCTAACCCAACTCGGTCACAAAACCCATCACTAGAATTCAGCACGGAATGAGAACAAGCAGGGAGGTAGAGGGAACCCCCAGGGAGGGACTGAAGATGCAGAAAACAAAATTGAAGAGGTAGCTCAGAAAGCCCTGAAGACGGAAACGTTGAGTGGTGGCAAGAATGATGCAGACAGGAAAAATAGTTCCTCTTCTAAGAGGAAACAATACTCAGGTCAAGTATGGTAAAGTCAAAAGGTCAAACGTCACCCAAGATGACCTTGACAATAAATCACCTCTCATTTCTGAGACTTACAGGCTTCACAAATAGACCTCCAGAGATCACAGAGATAGCGATGCAATGTAAGGAGATGCACTGTGAAGCTTGTGTCACTGTCCGTTAACTCACCTGAATCAGACATGGAGCTAGCTCTCATCCCAGGCTCTTTCTCTAGCTGGATGTCTTGAAGTGCAAAAATAGAAGTAGCTAACAAGAAGAAAGATTTCACACTTTCAGATGCCAACAGCAATTTCAGGATGAACACAAATTAAACTGCTGACATCAGAGTCTTTAAACTTTTTCAGAAGCATGCAAAACAGCATGAGATAGAGGGTGTGAAGTGTAGACAGGAGGCAGTGTGGGTAACAGGTTTATTAAATTGCACAGGTGGCTGCTGTTACACTGTACTCTTACATAATCTCTTTAAGGGTTATTCACATAATTTTTTGCACTACAGCTGGCTATGGGCTGCAGTGTTACAGCTCATTACCCGGCAAAGAGTGTCTTTTTTAACCCTCCTGGGTGTTAACCTGGAATCTTTTGGTTATGGTCACATCTCAATTGAAGCATTCCACACTGTGGCCATTTAAGGATTATAAATAAGGGTTTAAGCTAAATCAGTGTCAATCATCATTTGCCATGTGAGGTTATTAATCTTGCATATGTTCATGCCTGTCAGTTTTTTTGGTATCTGCTGGGTCAGCTAGGGTGAGTGTCTGTGAGGAGAGACTCACTGTCAGGCAGTGTTAGGACCCTCTCTCCCAGACTCTGGAAGTACGGGTGTCTCATGGCCTCCTCGGCAGAGATGCGCTTCTTTCCCTCAAACTGAAAATGCATACACGCATACACAACACAGTGAATTTGCAGTACACACTAAAAAGCACAGTAAATTGTGATCACACACAACCACTTACTTGGACTGCATTGAAAGCTACGTAAAAAACACACTGCATCCTCAACTTGGAACTGAAGTATTTTTGCTCAATTTATTTGTAAATTCAAAGATACTTTTACTACTTCATTACAATAAGGCTGTAACAATTTAATATTTCGTCAGCACAAAATATAGTGATTTCATGGTTTTACAAATTTTATAAATGTTCCCATAACTTAAATAAACTGGGGGGGACAGAACAGTATGACATAAGCACCAGAGCGATGTGAGAATAAGAATTGTAATAATGTTAACAACAAAAAGGGGAGATGCACTATGGTGAGTGCATTATGTGCATGTGTACCACAGTCTTTCTGTGGAAAAATACAATCTTACCGCATTACAAAAAATAAAAAACAAGCAGAGTTGTATGCACAGACAGGTGGAGCAGCCAACCACTGTGTTCTAACAAAAATACTGTTACTTAAAACATAAAAGTATTCCTCCAGAAATTTATGAGTAAAAGTAAAAAAGTATGATGCTAAGTACTAAGTTATTTTTATTCAAATTATGCCTTTTAATGTTCTATGCCAAAAACTTGAAAAACTCTGAAAAGTACAATTTCTCGAGAAAGTTACTTAAGTACAAGTAATAGAATAACTGTAATGGTGGTCATATGCCATCTTTGACTGGAGTGAGACCACTGCATTTTCTTCAAGGTTATGCATGTGTTCTGTATTCTCATACAAGCAAGAGCTGTCAGAACTTGCAAGATGAGCAGGAAGTTACCTCAATCAAGTCCATCATATGGAAAAACGAACAGGTGACCCATTGACGGTCACGTGGACAGACTCATAACAGAAGATTATTAAGGCAGGTGTATAAAGGTGATGCAGTAGGGGATAGTCTCACCTGCAGAAGCTTGGAGAGCAGGTCCACACCTTCATTGTCCAGTCTGAAGCAAAAAGCAGACCACACAGGTCAGTTGAACAATGCATAATGCATAAATTGGGAAGAGAGGGATGAGGGGAAGACCCAGACAAGATGCTGTGATGAAGTACCTAGGAGTGTGGTTGTGAAGACAGTCGGGTTTATAGCGAGGGTAGTTGTAGGAGATGAATTCCTCATTGGAGGTGATTCCAGGCCAGGTCTCTTCCGTAGGCGTACCTGAAAGCATGGGCATGTTAGAAGTCACACAGAGTCCACCCTACACAATGACCAATTATCTTCAATGGCATGCGTACAGACAAAATTAGTGACTCCGTACAGTGGTGTATTATATAAACAAAAATAAAATTCCACTATCTCCCCAGAGGTAACATTTTTGTGTGTAACAGGTATTTTCAGTGTCAGTTTTAGCTGGAGCTGGAGAATGGCACTGAAGCACAGGGTCACACGTACCCAGCAATTTGAAGATAAAGTGCAACTCTTCCTCCACAGTGGAGCCAGGAAACAGCGGCCTGCCTGTGGACATCTCGTAGAAGATACAACCCACACCCCTATGAAAACAGAAAAGACAGCACATGTTAACCTTCAACGAAACCAGCAGCATTAAGTGCTTACATTTAATATAAGAACACAGCTCTGTAACACACCAAATGCTGTAGAGATAAAGGGAGTCAAGCTTATTACTGCAAGTGCCTTTTCAAACCTCTCATCATCTCACCTCTCTGTATTTCTCATCTTAACATCACTGGACCAATTACAAGTTAACAGTTTGACCTTTGACTCCATGTTTCAACACACCCCAGAGAGAATGGGGTCTAGAATAAAAAACATTTGACCTCAGTATATGAAAATAGGTGTCCCTTGAGATGAAAGGTCTGTCTTTATATATATGCAGCTGTACAGGCCATTTTTATAGAAATCTGAATTCAGACAGCAGGTTGCTCCATGGGTTGGAAGTGCAAACCATCTTTTGGGATTTTATTGCCACAACAAACTGTACTGATAGTCCAAAACGTCTATCTTACCAGTGATGGCAATTTGGCTACTTTTGCAGTAGACCTGTTGACTTTTATTTTCAACATTAACCTGTAAACCATAAATTTAATGTATGTTTCTGTACAGGCTTTAAATGAAATTAACATAAGCTGGTAATGCTCAATAAAGTATTCTTATGTGAGCCTTTTATTGGATGTAATGCCTTTATTTGGTGCATTTGGTATTATTTTTGGGATATTAGGTCAGTTTTTTGGGTCAGTGAAGCCATTATTTTTTTCCATAAGAAATAATGGCAAAATGACAACTGTTAAATGGGCCTTATCTGGACAATTTCACAGAATAAAACAGGCCTGTTAGCGAGAGGAAATGGCACAGTATCATCCTGAATCTTGAACTAAGCCCCTGAAAATTGTCCTGAGTTGATGCTAAATACATTTAAAGACTAAATAAAGGCCAGTAAATGAAAACTTTAACTAAAGTTCAGCTCATCACCTTCAAAGTGGAAACTATTGTAATATAAATATTTTATCGATGTGATGCTTATATTGGAGGAAAAAATGAATCAGAGAGGACCAGGAGTAAGGTGAAACATCAGATTAAACTGATAAACACTGTGACACGTCAGTTTGGCAACACCGAGATAGCAATGACAAAAGTGTGAAAACTCAAGAGGTCAGCAATCGGCTCTTACCACATGTCTATCTGCGTGGAGTAGTCAGTGCTCCCCAGAAGGATATCTGGTGGGCGGTACCATAATGTAACCACCTCGTTGGAGTAGGTTTTGGTGGGAATGGATTTAGCCCTAGCCAAGCCTGGAACACAGAGGGAGAGCCAACACACAGCAATGAGCATGGGTCACCTCCAGCTCCTTTGTGGGCGAGTGTGCGCCTGCTGTTAATTATTGACTCATTTCAACCACACGGAATTTCTTCTGCTGCATTTTGATTGTGAAGATATTTACTGCGGAAAAGTAAAACTGTTGCATTCGTAACTGTTATACAACTCCTCAATTCCACATACAGAATGAGAAAAGACAGAGGATATAAAAGGTCAATTTGTTTACAATACACTAAATTTATTTTATTATGGGCGTGTGGAGAATACCACTAGTTCAAGAACTACATATCATGAAACACAGGATCATGGAAGAGGGTTCACTTACCAATTTATATGAGACTACTGTATTGTTTTTATTTGCTGTTATGCAATGTTTACAGTACCCATTCTATTGACAAGTCACTCAGTTTAGATGCCGTACTTCAACATAGAAAGATGAACAAGGTCAGAGAAAGTGCCGAAAGACAACAGAACAAGAACAATGATATAATATGGAGAAAGGAAAGTCATGGTGCAGACTGACAGAAGGCATACAAACATAATACACTGAAGACACAGCAGTGGACAGCACTGACCAAAGTCAGCCAGCTTGAGCTCTCCACGTTCATTGATGAGCAGGTTTTGGGGTTTGAGGTCTCTGTGGAGGACTTTGCGTTTATGGCAGTAGTTGAGCCCACGCAGCAGCTGGAATAGGAAGAGCTGAACAAACACGCAGAGACATGAGCGGCTGCCCTAGAGTCATGGAGTGGCGGGATGGAAGTGGGGGCTGGGGTTGGACCACTCTCACTGGCTCCATCATATTAAACACGCTCTTATAGGTTGTGAGCTCACGTCACAAAAAGATGTTTTTAAATCAGTGTGCTCCTAGGAGTAAATAATTAGAGGGGGGCTGCAAACTGGATATACAAAAATGTTGGAAGAACACAATGTATAATATCGGGCTTATTTCTGTGAAAATGGAAACAGATTTTTTTTCTGTGTTTAAATTTTTTTCAATTAATTATAATTATTGGAGACCTCACATGAACCATTAAAAATCAGCTGAATAAGCAGAAGGACAGTGGAAAAACCTTTTCTTCCAAACTAACATGCTATAATGCTGCATGATACAGTGATAAAGACTGCCTGATTTTTTTTTTTTTTTTGAAAAACAGCATCCTCTGTAATTCAGCCGGATCTGTCACATCCCCAGTCCATTAGTGGAGTGTGGTCTGCACGCTACTGCTCTTCACCTTGACATTGTGCAAGTTGATGCAACTGCCGCAGTCATCCAGGTACTGCTTCAGGTCTTTATCCTGGAAGGGAATTACACACATGTTCCCAATCCCGCTGTCACCTTCGTGGTAACACAGAGAGTATGTAGGGCAAACACAGAAGGCATGAGAGAGCAGTCCGAAGACCATGCATGAGATATAACAGTTAAGTTGTTGCTGCAGAAAACCCTGGCAAGGTGACAGAATGATGGAAGAGTCTACAGGGATGTGTGAGAGGCTGAAGAGGAGAGAAGTTAACACCCTGTGACTCACCAGGTACTCAAACACTAGTGTGAGGGACTTCTGAGTGTGGATAATATCATGAAGGGTCACAATGTTGGCGTGCTTCAAGTCTTTTAGCAGTGACACTAGGAGAATGAGAAGATAGTTAGACCCACTTGAGCTAGACAGTGATGAGTGGTATATACTATCCCACAATACACTGCTTCCCTACCCTCTCTTATGGCAGTGCATGGTGCCCCCTCCTCATGCTCTAACCGGATCTCCTTCAGAGCCACCAAGTTATCTGTCAGTTTACTGCGGCCCTTGTACACAGTAGCATAGGTCCCCTGGGAAAGGAAAAGCAAAGTTACAATTGGTCAACTTTGAAAAAATACTCAAGTCATACAAACAGGGGAAAAAAGTATGACACACTAAGGTGTTTACTACACTTACAGAGGCCAAACAGCACCTGCAGGGAGAAGTTACAATCTGATCTGTTTACTAAACATGAGCACCTAGAAACAGGAGCTTATGATGAGATCAGCAACATGATGTACAGGCCTCGTACCTCTCCCAGTTTGTCCAGCTTGACGTAAGTCTCCAGTTTCCCAAAGCCAATCTCTGACTGTAAACAAAACACAGCATAGACAACTTTAGACAATAATAGCAGAAATCAATGTTACGCTATTCATCTGTCACCGCATGACTGGCATCCTCCCCAGTCACCATCTGATATTTATCTACAACAACATTCTGCAGTTACACAGCACAAAAAAAAAATTTGCAGGAGTTAATCTATTTGTCATTTAACAACTTGTTTTTATGCAATATATTTTCCTTTGAATAATTATATTTTCAACTATAAGAAAGAGATCTATATTTTTGCAGGCTCTTGCTTTCAGTGGAAACTCTGACTGTATAGCTATAGTGTCTCCTATACAACTGTGTCTTTTTGTATGTGCGTTCTGCAGAATTACAGTCTTTAATATGTGTAGAAGAGTATGATGAATAAAGGGGGAAGGTTAAGGAGTCATCATAGTACCAGGGACACCCTTCTCAGTCGGCGGCTCAGCGGCTTGTCAAACAGGGGGCTGTTGAGACTGAACTTCTCCAGGTACCCATCAGGTAACCGGATGTCCGCCGGTAAGGAGAGGCGCTTGTTAATGTCCTGAGTGGAGAGAAGGAGGACCACAAAGGTCAGGTCAGGCAACTGCAGTTAAATGCCATATGGAATACTTTAATGCCTACGACAGCATTGAGAGGATAGATTCTTGTAGTCCAAACACCAGCTGCACACTTACTGAAGCTGTGAATGAAGCATGGACATTCACAAAAGAAGAGAGAAAAGGGGAAGTCCTCTGTTTCTGTTTGTCAAGCTGATGCTAAAATAACATATTCATCAATTTATGTTGCAATGTAATGTGGTACACAGTCCTATGCATTATCTTCCTTCTACTAAGTAAAGCATTCATTCTTACTACTTATTCCAGGAAGTAAAATCACTGTAAAAGGCAGAACACTAACCTGGGGAGCACAATGAAGACACAAGCCTGAACAGCCTCACGGCTATTATAACTTCACTTGGCCATGTAAGCAACAGGAGAAAGGTGACCAGTTTAACAAACACAAAGCATGTTGTGTAACATGTGTTCTGGAAAGGACAGGAAGACTCCTAAATGCTACGTACCAACATATTAGTCAAGTATCCTTGGACTTAAAGTCCAACAGAGAGGAGCAAAATCGTGCCATACCCTTAAACATGAAGTTCTTTCTAAAAAGCTGCTATACAAATTTCATTTACTGACTATATGTACATAACAAAAATATATAGTGGTTAGGTCTGCTCCACCACAATCTGCTCTTATCTGTTGCCAGTTTATTGGTCTATTGGTTAACAAATTTAAAAAAAAAAAAAAAAAAAACCCCAACCAATTCTATGACTCATTTTACATTTTGATAACGGTTAAGGGTATTCAATTACCAGATCCTCCTAACTACATCATGCAAGTAGAATGAGGTGTATCAGAAGACAATACGAAGGCTTCTCCACTGCCTCAAGGATCCCCAGAGCTTGTTCAGACTTTAACCAATTACCAGCTCAGAATAATGCAATCAGTGGCTTTCATTTGACTTGTAATCTCTAACAGGGCTACCGGTGCACTGAACATACATATAAAAATCTGTCTTAGGGTACGAAAGCTTCAAGATCTGCTTTCTCAGTCCACCTTTCCTCAGTATTGTGAAGGATGATGAAAATGCACATGACAGTAAACGAAAGTAATCAGTTTCAATGTCATTTCATTGGATGTACACAAATCTGTTATGCAACAGGTTATCCTACAATAAAAAATAACTACAATTTATGAATATATTTACCTTTCTTTATACAATGGTGTTTCACCTTTTACATTTTATTTCCACATCAGGTACATTATTCTACACAGCAGATTGTATGAGACATCCTGGGACAGATACATGCAGCGTCTTAAAACCCAGGTTTTTGTCCCTCAGTGATAGCAATCTTGCTATTTTCTAGATAAATTTAATGTACTGAGTATTATCCTGAGCACAGTGATCACTAGCATAAACACAGCCTTAATCTTGTGATCAAATAAAGATAATCTAATATTGACCATTCCTTAGTAACATTACATAACACATCTAACAGTATAGTATCCATGTGCTTTGCCAAGTGAAGAACAGAATTTGTTTCCATCATAACCATCTGTGATTCAAAACATCAAGAGTCTCCTGAAAGAATAAAAAGTACAAGACACTAGGAAGGGAACTGCAGAGGAAGAAAAATAAACTGAAAACAAAACGTATAACATTAAAGGATGTTCAAGATCATACTTTTCCTTACAGGAAATAAGGGTAAATCAATGCCTTCACAATGGGAATTCTTAGCAGTGCGATTTCACCAAACTAATAAACCTCATTTTGTGAGGGATACATGTATACAGAATACTTATTCACCAAAAGCCACTGTGACAGTAGGATTTATAACTTTACCCATGAAAAGCCAGAGAAAAACGGAGTGTAAACCAATTGGGATTATAACCAACAGCTGTAGTGTTTCTGCTGGAGATAAAAATGTTCTGTCAAACATTTCCAGATCTGCAAGCCAATAATTCTTGAATTTAATTAGTTTTTAAAACAAATATCTGCTATTTCATCTGTAATGTTGAACACTAAAGCCCACAGGGGTTGTACGCAGACTGTCTGTACAGTGTGGGTGCCTATGTGTGTGTCTTGGGGGGAGCACCTCTGTGGAGATTTTGCGGGCCGGGTTGTTCCTCAGTCGTACTCGGACCGGACTGTGCACTTCGTCAGAGGAGGTGGCAGAGGCCTGGTCACTCTCCCCATCTGAGCCCATCTTCACATCCTCGTGGACTATTTCTGCACATGCATACACAACAGCCAACCTATTCACTGTTGCTATTTACAACAGGCATGCAGGCATTGTTAAAACGGTCTTTGTTACACAGAAACAAACATAGCCATTAAATATTCAAGATATTAGAAAAGTATGCATTACTAATGTACTCATACATAAACAGTCAAAGCTCACAGCAACACCACACACACATCTCTCACAGGGTCAGGTATACACTCATGACTAAGACATATTGTCTAACCTTGCTCTTCATTCTTCCTCAAGTATTCTCTGTTTTAAACCTTTAAAGCTATGACAACATGATATTTGAACATTTTCAGTCTTGCATTCATTACACAAGGTTTCTTTCGTAGCACTGTTTTGTTTTACATACTTGCTATGTGTCTCAGCCCCAAATCTTCTCTCTCTCTCTAACACACACACACACACACACACACACACAAACGCGCGCGCAGGCACTTTTCCCTCCCACACGTGTGTGGGTCAGTACGCTGTACCCAGGCGTGTCGTGTGGTTGAGATAGGAGCTGAGGCTGCGGCCCAGGCTGCGGGGTCTGCGCAGGGTGGAGCTGTACGACTGCAGCAGGGAGTGCATGCTGAAGGAGCCTCCTGTGCCCCTCACTGTGCCCCGCACACTGCCACTGCCCCTCACTGACATGGCGTCTGGGGGAGAGAAGGGTGGGGGGGGGAACATGGGGACACATGGACGTATGAGGGGGATGGGGCACCAGGAGGATCATGGGAGAGCAGTGATTAGGGCAAAGAACAGAAAGAGGATAGAGAAGTAGACAGGGAGACCGAGGAGCCAGAAATCGGGACGGTGCGATAAACAAAGAGAGGCATTCAACAAACCAGTGACACAGGTAGGTGGTCCACAGGGGAGGGCGTGGCATCGATCAGTGAGAGGCAGAGTGGGGGGAGCAGCCGAGCAAGTGAAAGGGAACAGCAATGGACATGCAATCAGTTACACAGCAAGAGCACAGAAAGAAAAGAGACAAAAGAAAGATGTCAGTGCCCAAAAAGAGCACAACACGACAAAAAGGCAGTATTAAATATGAACAAAGAGTAGGAGAAGAAAGAAGAACAAAAGCCCAGAGACAAAATGAGCCAAGACAATTAAGAATGAAAAAACGGACATCAGTTGAAACACCAGGAGAGACGAGGGTGTTGTGGGGGGGGGGGGGGTATGAGGAGGAGGAGGAGAAACAGGGATACAGGGGTGGACGAGAAAAGAAAAAAGAACAGTAACTTAAAACAAAGAACCTAAAGAATAAAAAGGAAGCAAAAAAAAAAAATCACACATTCCATCTATTTAGAAAGTATGATTTTTGTTTTCCTTAAATGTAAATTTTTTTTTAAATTATCAAATAAACAGGGTGTATTGGCAAGCAACACCTTCAGTATCAGCGTTCTGAAACAATGCTAAAACGATTACTAAGTACTTCATGATATAACGCTACTTATATTTTTGGCAGCAACATCAGTTAATGCTCCCACTGCTCACCTCCACACAGAAATGCAGTATTGCTCTCATATTAGAGGCTTTAACACAGATTTTTGACTTTTTAAACACACTGCCAAATGAATTCTTAAAAAAACTGACCTGAATTTAGTAAACTGTTTGGTATTCCAGATTAAAGAAAGCATACAGCCCTGTTTCCGCATTTGAGACCGTAGCTGCAAGAGGTGTACAACAGCCCACCTTGGGGCTGAACTGGCCAACATTTATGGTAATACTTCCTCCTGAAAAGGCAGTATAAACTGAAGCTGTTTCAAATATGTGGGAACCTCTGGAATGGAAAATTAAAGAGAGCCACCGATGGAGCCATCATCACAGCAGAAGGAGGGGGGGGGGCATGCTGGAAATGTCATGCTTGTGGTTATAAGGAGGTCAGCATGCGGGAAAGACAGCTCAGCTATCCCACACACGACTGTAGTAGTCCAGGCGCCAGGTACACATGGCAGCCAGACTGAGCCAAGTGCCCTGCAAAAATCACCATTCCTGATGTGGCATTCAAGTGCAACACATTTTTCTGGACATAGCGCAACACCTCCACAAGATCTGCCTTGGGGAGATGGCCACCTCATTGAAACATCTGCTAAGCATCTGGAACTAACCAGAGCGCTCATGGTATTCCTCCACCCCCAGTGACCAACGGTACAAGGCAGTGGCATTTCCGCATAGAAAGACTCAGGGAAGGGAGGTCAAAAGCAACACATTCCTTTCATAGAGGTCAGTAGAAGAGTGTTTCACTTGCTGGGAATGCAGCATTGTTTATCTTGAGATCTGCCAGGTATTAAAACCTAGGACCCTATGACCCGATAACTCATTTTGAAGCCTTTTCTAAATAGTTTATTGCACCCAATGGTGAAAAGCCTGCTCACTTTCAAGAACACTGCTTGCTACAAGAAAGAAATGCACACTTGCATGGCAGAATTAAAATTAAACTGCAAGCAAACTCATTCGTAAATGACAATTATCTATGTAGGTGAGCAACAGCTGTTGTCCTGAAATCACATTACCGTGTTTTCCAGACTGTAAGTTGCAGCCTTTTCTCCCCTCGTGGACTCATACGACTTACATAATTGTAAAAAATCTACATACAGTCTATTGTATTGCATACCATGTTGCCCATACCGGTAGTTGTGTTATTTGATAACAAATGGAGGATGACAGTGATGAACAGGAGGCACCAATGTACCTCCCACCAGAAATGGCTGAACTGTTGAACAGCAATACTACAGATTAAGAATTTTATGGTTTCAGGAATACAGGAGAAGACCTAGAATATCATTTTCAGAATTACTAACAGTGTATTTCAGAGTGTACCCTGTATACTGATATCTAAATGTTTATATTTGGTTACACTTTATTTAGATTTATCTAGTCGTAATATCAAAGCCTGAAGGCTACTGTTATTTCAACCACTGACAAAATGTTTTATTTTTAATAAACACGAGATAAACCATTACTGAATGAAGTTGCGTATCCATCAGAGTGCATACCGCAAGATCTGTCGGCAGGAAGCCATTACAAATACAAACGCATGCGTGGCCTGGCAAACCTACTCAGCGCATAGTGGTCCTACCTGCTATGTGCAACTTGTACTCTGGAGCAACTTAGCTGCTGACTTTTTCCATTAAGTCTGTGCATTTTTAAGATGTGACTACTCTGGAGCAATGTATAGTCAAGAAAATACAGTATTCAGTAGAGAATTTCCCCATGCCAACATTCACAACTGAGGACAATAACATGGTATGATTAAATTAGCCATGTGAACAATCTAAATTCAGATGAAATTTCACTCAAACTCATAACCTGAAACACACTGATGGCAAAAGCACCAAAATCATAACAATGAGATGATTTATGACTGTTATGGTGCAAGTCCACAACCATTGTGCTCTATGTTCTTTATAAAGGTCTTACATTTGTGATGTTTCAGCACACAAATACATCCTTAGCATTTATATTTATTCAAAGTACTCACAAAGTACAGCACTGTTCTGGATTCTATGCAACAGTGCAGTACTGTAAGTTGAATCAGAATGTGCAATGTTACATACTGACTTGGAGTCAGCATGCAATACTGCAGCGGATTCACAACGTACACTTTATTCACTGGGCTGGAATCGGTGTAGTGTTGTGTGTACAACACTAGCATAGTGACACTGTGCAGTTTTCTTCCCTCTGGTTCCTTGGTGAGGTTAAAAATTCTTTACTATATTTATAGTTTCCTCTTTTTTTATTGCTTTTTTATCTGTTCTGTAAAATTTTTACAGCAGAGGAAGCACAACCTGTGCTTACCTGGCAAGCTCATAGTTAACAATAATGTGCATTTAAAAATAACAGGGCAGTACAATGACCTAATTCAACTTACTTCTATTGTATTTATAACGTGTGTAATGTTTGTCAGAGTTAGGGGTCAATAAAAAGATATACATGATTATGGTCAAAATAAATCAAAAATCAGGATCAAATAAGAGTTTGCAGAGAACATAAACATTTAATTTCTATCTTGAAGTTAATATAAGTATTAACATAAGAAAGCCTTAGACTTTTTATTTTACATATATATCTCCATATCCATCCAAGAGTTTCACAGAACCTACCCTGTAAAAAAAAAAAAAAAAAATCAAGGGACATCTGTATTATTAAGCTTTTACTGATTGTAACTTCAGTGCTCAATGGTGAGTTTGAAGCTGAGAACAAAGCTAACTACAAACACCCTTGCTGTCCAAACTGTGATCTTAACTAAAGGAGCCAGCGTACAGTGTTGCACAGCTTCTGTGAACATCATCATCAGTGTGCTGTGTTCTGCTCACTGTACTATGATCAGTATGCAGAGCTATGTATACTGTGGAGCCCACTGTGATGCTGTGCAGCGTTCTGCTCACTGTACCAGAATCACTGTGTGCGGTGTCCTGGGAGCTGATGGTCTCGCCCAGGTTCTTATCTCCGGTGTTACCCCCCCTCAGCGTGAGGGACAGCTGCCGCTTGATCTTCCTCATGCGGTCCATCAGCGGAGGCAGAGGGGGGCGAGATGTAGAGGGTGGAGGGGCAGCCACTGTCTCCCTGCAAGAGAAACAAACACACAGTCTGTTCAGCCAGTCTGTACCCACAAGTGACAAAACAACAAACAAGGCACTACACATATTTTCACATATTCAAAGCAGATCCATTTGCATCGAGTAACTGAAATAGCTTACATCGCAGCATTTTCACTACTAATAGAGGTGGGTATTTTACTGAATTAGCAGTTTTGTGAACTCAAAACACAATTCCACCTTGTGAGCAAAGAAGAGCACTGGGAAAAGTATACATGGGTTACAGATACTATTAAGCTGGAACAGAAGCTGTAAAGCAACAAGAGTTCAACCACACTGGGAATCGTGTGTATCTGGTATTTTGTAAAATGTCAGTTTTTTTTGAGTTGTGGAAAAATGAAACCTTGTTCATGGCTTAGAATACTGCTGGGCTGGATTGTGTACAACAGAACAGATTGTACAGTATGCTTTGTGGTGTTTGTTTGGTTGCAAAATGAAATATGGGACGCAATAAACCTGAGCAGTGGCTATATGTTTTTTGATTGTCCTAAGGTGCACAGGTAATAGAAAACCTATTTCGGAAAACAATTTCCCTCTTCAGCACTCTGCAGCAGTTCCTGACTCATGACTTACAGCAAGTCAGTGGTTGGAGGCAGTGCTGCGAGCGATGCTGGACGTTCAGGTTTCTCTTGCATGACCGCTGATTTCTTCCTTTGAAAGAGGACTGCTTGCTCATGAGCCCAGTGGGGCAGGACTGATGCAGGGCTGTTCACAAGAAACATGGAGTGGACTTCACACTTAGCTAAGACTTTGAGGCAATTGAACCCTGAAACACAGCAGCATGGCTGTACAGCAGGTAACTCTGGTGTGGGCTGTGCATTTGGACATGACTTTGAATCAGCATCAGCCTGTGTGGAATGTGTTTGTATGGGGTTCCACTGAAGATCTCATTTCCCCCAACAGTGCAAAGACATGTTTCAGGGAACTGGGGAATCTAAATCTCCATGTACTGCGTGTTTATATATGTATGTATGTATGTATGCATGCAGGTATATTATGGTGTTCTGCTGTATAAACAAATGGATGATTGAAGGAAGTTTAATACTGATTATAAAGTACTGTAAGTTGCCTGGGACAAAGGCTAAAATCTGTTTAATAATCATAAACTGAACCATGTAACTTTGAAAAAAAAAAAAAAAAAAAAAGTGTCCACTAAACATTTCCTGAATTACCTTCTTCAAACAAACCAAGTGTGAGACGCACCAAAGACCTTTACAGATGTGAAACTGCTACCCAAAATGCTGTCTGGAAAATTAATTTCAGTTTCTTATTATTACTGTGATGTTTTTATCATTGTCCCCTGGCAACTCATCTGTGAATATTATACATTTTCCTAAAATATTAATAATAATGATGATTAAAAACACCAAAATAAATATTTTATAAACACTGAAAAACAAAAATTCCTTATACTGAAGTTTTACTCTCCGAGACAGTTCAGCCAACTTTTGCTTCTAGGCATTTTGCCCAGCCAGCAGGGGCCAAGCCGCTTCCTTTGGTCTGATCATCCGGCCTGGCACAAACCTTACTGTCTCTGGAACTTCACTGAACAGAATGGCTTCTGTGACCCAAATTTGCCTGACATTCAACATACAGGTGAGGCAGCTGCTTCGTGTTACACAGTACTTCTGTCAATGGCATAATGTTTATAACCACAGAGCAAGAGTGAAAATGTATTCAGCTGCTTAAAATGACACAAAGCTTTATTTGCATAACATGCACTTGCCTTGAACATTTATGAAACTTGCTATTCATCCGTCAGTCACTGGTATTTCTCAAGTGGACATTTCTCTGCAGATCCACCAAGCTTTGCAAGATCAATACTGTTATGATGGAAGGCACAGCCTACTTGAGCAGTGATACAGGAAAGGGCATCATTGCATTTCATACAATGAACAACAGTCAGTGATCACATTCTCATCCACACTCATGTTTTCAGCTCTTAAGCACCCATTTTATTTTTTTAGCACTTGTTTAATCCATTGGTGCAAAAACACTTCCTACACAGCGAAACTAGATATACAGTATTGTTTCGGGTGAAAGGGTTGCATACCATCGTGCCTGTATGGACCAAATTAGAGGCCCCTCTGTAAGGCCAGAAGCAGTACAACACAGTTGTGGAATTGACCACCCAGAGCTTCATACAGTGAGGCCTCTCCAGGGTCAAAACAAAGAACTGTTCTAAAGCTAATGTGAAGCAGCAAATCTGCTACTCTGAACAGCACCGAACTCCGATGACGTCAAGGAAAGTTGCATTCATAATGCGGCAAACACGCTTGGCCCTCCAGACAGCTGGCTAATGAACCCAATTTTATATTCCGAAACTTTCACTGAGCCCAACCTGTGTCCCAGGTCGATGCGCCTCGAGGAAACGGCCATCAACTGTTCCTGAAAAAACAGAATGAAAGAACTGAGCCTCCTTTAAGCCAGTCAGCTGACCTGACCGCTGCTTGATCTTGCCTCTGAACACCCTCCTCCAACAGGACAGCCGGGGTAAGACACAAGCCAGGTGTCCTCCAGTCAGAGGCAAGACCCTCGTAGCAGACACACTAAACCAAGGGTGTGGGATTTTAAAACACCAGTTTGTGGACCTGCTAGCTTTCCCCAATCCCGCAACCCTACCAAAACCCATAAACAGACTTTCAAGTGATTACACAATAAGCACTCGCACAAATAGTCTACCGTCATTATATCACGAAATTCATCTTCAATTTACCACCAATTGTTAAAACGGATTATCTGACCATTCTCCAAATGTAGCTCTTATCACATGCCGGTTATTTAGTCTTACAAAGGTCTGCTCATGCCTTGCAGAATTTTCAAAAACACCAGTAAATATCAACTCGTGCCAAGTAACAACAAGGAGACAAAAACCATACTAAAGTATCTTTGGTCCATGCACCCAGCCGGTTTAAAATCATGCACAAGCTCTGAATTAGAGAAAAATGGAAGCAACAATAAAATAACCAATTATTACACACACACAATACAATTCTCTGGGTATTAAATTAAACCTTTTACATACTGTATATGCATTTGCAGAGCAAAAAAATCCCACTAATGTGTCTTTTTTTCCACTGAACTGATGAGTAATACGTGTTGTAATCCAGGCAGAACAATGCCATTAAGAAAAAACAAATGTTTGCAAACGCAGAACTGGCTGAGAATGCTTTAGATGTAGAAAGGCCTCTTACATCTAACACATGACCATGAAAGTGAAAATGACAATGAAAAAAATATTTATATGGGTTTTGTACACAACAATGTTGCACCAAAGTGTCACAAAAAAAAGTTTAACACATAACAGCATCATCATAAGCTTTTTGCAAATGAATTCACTGTTAATTTCATTTCAGCAAATATTAGTGTAAATCTTCTACCCCACTAGACTGAGCTAGAATAAACTTTTAAGTTTAGTAGTTGTACTTTCTGGTGTTGTAATGCGGGTTTAAATACCTGAACTGTGGGGGTTTCTCTGGCCACTACAGAGAAGCAGAAAGCTCTAGACAAATGTGGGTAAAACCACAAACTTTTGACCACCAAGCTCTGCAGTTTTGTCAGCTATCTGGGCCACTGTAAATGGGTCTCACATTTGTACTGAGGGTTTCTGCTGAAACACAAAATGTGCTTTTTTTTTTTAATACACCATGGGCTGTACTGGTGTGTGTGTGCAGTAGAAGCCCCCAGCTGGTTCACATTGTAAAGCAAGCTTTTTAGCAGTCGTATTGCAGTCAGCAGCTTGTATCACCCAGGTTTGCATGTAATGCACCGCAATGCACCCAGGGTCAACCTGCAAATGATTATTGCTCCCAAATCTCTCATCATAAAGAATTCGCCAACAAGTCACTATTTATAAAGAGTGACCAACAGTATAAAATGACAGCCTATTGCTTTGACTATAAGACAGAAAAGGCCTATACTGTATGGTAATGCAGAAAATAATTTCCTATTAATGTATATACATTTCAGCAAATCCAAGATAAAAATCCAGAGTTCTGCTGATCTGTTGATAAATATTTTATATTAAGACAACCTAGTCTACAAGGATTTCAAAAAATATTATGAACATGCCTATACAGTTTGTACTGCATATTACTACCAATAAAATATATGATACAGATGACAAGAATGTGGACATGTCTGCTTTGCATAGAGCAAGATTGTGGGTAAGGGGGGTGGTGATAAGTCTGCCTAATGACTGGCATCCAAGGAATGCAGTGTGGATGAGGAAGATCTTGTTTACATTCCTTCATAAACAAGATGTGGCTGAGACCGAGAGCCTTACAGGGAAAGGCACAGACATTACAAACATGGGGCACTTGAGACCATTTTATGTCAACTGGTACTGCAGCAGCTCATAACACATTTATATAGTAGAAAATGGCAGCCGTGAGAAAGTCTCATACCGCAGGAGATGTTAGGCCACAATATGCACATAAAGATGTCCCCTCTCATCCCCATGGAGGCTGCAAGCATGACCGAATCACACCCTGCTCCTGAAACAGCTGGAAATTACTCAAGAGGATGTAAAAACACCCTTTCTGGACCCGTCATCACCAGTACATGTTTGCGTAAAGGTTGAGCATAGACTAACTGATCGGATTGGCCAAGGGGCTTGAGTAAGCCAACACCGTTTTACTCTGTGAGCATGCTTTGACACATGCACAGACAGGCACGTGAGCAGTACTGTGCACCTGAGGGGCCTGCACAGTGTATCCACAAAGCAGCCAGCTCTGCTTTAGCCATGTCAGTGTTGTCAGTGGGCATCAAAGACAATAATGGGCTCTGCTACTGCAGGCTGGCAGGGACTGGAACATTGCACCTTTGCGGGAGACAAGACCGTTAATGGAAGGTCACATCATAGTAGATGCGGATAGGTTGTACTCTGCTAATTCAGGCTCTGGGACTGGAGGAACCTTCTCCAAGAAACAAACATGCAGTGCGTTCTGGAAACATTTGAGACAACTGGCACCAAACTAATCTCCTCAGCATCACTTTGACCCATTCACTCTAAAAGATTACCTACTCAATACACTTCAGGCAGCAAGTTTTAATAAACTGTTAGCAGGCAGGAAAGAGAGAAGTGAAGCTATGATTGACAGCCTCTGTACATAAATGCTGGAAGAGCTGTACAGATCCAACAGATGCTGGACAAAAGGCACAAGAGATATCATCCTATGTCGTCCCTCGGACGCTCTGCAATGCACAGATGGGTGGAAATGGCCTAACTGTAAATGTTGGCATTGGTCTGTATACGCTTACTTATTTATAAGCATGTATAACCTAAATAAATTCACCAGTTTAGTGAGAATGCCCATGTTGTTTTAAATTAGTTTGAGGGTAAATATACTATTCTAAATGTTTCATCTGTAACTGCCAACAGAGTTAAACATATAACACCATGTCTCTAACTGTGATAGTTCATTTTCAATATGGATTTTCCACAAATTTCCTATGACAATGGCTGTAATGGTTCTCAGGTAATTCAGTGTCTATGAACAGTCACTGTGGCGAATCAACGGATGAAGAAGTAGAGAACCGCACCTCGAAACACTATCGCTCCTTTGGGCTCCAACACGAGTCCAGCTGTTTCAGAGGGGCCTGCGCTGTGAACGCACCATTAACACAAAATACACACTAAAAGCTTCTTTAAACACACAGTGCACATAGTTTGTGTTCTCTGTACAGCACATTTAGCAGATGAGCCCCACTATATCTGCCAATCCTACATTAAACATAACCATAACCTGGGAAATGTTCATAAAACATACAAGAAATTCAGACAAAATATGCAACACAAAATTGCCTTTAAATTATAGCTGCCTACAAAACAGCCACTGTTAGCTCACGCAGGAAACCCTACAAAACTTCTTGCAAAGCTGTACACTTGGACTCAATAAGTCACTATACATAAACAGACTCTCTATAAACTGACCTGAATTGTGCTATGAGTAATAAAATTTTTATAATTTACACACTCTCAGCTCATAATGACCATTCAATAGAATTTTACTTATGGCAAGCTCCAGTATACACTGGGACTGACAACACGCCAGCGTCAATGAAACCTCCATCACCACCACCATCAGGACAGCAGAGATGCCAGTGCTCTCAGGGCCGATATTCCTACACATGTATGACGTAAGACACCGAGCCCAGCGTTATTTCACCATGACCGCATCCATCACCACCACCACCACCATCGGAGACGGAGAGTTTCACGTCCTGGGGTTGTGTTTGACACACGTGTCCCCTGCATTCTCACCACATCACCACCACCACCACCATCGTCTTCATCATGACCATCATCATGAGACCCGAGCTCCGCGTCGGTCCACGATACGCGCGTGACGTCAGACGCGATCTCTCGAGCCCTCGTCATGTCAGCGCAGCTCCCCTAACAGTCGTTTCGGTGACAAACGCGGCTCTGCGGCCATCGCGGACAGTGGCCGGCAGCGGTCGCGAGGGTCAGGTAACGCCGAGAAAACACGCTTTGCTCCGCCGTAACGCACGGCCACGCCGTCGCGTGTGCGGTGACACGAGGCGTCCCGCGTGCAGGAATGCGACAGAATGTGACATAACATCAAGAGGCACCGTGTGGCGGGCGAACGGACGGCGGTCGCGGTCCTCTACGGTAGCCACCTGAGCCGCGCGCTGGCCGCTGCCCGTGCCGGACCGCGTTCGGTCGAACCTCGAAAGTGCGGAAACCGCTGTCCCTCTCAAGGGCTCTCTGACGGCTCTAACGTCGCGTGTGACAGGGCAGCAAACGCGACGGCGGCTCACCGAAGACGCCGGATTCCCGGTGCCCTTGTAGCGTTAGCAGTCGTCTCTCTCTCTGCTCTCCCAGTAGTCTTCAGCCATGACTCCCCCCGCGGCCGCGCTGCACGGAGTCCCGCAGGGAGTCCCGCACGGCCGACAACATGCCTCGGCCGCCTTTACATCAAGTGTTACAGCCCCCGAGTGTGTGTGTGTGTGTCTATGCGTGTGCGTGGTTTTTTTTCCTTCCCAAATCCGGAGGAGGGGGGAGCCCTTGCAGCTGCGAATAGACTCGGGAGTCACTCACTGGGACTGACCGGAGAGGTGCACTTCAGGCAATTACGCAACTGCTTGTGCAACCCTGAAGTCGCTGCAGGCGCTATTAATAAAAACGACAGACCGCAGAAAACATCTCTTTGCTTAAAATTAACGCGCGTGCTTTAAGATAAAAGCGGTTTTTCTCTCCGTTATTTCATTTCACGATTTCATGTCCCCCCCTGAGAAGGTGTCGAACTCCTTTGGTGGTCTGCCCCACATTCCTATGAAGTAACGGAGGCTATACCATTAAACGGGCACTCACGGGGGAGCCAGAGTGATCATCCGTAGCACTTTTGACATTTTTACCCGTTTTTTCTAGAAATGCAAAACGCCCAGCCAACATTCGTATAAAGAAGAGCACACTGTAGATATAAGCTTGGAAGCTTAAGAAAAGTGCATCACCTTTGCACAAGTGAAATTTTACACTTGCAGGCTAATTTAAACATTCTTAGAAGTTGTTAAAAGGATGAAGCATGAGTTCATGTAAGTAGTTATTACAGTTACATGCAGTTACTATTGCTGTTGTACTCTTGATCAGGATACTTGTCCTTAGTGATACAATAAGAATACCCAGCTGTGTAAATGGGTTGGTGATTAAGTTTATCTGACAATATAAGTCTGGCGAAAAGGGTGACAGCTACATAAAGCATGAAAGATAACACTGGGAGAATATATGAGCTACATCTTATTTTGCACTGTAAAATGTACAATGTAAAACTCAAGTCCAAGAGACTATAAACAGTCAAAAATATTTAACCTCTCAGTTTATTTTACTGTGTGGCCTTGTGACATAACAGTCTGCTGACCACTTTTCTTTGTTTTGGAAAAAAAAATTTTACAGTCCATGCTAATGTGTCAAGAAACAATGTTTATGCAAACCTTTATTTGTCTTAACTGTTCATTGGACTATTGACTTTTACATGAAACAATACTATCTATACCATTGAACTGGGAAAAACATGTTTACACAGATAATACATACCCAAGCATGAGTACTGACATGTTAACTTGCATCTTTTCTTTCACATCTGAGCTTTTTAATGGGTTAAAAAAGTTAAAAATTCAATGCCTTCAGTTTTCTCAGACCTTTGCGATGCCTTCAGAAAAATTTTCAGTGTAGGAACATTCCAGACTGACACACGGGCATTGTGAAGAATGGCTGAAGATAAGATATTCCAAAAACTAAAAGGACATATGGGCTACTAGCTGAATTATCTGGCACTGTCCTGTTGAAAGGTGTAGCAATGGAAAGGGTAAAAAGTAACTTAGTAACATTATCTAATCACCAAACTGCTTGACCATTAAAGTGGTTGAATTTAGCACATCGCTATTGAGCACAGTGTCATGAGTGTGTCATGTATGATTTCTTCATTTTTACATTTTCATTTGCTGACCTCTTAACACCTATCGGCTTCTGTGGTTGAATGTACGGATGGGATTGACAACGCTGAGCACACTGGTCATAGTGATGTGTATGCAGCAATAACAAATTATATATCACTAAACTTTATTGCCATTTAAACATTGAATTTAATACATTTGTATGTGTATGTGTGAATTGGTTTGGATATGTGCAGAGAAGAAATTCTGGATATATCGGGAGAAGGATGCTAGAGATGGAGTTGCCAGGCAAGAGGAAGAGAGGGACCGTATTTTAAATTTTCAGAACAGTTCACTTCACCTAGGGTGAAAGGTATCAGTGTACCATATTTCAGTTCTGTGGCTTGAAAAACACAACCATGTAAAAAGAACAAAGTCAGAGACTGAAGCACAAACCTCTACAATTCTGTATGTGACCCCAGCAGCAAAGAACAGAACAAAATGATATCCTAGGTGTGTATATGTGATGGCTGCCTCTGGCAACACTGAAATATAACATTGAGGATCTTCATATGTAATTTTTATTACTCCATGCGGTACATTGTGAACATCCATTAACCAACTAAAGAAATGTAAACCCTGAAGCACCAGTATCAGATCTCAGCTCCAGAGTGTAAAAACGCATGTTGACAGAAGACAGAAAACAACACAAATACCAAGAATGTTTGTTAAAGATATACTTATTTAAGTTTGAAATAAAAGGGAAATTTTTCTTAGACAATCGACTGTCGCATTTTTAATGTTCGGTGCGGGTAACAGATTTTGGAGTTAAAGGTTTAGATTCACAGATGAAGAATAATTCAAAAATTGTGCACCCTCTCTGGGTTCCAGAGCACCGCCATCCTCCTCTGAGGCCCGCGGTTAACGGCAACGAGGGAAAGAAAACGGCGAGTTGCCGCTCAGGTCTGCGGACTTCCAGGCACTCAATCCCTAGATGAGCTTATTTCCAAGTTAATGGGGAGAATCCCGTTATGCCTTCAACAACAATCCCTTTCCTTTAGCAATTTTAATGATAGAAATAACCAATTGGTTAACAATAAATAAAGCCACGTTCCATTTTTCCTGTTTTTAACACTCTGAGGAATTAAACTAGGTTTATGTCCATTTTTTTTACAGCTACCCCCTCTTCTGTTTATGGTATTCCCCATATGACACCGCTTCAGCCAGAGTGCCTTTACATGGCCGATGGGACAGGTAAGCTGGGGGCGTTAATCTTTGTAAACGAGCCAAAAATGATGAAGAATGAAGCCGAAGGGCTGTGTTTGTCTACATACATATTTAAGCCAAGTGTTAACTACTGTGGCTGTCTAAAGTTATTTTATAAACAGTGCAAACAAGCTATTTGGTAGTGCTCGATGAACAGAAATGAGCTTAATGTTATTTGTGCGCGCTTATTTTCAAGAAGTTATTGCTGTCGCTTATTATGAAATTCTGGTGAGATGCTGAGAGCAGGTTTATGGGAGTTCTGAAAAATGTATGCAACGTTGGTGTGAATATGTATTTCTTGGACGTTAGCGTTGGAGAAACTGCGCTGGGTGGCTTGCGCCGTACACGTGGCGCGGCCAGCAATATTTTATGATCAATTTTGTAATCCATAGTACACTTCAGCTATTTGGTAACGTTCAGATGTGTCAGAGATGCATTTTCTTTTATGCAAAATATTGGTTTGTGGTATTAATAATGTAAGATGTGTTTTGGATTTAATTTTCATTACAGTTTGGGAAGCTGGTGTGCGATCGGTGGTTTCTTATTTTTTTTCGACACGGCTGTTGTGTTCTTTGTGATGATACTGCTTTGTTTTGGCCCCATTGGTGTTTATTTTGGAAGCTCGAAAAAGAAGAAAAACACTGGACTTTAAGTGGCAGTTTAATTCAGAGTGCGTGAGGACGGACGGGAGAGCCGCATCCAGAAAACAGACGGAAAGTCGCAATTCCGCTGCAGTTGCTCAATGAATTTCACATGGTTTTGCTCTCCCGTGCTGTCCTTTATTATCTCCAATATCTGATGGATTCAAAACAATAGAGCTTAAACTGAACTTTGATCATTGGTATGGAGCCTGTTGTCTGTTATTACTGTCATTGTGAGAATGTAATGCCTGTTAATGCACCCCAGTTATTAAAGCCAAGGACAGAGTGAAGGGAAGGTGAGGTTCTGGAGGCCCCTTTGCTGAGCCATCCTGTCCTGGCCATTGAGCACCAGGATGAGTCATGGTGCTGCCATGTGTTTCGGTCCCCAGTAGCCAACCTTTGGCTGACCCGAAGCACCGATTCCACCAGAGAAAATGTGCTGCCCTCCAACACTGGCCAAAGCGTTGTCTAATTCCAGACATTCACGGGTCCACATTTACTGTGACATCTTCAACAGATCATGTTAAAATCAATATATATGAAACAAACAAAGCTTCTAAAATGTAGCAAGTTGGGTTTTTTTTTATATGAATTGATATTTTTTGTAGAAATGAATCGTGTATTCAAATCATTTGTGTGGATCAAACACAATTTTATAACATTTGTTGAGACACAAGAGAAACAATTAATATCCACTAGCCTAAGCTTTAAATAATGCAAAAGACAGCTATACCAATTTTAGTGAATTCTGGTCTGATACATACATGTAAAAAGTGTTTGGCAAAAGTATTCAAACCCCTTGAAGGTTAACAAAATTGCCTAGATTATAAATTACAAGGGCATATTTTTCCAATCAGTATTTTTTTTCTCTAATTTATACGGTGTAACACTAAATTGTCAGAGGCAAGATAAGTTTGTTTTAAAGAAAATAAAAAATTGAATCACAGTATGCTATGCGGATAATTATTTCACCCCCCCCGAGCTCTGGAAACTCCAAGTTTACAAAAGTGAAAAACTACTCCCTAACAAGCATACAGTTTTATCGTAATTGGACATAATTGGTTTCTACCGGTAAACCATTACAGTAAGGAACACGTGCTGGATAAAAAAACTTGTTTTAAGGATCATTGGTGAGGCTATGAGCTTAAAGAAAAGGTGTGAGAATGAAGACTACGGAAAACACAGCAAAAGTTATGATAAAAAATGATTGAAATGCATAAATTATGAAAAGGGCACAAATAATTTTTAAGCCTTTGGATCTCCTACTCAGCACTGTTGGACCAATGGAAGTAGAAGCTGCGTCGCATCACCCAGACATTGCTTTTATTAGGCTGTCCATCAGAACTCAGCATCCAAGCAAGATGTAGACTTGTGACAACAGCCGCAGAGAGGCCAACAATCGCTGTCAAAGAGCTAGAGATTTAAAAATAATTTAGAAACACAGTAACATCACACGCAGAGCATATGTATGTGACACTCCATACACGCACAATGGCAGATGCCAGAGATACTGTACACACACAGACCTACAAGATGTTGAGGTAAGGAAAGGTTTGACAGTTAACTGGTCAGGAAAAAGGGGCTCTGTCCCCTCCCATAGACTAACTTAAAACTCAAGTTCACAGGGTGCCTATTTAGCTGGGTCAATCCTTTCCACTCCTGTTAGCCTACTACAGGGTTGCAATGGGGTGTCTACCTCTTTGGGTGGAGTGAAAAGAAGTCCGAACAGCATGCAGCTTTATTTTCCCATATTTACTTAGCTTAGCATTCACAGTAAATTATCAACAAAGAAATAGCATTTTAGTTCAAATAACAGAATGGTACATTTTAGCCCTAAAGAAACATTAACATGCAAAAGTAAAATACTTATTTACTTTTACCTTAATAAAACAAACACCACACCTGAAAAAATATTCAGAGTCCTCTCGAATGCCATGTTTAATTAACGTAAACCTTGAAGTTAAAACGCAGAATGATCATCGCCTGGCTCATAGCATGGGCTCTAGCCTGCCACGTTTGTTATTTTATATCTTCTAAAAAAATTCCCAGTAGCTAGCATAAAAGGTCTTGGAAAATAACTGGGAAAATGTAAGTGAAATCAATAGTTTTAAAATTCATAAAGTATGTAAGGTGAGCTAATAATCTAAATTAGAATAGGAATGAGCACTAAAGTACAATTATAAGCAAAAGTTTAATACAAAATGATTAAATCTAAAACATTTCATTACAGAGTCGTAGCAGGAATTACAGGACTATTAAAGCAAAGTGACGGGAGATTCAGTTTTTACAGCATTACATTTTATTTGTACAGGATCAAAATTAGAAGCAATTTTATTAAATCATGTATAAATATCTAATTTCTGGAGTTTTAAAAATTGCATATATTTTTTGGTACTTAAATACACATTTTGCAATTTACAGTCTGTTTCCCTGTAGCATTCCCAATTTTTAAAAAAGGTTTTAAACGAATGAGTAAAACTGTATTGTGCTTTTAAAACTTCCAGCTGATATTGAAACCTCATGCAATCCCATCAAAAAAATTTTTGGTCATCTAATATTCTAATCAGGTGAAGTACCATCGAAGACCAAATGTGGCCGCTGTTTAGCAAAAACAGACTGAAATAAAATGCATGCAACATACAAATGTGGCTCATACAGAATTTGGTGACGGTTCATTATCTTTAAAAACCATGACCGATTTGCCACAGAGGGTTAATGACACACACAGTGGGATTTAGGGTTCACAGCATTTCCATATTTAGACCGCCCACTGAATTTCTCAGAATAACATAGCTGTCCATCAACATTTTGACAGCTGGGCTTCAGTCTTTATATGCTGATCAAATTAGTTTTTAATTCGAACATCCAGAACACAGTGGATGAAAAATGATAGTGAGCTAGAATGTAATTGTTTTAAAATCAGATTAAGGTAATTTGATGAGTGGTGCATTCTGCTTGAAATATTTTATTGAAATATTATTTGATCTGTCTGCTAAACAGTGCATGGGAGGTTTAGTTTGAGAAATCCTTCAAGATCATGTTGAATTGTTGTGAACGCATTCAGCTAGTCATTCACTGCTGTTGTCAAAAGTATGGTTTTCTATCCTGCTTCCTGCATAACCCTCTATTGGGTGGTGGTTTTTGTTCTTAGTGAGGCAACAATTGATCAGAAATGGAGTAGGAGACTGCCTATGTGTGCACGCCCACCTCCTGCCTTTACACTGCATGTCCTTGTTCATGTGTGGTGGTGTGCGTGTGTGTGCACCCATGGATGCCATGGGGGAGGGGTGAAGGGAGAGAGGGAAAGGAGGATTATTTCACAATTGGCTAAAGAGGGATTGAAAACAACTGTGTCAACTAAAGCCCAGCTCTGGCTCTCCTTCTCCTGGCTTTTATCGTGTATGTCTATGCACTGGTTTTAGTGTGTAGGGATAGGTGAAGCCTTCTCTCCACTAACGCCTACTTCCGGTTATTTTTAATAAGAATAAAAAGCAATTAGGTCTAAGAGGGAGAGAGAAAACGCTAGTTCATTTTCTGGGTACGTGCTTGAGATTACGAGTGAGAAAGAGAGAGAGGGAGAGCATTCTGGTGTGAGAGGGACGTGGAAGCAGAGAAAGGTGAAGAATTGTCACACAGCTTCGACACAAGACAGCTGCAGCACCAAGTAAGATGGTGTTTCACATTTTGTCTTTGGTTTCTTCTTCCATACTTCATCCGACATTTACTGGCCCTGTCAAAGGCTTATTGGTGCACTTTTTATGGTGTGTGTGTGCGTGCGTGCATGCGTGCGTGCGTCTACATGTACCAGATGTAAAGCATATTCCTCTATTATGTGATAGTTCATATGTGCATATCTTACAATGAAGGCAGAACACCTGTCTTCATTCACTTGTTCTTGGCAACCTTTGTGTTAACATACAATATTGTGATCTGACTGTTTGTCACATGTATCACATTTTTATTAAAAATTAATAATAATAAGCAAGTAGAAAGACCTTAGATATTGCAATGGTAATTATTTGTAGGTGTGAAAATCAGACTTTTTCCTACATCTTTCCATAATAGTTCAACAGTAGTTTCCTATATAATTTAAACATGTTTTAGGGTTTTCCTTTTAATAGCTATCTTTCGGCAAAAGGATAAATATTTATTTACACCACTTGATAATGATGATATTGACAATAAAATTAATAATACTGTATATAATTGTGACAATTATAGCACCTTTCATACATTTCATGTGTATTGGAAAGTTAAAGTTCTATGCAGTTAAAAGGTCAGGCAAACAAATGTTAAAATTTCAATCAATTGACCAAATGTGTGGTTTAAACAATTTGAATGATTTGAAACAAGGTGAAAGCATGGGGGTTGAAAGTTTTATTAGTACTGAAGTCTTACATTCTCTGTCAGCTTTATATTAATCTGCTTAACATTATTATGCTTCAGCACTGCTCAAAATGTTCAGGGTATGTATTTCAGCTGCTCAGTTAAAACAATTTTGTTTAATTTCATATTAAATGAAGAACTGCAGTATTACTTTAGTACCTGCAATAGGGACTGTGTTTTAGGCTACTTGCAGTCAGCTGTCAATCCCCATCATTGTTTGTCTGCTTTTTATTAGAATGCCACTGTACTTTTAACGCGATAGTGTCCCCAAACCCCACCTTTGTGTTGTCGGAACACCATCAGTGCACCCAGGACTGTCCTGTGCGCCTCTGTGGGTTCCACTCACACTGCTGCTGGTAACTGTACAGGTTAGCCTTTTTGTGGAGGACATCAGCACAGTCACCTGATGCATACAAGTGGCTACTTCCAGGATAGCTTTGGTCTGACCTTACCCATCCTATAAAACATCACCAAGTTGACCAAGTCAGTTAAAAAATGCTTTAAGTTCTTTTCTAAAACTGTTGCAGGCTGAGTGCTATTAGAGTAAATTAAAAGTGCCTCCTGTTCCAAGATAACTTTTGGCTTGGTTCAGTAAATCGAAAATACTGGTGCGATCTTTGTGCCTCTGAACTACAACGGCCGATAAACATTCCCCTGTAGCTGTCGCTCTGAATTGAACTTGAGAATGATAACTGTGAAAAGGGGGCCTGCTTTGAGTCTAGCTTTACTGTGGCATTCAAAGAATTCTCATGTTTAAAACACTGCAAAGGCTGTAAGAAATAATGGAAGAGTCCTATTCAGCCTTCAGTTGTACTGCAGAACAACACAGACACCCCGGTACACTACAAAACTGTCGACAGACAGTACTGCAGACGTGAAGTAAGGCATCAGCTTTTAGATCAGATTACAACAGTATTTATACATTATTATGGCTGTAGGCAGGGTTTTTCTAAATGATGATTATGATTGTTGCATCTGTATTTGAGTGTAATTTAAGGCCATGCATTATATCAACAAATGCTGAGCTTGGTCCCTGCAGTGAGAACATGGCTGGTGCCTTCAGCATTTGAGTCTCTTTTCCGCACTATAGCAGTGAGGCAGTTAAAGGAGTAATGGCCTGCAATGGAGTGGAACTGCTAATTGTCACACGACTATTAACCTGTTCTTCCCCACACAATATGTGCGGTGGCCAAATCCAGGCCAAGGCTGGGATTCCTGGAAGTTTCTCTCACAGTCCCTTTCATGTGCTCACAAAGAGAGCCCTGAGTTGGCTGCTCTCCCTTTTTAAGGCCTCGAGTTTCCTTTGAGTCTTTCCTTTTTCCCTCTGTGCTGCACTTAAGCCCCCTTTCATTGCTTTTCCTGCCCTCCCCTTGGTACTCCTGCCTGAATTCAGTTAGGATGTGTGGCCAAAAACTCTGCAGCGCTGTACAATGCAGCCAACTTTCCAACTTAGAGAACCTTGGCTTTTAGGCTTTAGGCTCCAATATTTGTTGCTCTATCTATGAAATGGAGTGATAAAGCGGGTGAGCGGGAGGATAAAAGGCTGATGTATGCATGGCTGATCACCAAACAGAGGCTAGGTAGCGTTTTATCTGGGTTTTAAATATGCATATCATTAGCGTAACACAAAAGACTGAATAAAAAGAGGAGAGCGGATGAAAAAAAAAACACTATGCTCTTCCCATTAATGTTAGAGGCCAGCTACACCATCAAAAAGTGTCATGCAGTACTTCTTGCTAAATGGACTTTTCTATAACAATATGATCTGCTCAATTTGAGTTTGGGAGGGGGGGATCAGAGCACAAAGTGCAACAAAGTAAGATATCAGATGTTTGCACTGTATATCTTTAAAGGGTTGATGTCATTCTGAAGTTATCTGGGGCCTAAGTGGTCAGCTGGCTCCAAATTTAACCAAACATCTTTTTGGTCAACCATTTCCCTGAGGCCAAAGGGGAACTTTGTCCTGGCTCCAAGGGTGTTACTCCTGGTCCTTGAAACTTGGATGGGAACTGGATTTTGTCTTTGTTCCTCAGGCTTCATTTGAATTTTAACTGAATGTAAAACAAGGTCAGATTGGTGAAGAACCAAACTGTATCAGATCCAGCATACTGGAAAACCTGTGACTCACTCAATGCTTACAAGTAATTCAACAACAAAAACTATTTTTCCCATTCGCCCCGAACAATAACATATTTCAATAGATTCAAGCATGAGTGGGGGGATAACAATGTCCAAGTGTTGCTGAGGAATGTGCAGTAAAGATCTTGACAAAACATAGCCCCTGTATTTTTATTTCACTGTCTGGAGCAACACTTCACTTGGATCTGCTAGGGTCCCCCACTCACGTCAGTACAGTAGTGAGTCCTGCCTTGATGGGGATTGATGACATCTTGGCTGAAGTGCATGTCTGATCTGTAGAAATGTGTCAGTGAAACCATGAGCTGGCTGTATTTTTACTGTCTTGAGCAACAAGTGGAACTGCTTGCTTGGGTCAGCAGCTTGGATTAATGTCCCTGTCTCTTCCAGGTAGCATGTGGCTGTACTTCCTGTTGCTGTGTGGAGGGGTTGTGGCAGCCTTGTACGCACTGTGGTCCTGGTTGATCCCTGCTGTTGTACAGTACCATCCCTTGTTGGTGCTCCTGTGGCATGACAACATTGTGGAGCGGGTCCTCAACTTCCTCACTCGCTCTACACGACCCCAGGTGCCCCCCATGACACCCAGTAATCCTCTACTCTTCCTCTGCTCTCATCATTTGGAGCTGCTGTGTACCTAGCAACTGCAACCAAAACAACCTAATAATGGAGTCAGCCAAATAAATAGTAACTTAATATTCATTTTGGAAGCCATGCTGTGCTATCTATCATTTCAATTTTGGCTCTGTTACACATACCCAGTTTTCCTCTTGGATTTTTGAACACTTTACCATGCAGTTTTTAGTTACTGTAGTATATTTCTCAATAATTGAAGTCTCTACACAATGAATCCTTCATAGAAATTTATATTTTTATGCAGTGTTTATAGCATGAGAAATTTTATATTTTTAGTTTTATTATGTATTTATTAATTCGATGACCAAAAGAAGAAATTGTAACATTGTAAGACACCTTTGGCAAAAGTTATAGTAAACAAAAACAAATAATTTAACTGTTTAACACAGAAAAAAAAATCTGTAGAAAGTATTGACTTCCCTTGTGTAATGATGGGATTTTATTTCCAAAGATTAGCTTTTAAAGAGAATTCTCTTTAAATGAATTTACCATTATTATTAATTTAAAAGGGAGAAAGGCTTAATGGATTCCCCAGTCGCAGAAGTTTTACTCACTTTTCACCAAACATGCTAAATTCCTGCTTTATCTTTTAAACGCTGAGAAAATCTAATTCAAAACCAAGTCCAGAATGCGAGAAATAATCTGAACACTTTATCAGAATTTCAGTCAAAACAATTTTTTCTGCTCCTTTTTTCTATCCTCTTACGCTCATTTGGACACCAATGTTGGTTTTTTGTGAACCAGTATGCAACTGCATTTTTATAAAGTACACTTAGTAAATCATCACATAGATTTTTGTAACTTTTGTAAAGGAAAAAAGTTTTGCACCTCATTGTCACAGATGATAAAAAGCCACGGGATTTCTGAAAGATACAGTACGTGGGAGCTGGCACATGGCTGTCTGATAACTGAGATCTGCAAGAGAAGCCACACTGCATGTGGGGGAAGGGGCTGTTCTCTGTCTGTGGTGTCTCACATGTCCAAGGCTCTCATACTGAATCAAAATTGCTGTTCTCAGAGCATTTCTCATAATTCTGGATTCTCATAGGAGGAACTGTCATTGTTTGAAGGATGCCTGCAATCAGTTTTACCGAGTTTTACCGAGCTGTAGTGTAACGTGATGCTACACAAGTTTATCTACTTTCATATGTACTGTATATGCAGTAATACATTATTATTTATGCCTTCAAAATTCATTCATTACTCGCGTTGATATTTGGTTCAAATGTCACCCTTTTGTTATGTCCGCTCTCTAGCGCATCCTCAAGGCAGTCCAGAACAACGCCACTTGGGGGGATGCCCAGAGCGTCATTACTGCCGTTGACAGATTCTGCCGAGAGAAGGAGTGGGCCATGAATGTGGGTGATGATAAAGGTATCCGGACCCTCTTTGTCTTCTTTTGAGTCCTGAGAAACGAAAAGATTTGTTCTTCTCTGCTCCCGATGGTTTTTAGCCTCCCTCACATTCACCTGTGGATTCTATCTTTTGCCATTTTGTTCAGTATCCAGCCCTTAAATGTCACCACTCGTGCCTCCCCCTCTGAAGGGGATATGGTCACATCAAGTTGCTCGGTGCCGAATGTGAAGCGAAGGAATCCACCTGCCCAGCGGGTAGAGACCTTTGTATGCACACATGCACAATTGGGTTGTATGCATTGTGCACACTGACTAGAGCATGCATTTACATCAAAATGCTAAATCCACTCACTCTTCTCATTATTTTAACATACTGTGGAATTTACTAGTTAATATTTGTGATATTTGAAAATTTGCCACTCCCAAACATTCCATAAAACAGAGGATGATGTGTGTACACTGGCAAAATTTTAATGATGCCTCTATGAATGTATTACATGCATCTGAACAGTGATGTGGATTTGGATCTGTGGATTTGTAAGTGGAGACCCTAGGTACTGCATGCTTAACAAAACATTTAAAAAAATGGATGTTGTGCTTATTAAAATAAACCCAACATGGGTGAATAAACAGAAAATATCCTGCCCACTGAAACTGCATTTAATTTGTGTGCATGCAAATGTGGGTGAATAAGCAGGAAATATACTGCCCACTCATGTAAACTGGATGTTAAAACCAGTCTTTTTATTTAGTCTTCAACTGATATTCATTTACATTATTAATGTCCACTTGTCCTGAGGCAGGGTTATGGTTTTCCATAGTCAATTCTGGAAGCACAGAGCAGGCTACACCCTGGATGGGACAGCAGTCATTCGGTGGGTGATGAAGTGCACCGTACAGTCATTTATACACCATGAAGAATTAAGACTCACCGACGCGATCAGAGGGAGAACATGTAAACTGCATAGACTAAGCCGGATTTGGAAATACATCCAACACAACCAGGATGCAGTCAGGCGCCAGCGGTACCTGCTGCACCATCTTGCTGCCCATCTGATGCATTTTAAATTTTGCTCTAGGCAAGAATTAAGGATGTTGAGATGGTTGGGTTGAATGATACAGCCACACAGCCCATGCAATATTCATTATACTGTGTGTGTGTTCCTGCACAGGCCCCATACTGGACTCTGTGGTGAGGGAGGTGAGCCCCAAAGTTGCTCTGGAACTCGGCACTTACTGTGGCTACTCCACGATCCGCATTGCCCGTCTGCTGCCCCCCGGCTCTTGCCTCATTACCCTGGAGTTCAACCCCAACTATGCAGTCATAGCCCGTCAAATCATTGCATGGGCAGGGCTCCAGGACAAGGTGAGGCGCTACAGTAATCTGACCAATATGGGAAAAGCCAAGCCATGTGCCAGAGGTACTGAAGCTTATGTATTGTTCATGCTGCTTCTGTTGGCAGGTCCAGCTTTTGGAGGGGCCCTCAAGAGACTTGATTCCTCAGATGAAGGAGCGTTTTGGGATCAAATCCTTTGATTTTATTTTCTTGGACCATTGGAAAGAGTACTACCTTCCTGATACCAAACTACTTGAGGTACGCAAAGTTGCACATTGAATTTAAAACCCAGATTAACCAGTGTAGCCTTGTATAGACATAAGATGGACAGACAAGAAACCAAGAGTTCTCATGATATCCACCTGCTTGTCTCCAGGAGTGTCGCCTGCTGAGGAAAGGCACTGTGCTGCTGGCTGATAATGTAATTTGCCCAGGAACCCCTAAGTACCTAGAATACGTTCGCAACAGTCCACGATATGAGAGCTGCTACTTCAAATCTCACCTGGAATACACCAAGGTGGAGGACGGGCTGGAGAAATCCATTTTCCTTGGCTAGAGAAGCACGCTTCACCTCTGCAGTTCTGCTGTTTACTGTGGCTTAGCAGTGATGGCACCAAGACTTAAGTTTGTCTTTGCTACACTACCTCCTACTCTTAATATGAAAAATTTTAAACAGTTTAAATACTACATGTGGAACTCAACTGTTTTTGTTAAGATTTAAACTTTGTTTTTAATTTAATTGCCAACATTAACCTGGATCACAGAAACCAAGGTAACAATTGTTGCTACAAACAGTAGTTAAACTAAACATAATATAAACATGGTTCGACCATGTTATTTTGTCACTGTGTAGAATGCAAAAGACAAGTGTTTTACACTTTTTTTTAAAAAATTATCTTGAATACCAAAAGCTCAACTTCTTGAAATATAATGGTATTTTAATACTTGCCACATATCTATATAACACAAGGTCTGGTTGTAATGGTACATGAATATGTACTTAGTCATTAAACCAAACTCATATTTTAGTGACATTTGTTTTTACCTTATTTGACTGAGTGCTCTCACATGAAAATCATCCGCACGCAATCCTTTGTCTTGCAATGTTGCACCTAAAGTTAGTGTGGCAGGTTTACCATCTGAAGCAGATCTTAGTACAAAAGAGATTCTGACAAAAAATTATCATACAGTTAGGGCTAAAAGAAAACAAAACTTGCACACCTGAAGCATGAAGGCCCTGTGATTGTGGAGCTCTTACCAGTCAGAGACCCTGACAGCATATGGCATCTGTGAATAGCCAAAGGTCCAATGGAAGGTGGGTTACCACCATCTTTGTAATAGCAAAAGTTGTGCCAAAACAACACTCTCAGCTCTGTTCCCTTGAACTGTTGAAGATCTTGGCCAGCAGTGAGACATTAGACTGGGCCTTCTCCTCAATAACACACATCTTCTCCTGTGCTTTCTGGAGACTCTTCTTAGACATGGCCTGCTTACGGAGGCGGCTCTGCCTGATCTCGTCCTCAGTGCGCCGCTGTGTGAAGTCCCAGGTCTTCTCCGTCACGCTTTCTCCTCTCTTCTCCTTCTTCTTCCGCAGTTTCTCCAGATTCTGACTCTTCTCCACGTTGGCCAGGTAGAAGTTTGTCTCTCTTTTGGCCTGCGAGATTTCGGTGCGCAGACGTTGTTGACGCACAGTCTGCTCATAGGCTAGACGTTCGCTCAAATGGCACCAGAAAAATCTGTGTAGGTACTGGAAGATGAAGCAAAACACTATGCTTACAAATGCAGACCACAGGCCCATGTTCAGTCAGATGTATTCTTGTGTTTAAAACACTTTATTAGTTTTTGATTTCCTTCCCTTCTAAAATACAGAAAACAAAGGGGGAGGGAAATCAAACACTGATAAAGTGAAAATGGGCATTAGAAAACAGACTTAGAATATAGACTATTAGTAACAATGAGCTAAGTATTCTATTAAACTTGTCCCATGTTTAAGAAACTGAATATGAGCTCTACTCAGCTGAACAGAAGTCTGTGTGGGGGCCAAAACACAATGGGCAGAAATAAGAGAAATGACACTTGCACACCTTTATACACCACAGGTCCTCGCTGTAGCGACTCCTTCTGCGTAGCCCTATGGGAGTGTTGTGCAGGCTGGCAGCCACCCGCTTTGCCACCCTCTTGTCTCGGAACTCCACCCAGCCTTCTGTGAAGTTGCGAGCCCTAGATCCCGCTTTCTTCTTTTTCCTCCGCACTACTTTGCCTGAGAGTGAAGAAAGCAAACATTCTAAAAGATATTCTCAAATAACTGAAAACAAGAAGCATCAGGGCACAAATTCATCAGTTCACAAAAACGTGCCTATTCATGCCAGCCTTGGCAAGATACCTTTAACAAAAGTGAAGAGTTCAGATAAACTTCAAAAGGAATGGTTCTTACCCTCAGGTTGTAGGAAGATCCTTCCTATTTCCCCATAAGCACCTAACAGGGTCCGCACATGACTGGGCCTTAGTCTAGGAGGGATGTGACCCAAATACAAAATCCCTGGCACTATCTTTTTCCTTTTGCCTGTTTCTTCGTTCACACTGTCTTTCTGTACATTTCCACCTTCCTCAGCTGCTTCGTCATCATCTTCAACATCACAATCCTCGGGGTCTTCAGCGTCACACTTTATCTCTTCATCAACCTGTATGGCTTCTACCTCCTCAGAGTTTTTGTTCACCTGCATCTTCTCTTCACCCGGCATTCTGTGAAAGCCCCAGAGCATTAGTGGATGTGGAGCAAAGACTACACACATTTAGGAGGGAGGTCACACATTTTTCCCTTAGCTTTTATCCCAAGTGACCTACGATTCAGAGTAAAAAAAGGCAACAAACAGCTTCGGATACAAACAACATTATTACACCGCGGCTCGTTTCACCACACAAACACTGTACAATAAATGGTGTTGTGCACAGTTATGTCTTCTAGTTGCCACATGGTCTCCAGTGCTACTGCAAGTCTGCTTCAGTCGATTTTTCACTGATAGCACAATTCATTATTTTATTACTGAAAAAAGACTCCATAAAACAGCGAGAACTGCGGTTTCAGATACCAAGCAGCGATGACGACAGCACTCGCTTTCTACCCCCGTTTCTGCGTGGAAAAAGGCGAACTGTACTGTAAACCAGCTGCAGAACCGTTCAGGTCCCTAGCAATGAAGAACATAAATGGAACTGACCACAGTAGACAGTCGCCATGTGCAGCGGTAGCTCCTTGGTACGAAGTCGCTGTAACAACCTGTTTTACCCATCGCAGAAACAGCGCAAAAAAGTTGCCATTTTCTCACCTTCGCATTCCGAATTCACAGCTTTCACTTAACTATGTTCGCGTGGCGTCGTACGGACACACAAATATGTTCTTTGTGGGTCTTACTAGCGTAAGTAGACGTTAGTCTAGCGCACTACTCCCAGCGCGGCCGCAGCCATCTTGGCCATACAAACACACGTGTTCCACACCGGAAGAGCAGAAACGTTGCGAAATACCGCGAGAGATCGCGAGACATGAAGAAACCGCGGAACTATAGCACCGTATTTAAAAGGCGGCTAAGTCAATGAGTTACTGTAGCTTATATAGTAACATTTTTCTGTAATATACAAAGCCAATGAAGCAATTTTGAGTTGTTTTTTTTTGTTTTTAACTTTATTTATGCAATGTGGATTTTTAAAAATTGTTTTGCGTTGTAACCAATCGTAAAGTTGTTTAGCTCTGTTCTGCGTTATATTGTTTGTAATTGACGACAATGTTAATAAAGTTTAATTGAATTAAGAAATACTGCAGCACCGACCCACGTGTACGTATAAATACTGTATTTCCCAGCAAAAATGGTCAAATGCTGAACTTTTCTATTTTGTAGAATACAATTTACTATAGCTAGAGTAATATAAAACACTTTACTGTATATTAAGAAAAAGAAACCAAGACGCACAGTCGAAATGTTTGAACTATGGCTCGTTTAATATGTAAAATGTGAACCTTTACATTTCTTTTTTGTGTACTTTGTTTTATACTATGCTAAAAATTGTATGCATATTGTTATGTAATGTATTTCACTGATGTGTTCATGTATACTTGTGTTTTATGTTTACTGTTGCGTTAAAAAAACGGACTAAGCGCTGCATTTTTTTCAAAAGTGCTATGAATACGGCGAAACACAAGGAAAAACTCTGTGACGTAGTAGCTCGTGTTTAGCTCACCGTTAAAGTGTTTTTTTTTAGCCCTCACCCAAATCGTTGTGCCTGTGAACATAAAAGTTCCCTTTCTGAGTCGAACTTTCTCACAGTTTAAAACCTTTAAACGCAATTTAAGTATGCTTTGTGCAAAATCTAATAAATGCAACATTTTCATTTATTATAGGCTTGGCATTGTTTCTGTGCTCAACTCTGGGGGATCACCGGGAGGAAAGTGGTGCGTGTTGATATAACGCGTGAAATAGCAAGAAACGTAAGATTTTGAATTTTATTAAAATCCTAAGCTGAATGGCAGTCCTTTTAAACGCTCACTGCCATCACCGCCTTCGTTTTAAAAGTCTTTTTTAAAAGTTATTGACTAAAGCATGAGATGTCTCCCAAAATGTTACCACCGCCCACCGCAACGCGGAGACATTGCACTGCTGTTCCACGCAGATTCACGCAGATTCAACAATCTTACTTTCTTCAATTTCCGCAATGTAACCTTTCCCATTCACTAACTTTGAAGAATTGATGTGTAAACATTCATTTTCATTTTTTTTTTTAAAAATGCACGAGGCATTTCATATCACTCCATGGAGAAATAACCAAGCAAAATATAGTACTCACTACGTTTTGTTTTTTGCTGTACATTTAATGTGCTATTTCTCACACCACATTTCTGCTTTGCAAACCACTCTGCCAGCAAAACAACAAAAATGTGTGGCATCCCAGTGTAAACACCAGAATTATACATGGACCTGGCCCACTTCCACTGCGTTTCTCCAAAAAGTAAGCAGGGGACAGCATTTGAATCAATTTGTCCTGCCACTGTGACATGAATAATAATTTCCTCCGAGCTCAACATCTGATATATTCTATATTTATCAGAATGACAACTGGCAAAGTGAATAGAAAATTCATGCAATAGAAATGCATTTGCGTTTTTAAGGGCTTCCACCTTTGCAGTCATCTTCTCCATCTTCACCTTCAGTTGTATTATGGTGTTTATGGCAGGGAAGGAGTGTAGTGCACCACCCCAGACTGAAGAAAGATGCAGAAATGAGGGGCAGAGTTCCAGTGCAGGAGCTTGAGATAGAAAAGGAGGAAACCCCTTTCCTGGTCTGCAGGATGTGCTTCTTTCCCTGTGGGTGCTGAGCTTCAGCTTTGATATGCATGGCTGTGTGCATGTCGCATGTGTGTTCCTGCATTATTGAAGGAGGATGACTCTGGCGTGCTAAGTGCTTTTCAACCTTGTCAGCAGTCCGTCTATCTGTTTAAATATAAACCTGTGTGCCATGGCTGGGACTTCCAGGTGGATGGGGTGTGAGGAGAGACAGTGTACTTCATGAATAGAGTTATATAAAAAAGAGATAGTATTTTATTATGTTGAGAAGGTGGGGGGGGTGTTGACAGTGGAATCATACTGATATTACATGGCAGACATTCATTCTACTGTTGTTAATTTTGCTTGCATGTGTTTTATGTAGTTGTTTTTCATAAGGCACATAATGTCAGCGACATTTGATATATGAGCTCAGAGATAAACTAACTTTCCATTTAGATAATAACAGAGAAAGAAGGGTTCACTCATAACTGCAAATTTAATCAACATGACAGACCAAGGTCTTTCATTTCCCTTTTATTAAGTGACTCAGTGGAGCTTCAGAAGTTCTACGTCTTTAGTGGCCTCCACTCCGCTGCACAGCCCATCGAACAGAGACGCTCACTGTGCCCGAGGGAATGTGGTACGGATGGAACCAAGAAACAACCCCCAGTTTAAAACACCTTTCAGCATGCGGGATACCACAGATATTCTTCACAGTTATGTTCATTCTCATGCCTGTAATCCTGAACATGGCTCAGTCTACTGAAAAACATTTGTTTTGTATGATCATGCCAATGGCCTGAACTTTCATCGGTTAATTTAGATTTTAGTCTGTATTGTGGAGGGATATACACTCAGTCCCATTATACTGAGGTCAAATCTTTAGCATTGGGTCAAATCAAGCTATTAGGTGAATAACTGTAGTGAAGGTGTTGAGTTACCATCATTTTTTATTTAAAACAAAATCAGTCCTGAAAAATTTCCACTATCCATCCAACTGTTTCATCCTGGTCGGGTTCACAGCAGTCCAGTGCCTAAACACTGTGGCAGGGTCCCCACTTGTGTATACAGTCACACACACACCAGCCAATATATCAGACTTTAGTTTTAAGACACCAAGTGAAGAGCTCTATTAGAATATCTGATTTAAGCATGTGATCGAACCTGCAGTAGAGGATAAAATTCCCACTGTATGGGTGTTAAAAACCTCCCAGAGCCAAATGACAGCATAATGGGCAAAATGCAATTGTATTGAATGAGTAACTCAAACTTACTCTGTCACTTTGGAGAAAAGTGTCAGGTATTTTGTATTAGATTCTGAGCTTAACGTAGGTAACCCATTTAAACACCTGGATAATGCAGTGTGTGTGTGCGCGCGCGCGCATGCGCGCACGTATACAAGACATAGCTCCATAAATTCAGTTGGTATCAGAATTCTGCTTCTTCTTTTATGCATACCCATGCACAATATTATTTATTTGGATCATTATCATCATTATCATTACGCTATGAGTTATCTTTTATAATACATAAAAAGAATTGCTGTGCTACAGATGAGAAATGCCTCACAAAGTATATTTGTGTTTGTCTGTTTGATTTGCTAGATGAATGACAGATCAAGACATGGGTTTGACAGGGGACTGTCCACCACATCTGTACACGTACACAACAGCTTTAGAGCCTGGCCTGCATGAATGTGTTGTGACAAGCAGAGGGAGAAACAAGGGAAAACAGGAAGAGTAAGACAAGGGGTGAGCGCTGCCAGGGACTATTACAGAGTCCGTTTTAACAGATCTGCCATTTGAATTTCCTCCGCTCCAGTGTAACAAATGAGCTTGTGAAATTATGGGCTCTATTTGTCTTCATAAGACTTATTTTTCTCTTTCTCATCTTCACCACAATTATCATCATAATGTTTATATTTACATATTATTATTGTTCATTTCATGCTTCTAATCCGGGGTTAGCAATTTATATACTGTAGATGCTTATATGACAGAAGGCAATAACGGCTTTCCACAAGTCTGTGTGCATTTATATTTTAAACCAGTTTCTCTAAAATTTTGCACCTATTACAGTTCAAATGACTTTTCATGCTAGTTTTTAGTTGTAGATACTTCAGTTGGTTAGCGGAGCGGTTTGTGTTGAAAGCATAAAATCACAGGCTAGCCAGCGCCATGCAGGACTGAACACTGGCACTAATATTGCTTGAGGTTTGAACTGCGTACCACTGTTATTTTATGCACCTCTGAAGTGCAAATTTGGCTGACAGAACCGATTGGCAAAGCGCAGTGCAGTGGATTTTTGAAAGTCAAAAAATGGAGCATAGAATAATCCTATGTTTAATGCGCTGAAAAGTAAAAAAGACCTGAAAGAGCTGGGAGCTACAGGTAATGGAGTGATATCAAGGGAGTCTGAAGTGCATAGGAGTCCGTTGTCAGAAATGTGTTCGTACAAAATGTACCTTTTAATACACATTTAAAAGTGCGAAAGTAGCACTAAAAGGCTAAACAGAACGTCGAGCAACCAGAATACCTTTATTATTTATAGACCTCTACAACGTCGCTTTTGAATATTAAATACAATACACTGCATCTATTAGAAAGTGTCTGGATTACAGTGACATTTGGATAATTATAATGAAAAATCCTGCATTTAAGATGGAATGAGTGGCAAAGTGCAGATATTATGACACAGGCTGTCAAAGGTAAGTGAGACCATTTAATTTCATCAAAAGAAAATGTGATTTTCCAACTTATGGAAAAAACAATTAGACAAGAGCCACTGTGTTATTCTGCATGAGGCTGGTAATATCAGGGATGCTACCTTCCTGACTCCTCACTTGCACACATTATCAACCAAGTGGAATGTCAGTCACCTCTATTTTTCCGGAGCACCACCCCCACCACCCCCACCATCCCCTGCTCCCAGTTCTCCAGGTCTGCGTTGACATGGAGCAGGAAGTTCTGAGCCATTACCAGGTACACATCAAAGTGCATTGCTACTGTGGGAGACTGAGCCATCTGCCTGTACCCTGATGACAACACCGGTTACACTCACACCCTAACCCCCCATCGTCCACCTCTCCTGAGGCTTTTCACAAGCCATTAGGTGTGTCTCAACAGCTGCGTTCCAGGGATGACAAGAGATGTTAATACTAGCGACTGAGCCGGGCAGGTTGTGGGGGTGGGTGTGCTGAACAATGTCTCCCTGCCTTGTACCCCCAGTGTCATGAGTGGACTCATGGAGCCAGTAGTAATTTAATTTAATTTGTTGCTTTTAAAGAATGAATCAAAGAGCAGAAGGTGGCCCTGCTCCCAGCACCTGAGTGGACACCTGCTCATACAAGAACTGCATTCTCGAGTGTGTGTATGAACTCTGTTTGTCAGTAAAAAAAAAATATAAAATGTGATGGCAAACACAGAAAAGTGTGTGCGCAGTCAAAACATGCAAACTGCAAAGGAAAGCCAAAAGCCCAGATTGAGTGAAACCTGAGTGAAGAACTGTATTATTGTCCCTCGGAATCTGAGAATTGCAAACAATGCACTCTAAAGCTGACCATCAGGGTTATTGCTCTCTAAATATATTTCTGTACCACCTACAGCTGAAGCTGATAGAAACGTTTATTTATAAACACCCCATCTGTAATTGTTTTCTTTTTTATTATTTCTGACATTATTACCATTGCAAATCAGATTTTTAATAGGGAAAATCACCAATGATCAGATTGTGATGTTTGTGTGAGGCAAAGTCAAAACCGTTTTTAACCAGTTTTTTGACAACAAACTGAAAGAAGTGCTTCCCTAGGGTCACACCATGTGGCAGAAGATGCCACAGTGGGATGCATTGTGCTTAGGGCTACAATGGAAGGAGGCAGACTTTTTTGGAAAAACAAAATACTTGGGCTTCATGTCCATCAGTCCACTGAATGTATGCAGACAAACTGTACCATCACTACTGACTATTTGCCCAGATCCTCATCTTACCATATATGATTTCATAATTAATTATTAATTTATCTTCTTCACTTCACTATATGGCCAAAAGTATGTGGACCCCTTTCTAACTTCTGACTTGAGCTGTTTGAGGTGCACCCACACAGCATACAAATACATTCTAGACAACTATGTGCTTCCAGTTTTGTGGCCACAGTCTGGGGAAGAAGCTCCTTTCCTACTCCAGCATGACTATGCCTCCGTGCACAAAGCGAGCTTCATAAACACATGGGTTGTCCAGGTTGGTATGGGAGAATTTGAGTGGCTGCACAGAGTCCTGATCTCAACCACAATGAACATTGTTGGGATGAATTGGAACACTGACTGTGACCCAGGCCTTCTTGCCTGATCTCCCTGATGCTCTTGTGACTGAATGGGCACATATTCCCACAGCCTCAGTCCAAAATCTGTTGGATAGCCTTCCCAGAAGAGTGAGGGCTGTTTTATCAGCAAACAACTCCATATTCATGCCCATGGATTTGGTATGGGATGTGCAACAAGCAAACATGGGTGTGATGCTCAAGTATCCACATATTTTTGGCAGTACAGAGTATTTATTTATTATCTTTCCATAAATCTCTAGATATTCTTTAATCTAGCCATCTACTTATCTCTTCAGTTTCTCTGCTATCCTGTATTGTCATGCTATCTGTTTAATGTACTGTGGACCATCTTGTGCATCTGTATTAGAGCAGAATGACAATAAAGTGAACCATGAACCTTGAATTTTGTCCCAGTGCTGTGGTGGACAAGATGGCCACTGATGAGATACCCCCAGGGTTCTACTCACAGCCAATGATGGTGGCAAAGACAGTCAGACATTAATAAAGGTTCTCTGTGAAATCCAAAATGAACCAGTCAACTCAAAAATACATCCATCAACCCATCCATCTGTCCATCCATCGATCCATTCATCCATCCATCAGTTATCTTTAACTATTTCATCCTAGTCAGGATTGTAGTGATCCAAACCCCATTCTAGAATCATGGAGCGCTAGGCGATGAAAGAAACCCCTGGGTGGAATGCCAGCAATCAGCTAACCCGAAATACATGCCTTTGGATCGTGAGGGGGAACCAGAGCACTTGGAGAAAACCTATGAAGACAAGGGGAGAGCATGCAAACAGACTGAGTCGAATTTGAACTCATGCTCGACCAACCCAGGTGCCGTGAGGCAGCAGCACCACTCACTGAGGCCCCCTGCCTCAAAAATAAATTATATTTCCTTTATTCCATATACAACGGCAGTGTATCTGACTTTTCTGCAAGCGGGCCAGCACAAGATAAATGTCTGATACTCTGCTTATAGTTTTAGTGCATTTCTTCAGGTAATTCAAAAAATCCATTGTGCTTGTCTGGAATTGAGTTTTTTTCAATGATTTATTTGAAATTCCATTAGTCACAAATCAAAGTTGGTGCTCATCTTTCATGAATAAATAGCAGTAAAATGGATGGAAGCTTAATGTACTTGTTAAAAATCAAGGATTAGATCTGTGAAAAGCAAATGTTTATTGAACAGAACAAGTACAGTCTTAAGCAAAACCCTCTCCTCACCTTTGGTGCATAAATAAACACACCGTTGTCAAAAACAAGCATAAATAAACACAGATGCAAACAAATAAATCACTGCCTGTAGGGAGATTATTCTTTTAGTCTAAACGCTTATCTCCAAAACATCATTTCCTCTTAAGGTGCAAAGAAAATTGTCATAAACTCACCTTTTTTGCAGATCAGTTGCAATACTATAAAAATGCATTGTTTAAAAAAGACATTTCATTACTGCACACAAGCCAGTCTGTCTATTATTTATTTGGACGTCACCACAGAATGATTTTGAGAATCAGTTTATTTTATTCTGGATGTATTTGCCACACTGTGAATCGGTCTCTTCTGGAAAACATGGGAAGAACGACTGCAATTTCTATACCCATCAGTCTGAAAATAAAATATAGGAAGTCGTAATGTATATTCCATGTAATTTTGGATTAAAACGGTTCATGAATCAAGCTGGAAGAAACAAAAATGTCAAATAATGTGCAATACAACCGTCATGCAAATCAGACAAAATTTTTCCATGAGTACTGCAAATCGTGGTTTACACAGCACCTCGCTCAATACAGTCGGTCATCTTAATGGTGCACATTTGCATTTGTTTGTCAAAGCTAAAGAAAACACAATTTTTTGGCTACAGGAGGTCCTCGTTTAAAGAGAATAAATGCAGATTAAGCAACCGCTATGGGATGCCTGGAAAATTTGCAACAAAATTGACCAATGCGACTTAATCAAGCAGCGCACAAGACTGATGTTCCTGTTAAAATCCTCCAGCATCCCCAGACCTCATGAAACTTTAATAATTCCGCTACGGCAAACTTTCTCTATTGCTTTAAAATGCAACGCTGCTTTACTTATGCATGGTGTCACTGGGGCTCAAGCATGCATATTAATTCATATCAATACGCCTCTGTCTGAAATCACACATGAGCTGTTTTCATTCTCAGTGATTCTTAAGTTGCACCCCACCCCCCTTCCCAATTTAGCTGGTGCAAGTCAGCCATTTGTTTTTATCTCATAATCAAAGCAGGACAGCCATGGCAGCCTGGGAGGGGTGGGTATCTTCCAATGTGAAGAACTTGGCAGAGGTGCTGTACACCCAGTTCCATCCACAGCTGTCTGTAGGCTTTGCTGATAGCAATGAGTAGATGAGGACCCCATCGCTGTCCACTACTCAAGGTGCAGTTTGTGGTCCCAGAGCCTCTGCACCATAGGTGGTGTTTTTATTTTACCAGTGAGCAGCTGTGATGGCTCCTTTTATTGCACTGTAATGTTACTGTTCATTGTGCTCTTTTACCCATCTGCTTCCACTTCACTACACCTTGTAATTGGCAATAGAAGTACACTGTAATTTATCTGTAATTTATTTACAATGTGCCTGTTTAGCCAAACAAAGCAAATGGGAAGCTATACTTAAAAAAAAAATCGAAAAGATATCACCTATACATTTCACAAGAATATGAAAAACTCTCTGTTCAAAGAAACATTGATCAGAATTTAATTTTAATGCAATTTTGGATACCATTAATTCATTCACCTGCTTTAATCAAGAATTTACATTAAGAATAACTTTTTCCATGAAACTGATGCTTCGCAAAACTTAATTTTATCTCAGCATCAATAGACCAATGCTGACTCAACCCTAACCCTAACTTCTATGACTCTAACATTAATCTCACTAACCCTAACCTCCCTTTATAACCCTAATCTTAATCTCTCTAATTTTAACCTTAACTTCTGTAACCCTAACCTTAACATCTGTAACCTTAACCTCTGTAATCCTAACTTTAATCTCTCAAATTTTAACCTTAACCTCTGTAACCTTAACCTTAACTTCTATAACTCAAATCTTAATCTTTCAAATTTGAACTTTAGCTTCTGTAACCTTAATCTCTCTAACCTTCACCTCCCTCTTCAACCCAGCTCACATCGCACACACTTCCTTTTGTAGGGGTGTAAGGAGGCGATACCACAAATATTAATACAAAATCATTGAGTGAACAATGCTGTACAGTCTGTATTTTACATGTTAATCTAAAACACACACACACACACACACACACACACACACACACTTTAATCCCGATGTGGTGGCCATTAGTGCAGCAGTCGGAGTTGGGGATGGAGAGGGGAGAGAGGAGAGAGTGAGCGAGGCGGCCGAGGGAGGAGGACGGAAAAACGAGGCTTTTAAGGGATTTGACGGTGATTTGCAGCATCGCAGTCCTGCGGAATGTTGTTGCGCTTTTTATTCCACTTCGCTATAAACGTCACAGAACCTGGAAAGCCACGATTTCCCACGTTCAGAAGTGACGTGGAAGCGCTGCGCGGCTCCAGGGGGTCTTCTGACATCTGAAACTCTTCCGCAATTTCTCCGACTTAGTTCAGCCTCAAGCGCTTGAGATGCAAGACGGTTTCGTAGTTCTTGCAAAATCTTTCCCCGGGTTTTAGTGACATTTTAGCGACATAAAACGCTATTTTTTTTTTGGCACAGCTGCTTTTTCAAACAGATTGGGGGAGGTCTCTCCACAGAGCGCGGGAGCCAGTTTGAAAAGGTGAAGATGCAGGTTTCAGGTAAGCGCTCGGCATCACCTGGTCTTGTGGACCTGGACATCTTTCCACTCCTCCAACATCAGCATACATTTTTCTCGCAATAATGGTTTTACACATAACACCTCTTTAAAAGAATTCACATTCATTGTTGTCCACGCAGCAAAAAAAAAAAAACAAAACAAAAAACATCCACACAAAAATTCACTGCGCGTCCGAAAGTGAAGACGAAACGACAGCCGACGTTGTGCTCCTCCGTCCAACCTGCACTCACACTGTGGTTAGGAAAATGCGGCATTTTGATAAAACGCGCAAAAACTGTCGCCTTTCCTTTGAGAAATCACCTTTTAGCAAGCTTGGCAATAATTTGAAGGCGGCTTGAAAACGTGAAAACTTATAAAGTGCAAAATAACTGTCGCTGGAAAACTTAAATGCGCGCACACACACACTTGTAAACCCAGCTCCGTAGTGTGCATGGAGTGTAGTGTATAAAAATAATAACCAACCTGCAACCGTATGGCTGTATGGTAACATTTGCAAGGGATTTAATGTCTTTCGGTGACTTTACAATCGCAGGTCGGACGCAAAACGAATGACAGCAAGTGAAACGGCGCTGGTTTTATATAACAGCATGTGTTTGGTGCTGTGCTGCTTTTTGTAATTTTTTTTAGTAACAAACGCAGCTTTTGGAAATAGTGTAGCTACGTTTCAGCCTTTGTCAGATTTCCTTCCCTGTGCGCGGCCTGGCTGAGCTTTAAGCGTTCAGGGCAGCTGCGAGCACCGCTGCGGGCTCGTCCACGTCCACGGGAGCGCGCACTCCTCTCGCCAGTCGCTGCTGCCTCTTCCGACCAGGGAGCTCCTGACGTGCAGCTGATGAGTATTTTTATGTTGCGTTTAAAAAGATGTGTGGGAAGTTACGATTTGCAGGGGTTTTCAATGGCCTTCGGATGAAAATGACATTAAGGGCAGAAATGATCCATAACATTGATTTTTATCCTTGCAGTTCTCCCACATTTACTGAAGCCAGGTTCTAAACCTGTGATCTGTCACTCAAAGTCAAGACAAGCAGGTTAGGAAGGAGCCTTTAGTTCAAAATACTGTCAGACTTCTTACCCACATCCAGCATCTGAGTGCTGGCTGCTCTGGTTTCCCGTGAATAGTTTGGCAGGTAAAAACACAAGGGCAGATATTTACATTTGTCATGGATTTCACTGTATTTTTGACTGTTTGTACTTTCCTCTGGGAATGCAGTAGTTGCTGGGATACTGGGTGGTCCGCATTGTTGGGCAGTTTTTCCATTGACTACATTTTCAGTTTTTTGCAGAATTTTGAATAATGAATGCTGTATATTTTTCTGTATTGTGGAAGTGTAGCAGAGTAACTGCATGAAATAATTGCCTACGAAACAAAGTACATAACTGGCATGAATTTGCTTGTGCCGTCCTCCTGCTGTCTGCTAAGTGTTGAGAATAAATTTCAGTAAAACGGCCCATTGGCAGGTGTATTTGAACCTACAGCTGGAAAAACATCTACAAGTGTATTTATTGTAACATCTGGACATGGATTGTTAATGTTTGTAGATATATTTGCTGATCAAGCACAGATATACTTCACTGTAAATGAGGTTATGGACCCCAAAACTAAAAGCTACATATAATGTCACATTGGATGGCATATGGATACTGCTTAATGTTCTTATTTTTTTTAAACTGAGACAACATTTCCTGCATAAATGCATTTCTCTGCAGAAAACCGATGAGATCGTTCTGAAATAATTAGTTTTTCTACAGGGATGTTTCTCAATAGATCAGTTGAAGAACCTCACAGACATAAAATAAAAAGACAGGTGTGTCAGGGTGACAGGTAGCTGATGCTGATGTAATTCTTTCAGCCAGAATAATTTTGCAGAGAATGCACAGGATGTTTTATTCATGGGCATAACAGGGTGCTACCAAAGTGTTCGCCAACCTTAATGTGCCCCCCGACATGTTTGTTTTAACTCCTCTGAATGCTGCCAAAGTTATTTTTCACTCCTCCCAATACCTGACAAATTGTTATTCCAGTGATTTTGGATAAAGCTGGACAGATAAAATACTGCTGAGAAGTAAAGTTGCAAACAGAGAGAACTGCTGCACAAACCAATTCCCTAAAGTCCCATTTTTTTGCCTTTCAGATCAATTAAATCAATGATAATGAACAGGAATAATCTCTACGATAAATCCAGTTTTTGATCTTCAGTGGGTCTAATTTATTCATGTTTCGATAAATGAATGAGTTTAAAGTTAACAAGAAGAAAGTTGTTTAATGGAGATGAGTTCATGACTCCATCCATCCATCCACGAACTACTTAACAGGAAGCACTCTCCTTGGGTCAGGGTTGTGGTGGTTTGGAGCCTATCCCAGACTCACAGGGCACTAAGCTAGAAGATGACACCAAAGATGGCACAGCTGTCAATCACAGGGTGCGAATGCATTTACATGCGAATATTTCAAATTTATTTTTGGCCATAGATGGTAGATGTATTCAAAGAAATAAATAAGCATCGGATGAGACAGCAAGGAATCACAGGTCAACACTGATAATGAAGATTATTTTTAATTGACTAGTAATAGCCTTTTATCCTGCCATCTACAGGGAAGACAAGGACGGGCATGGATGATGCAGGAGAAGTCAAGTTTTATTGCCTATTGATATTCGTTCATGTTTGTTACCGGTTCCTCAAGAGATCTGGCACGTAGATGTAGTGCACGGGGCAGCAGGCCGCACGGTGACTATGTAGAGGGATTTGTAGGGCTCGGAGAAGAGATGCCAGTCACACAAGCACAGGTTGATGGTCATCAACTTGAGGGTCAGTAAAAGAGTTTATGTGCCACCTTCTACATTTTCATGCCTACATGACTTTTTTCAGGCTAGCTGAGATTGTTATTGCTAAAAATTGTCTTCTGGATTTCTTAAAGACCAATTAACCCATCACTGCTTGTTCGGTGAAGTCTCAAAGCTCCCCTCTGTGAACTTCCCTCCGCATTTTCCTCCACAGTTTTACAGTCAGACTGATGGTGGGTTCTCTCAGCCCGTTGTCACCGTACGCTTTATGCCTGCTGGGTTGCTGGGGTGGCTTTGTGACAGCAGAACACCTGCTTTAGGTCTCCATGGCTGCACATCCCTGTCTGAGCCTCTCCAAGTGCCCAGGTGGCCCCATGACATTAATCCCACCTTTATAGCCGGGTAGCTTTTAGGTCAATCGGTAGATTGTGCCATTGAAACCAAATATTGCCTTATATACCAATCAAAGGGACTAATGCTGCGTTAGTCTTACTTATACAACATTAAATTAAATAAAAATTCCCTCAGCTGCTTTAATTTCCAGCCCACAACAACCTGCTGAGTTAGAATCTAGGACATTATGTACTTATTTGAATTTTTGCAATTCATATTCTTTTAATCACTCGATAGAAGACCTTTATATTAAGTGGAAGCGGACCGGTTTATCTTTCCGTAAGGTCGGAATGTGTTAAGGCCGCACCGTTAAGCATTTTGTTTGGGCACAAACGCAGGTCCAGGTGAGAAATAAGTTGAGGAAAACTGCGGAGAAGAAAAGATTGTAAAGGAAGGTAGAGCACCATGTCAAAGGAAGATTGGAGAAATCGGAGAGCACGCAACATTCACGTGTGTGCATACGGTATATTGAAAAGGTTTGTTTTTCACCAGAGAATTTAAGGTCTTATGCAGATAAAGAAGAAGCAGTGTTCCTGCTGAGAGAGTTGACTTCACTGCCGAGCAACTTAAGAAGAGAAATCTTCATGAGGGAAGTACGGAAGCGAGGAAAGGGGGAGGCAACCTACGCAGCAGATTCATCTGAAGGTGTCATGAGAGAGAATGGAGTTATGCATAATGACAGGAGAATTGGACCTGAAAGGGAATGGTAGTCATCACATGCGTTCGTGGTTGATTTCACATGGCTTTCTTGAATCCTTGAAGGGTTAAATGCAGAACGGACAATAAAAATGCAAGCAGCAAATCTGTTAATGCGCCATGGTCACAACTGTCAGTGTGTGAGACACGCCGATTATGACTCTTGAGCTGTGGGGTTCCATCATGTACTGTATGACCTGTGGCTGGCGATTTAAGTGCCGTAAAGGATTGCATTTCCAGCATCACGAGTTAATGGTACATTAGTCTCTGGCTGTGTAGCTGCACTCCAGCTGTTTTCTCGATCTAGGAAATCTTCTTAGGTTGCAGTCAAACAGGTAGTGACGCACAGTATATGACCCACAGTAGATCTGACTACCAGGAGGAGAGTCCATAAGCCATTGCTGCTGTGTGTGAAGTTTGATGCTGTTGCCATGATGTCCCAAAAGACTTTCTAATGTTTGGTTAACCCAAAAGTAACACCGCAAAATAGTCAGCAGCAAGGTACAGTACCTGGAAAAATGGACAGAAAATTTTAAAATAAAACTGAGCCATTATTCACCCTCTTTTGACATTGGATATCTGTCTTTTTGTCCCACCTCATAGACATTTTTAGAACTTAAAGTACAAAGTGAGAGTCCTGCTGCAGAAAAGGTAGTGCCATTTTGGTGTTAGATTTCAGAATACGCACATTACTCTCGTAACAAGCGCAGTTCATTCCCGAGGATCCGGGTGTAAAGGGAATTCAGCAAATTTTCACCAAATATCCAAAATTATTGCCTTATTTTTCAAGATCATTTGACTTTGGTTGTGTTGAAAATCATATATGTTGAATCTGATTTAATGTGAAAAAAGAAATGATGTTCCAAAGTTCTTCTCTTGTGGCCAATTTTTTTGTCGATTTTACATCACGTTCAGGTTCAGTAACACTTTCTCCCTGGTTGCATTTTCTACCAACATCTTCTGGATCCTACTGCCTATTGTACAACAAGTGTTCTTGTCCACACTTGCAGGCCTCTCACTTTCAGTGTTTGAATGTTTTTTTCTCTCAGAAGATGGACCTTTATTCCTTTGTGCACACCGTGGTCTGTGGTTTTATTGGCAGGTATAGTTATTTCTGTATGATATGGTAAGGAATTTCCAATGTTAGGGTGACGAAAGGGTAATTCATCTGCTTTAGGGGTGTCTGATGACACAGCACGGATGGAGTGCAGGGGTAGAGGATATGAGGAATCTGAGGTCTGCAGAGTTTGTGTTCTTTCCAAGTTTATAATCTGAAGATGTGTGGAAAGAGGCAACGGTAAAGCAGATCTATACCTTCTCTTACTATAGCTGAACGTGACTTGACAGCATTTGCCTTTATCTTACCCTTGTTGATAGTGTACATTCTTAACTGCATGTCACAACTTCACCCAGATCAAATCATTCTGTAAAGAACTCACCTGTAAAACCATCCCTGTTATTCATACTCAGTGCATCTGCAATGTCTTATGGAGAAAGAGATGGAAAACATCATTACTATGATTATTTTACTGCTGTTTTTTTAACATGACTTACAATGTTAAGTTATTATACAGAGGTACCTAGGAATATTTTTCAGTTTTACAAGCGTGGTATTATTACTACAGCAGCTCACACTTACTTTAGTACTCATGGGTATTAAAGCAGGAGTGAGACTGAAACCAGCAACCTTCAGACTTCAAGACAACAGCTCTAACCACTATGGTTCTCTCAAAATTATAGAAAGATACAAGATTCATTGATCTGCATATGTTTACATAATATATTACATAATACAAGAAGAAATTTATTGTGACAAGGCATTGCGTTATCATGTCATGCAGTTCTATGTATCACACAGGACAAATAGTGTCACTGTTTCAATGTGAAAAATAACATCATTAGATTCAGATACATACATTAATTCATGTGACAAAAGTTGCACATACGCTCCACTGTTTAATTCAGGTTAAAATAAAACTGAGCCATTATTCACCCTCTTTTGACATTGGATATCTGTCTTTTTGTCCCACCTCATAGACAGTTTTAGAACTTAAAGTACAAAGTGAGAGTCCTGCTGCAGAAAAGGTAGTGCCATTTTGGTGTTAGATTTCAGAATACGCACATTACTCTCGTAACAAGTGCAGTTCATTCCCGAGGATCCGGGTGTAAAGGGAATTCAGCAAATTTTCACCAAATATCCAAAATTATTGCCTTATTTTTCAAAGATGAAGAAAGCCAACTGCAAAACAAGTCCAGAATATTTTAGGTTTTCTGTACATCTTTACAGCCAGGCTTAAGCACCACATGCTTAGAACTGCTTATACATGACACATTTCCCTGAATCTTTTCCCTCCTTCTGCCTATTTTCCTACTTTGTTTTTATTCTGTTCCCATTTTACTGCTGCGTTTTCTAAAAGCTGATATTTGTCAAATCACAGAAAACCTTTTGTAACGGTATTGCACCTCCGAAGAATTCTATGCATTTTATCAGTTCAAATTTTGTGTAAGGCTTACCTTTGTCTTGCTCGCAAGACTCACAAGATTTCTGAGAGTGGTTACACGCTACCTGACAACCGAGATGCATTGGAGAAGTTATGCCCTGTGTAGTGGTCTGGATGCCACTCATTTTGTATGGTGCTTCATGTTGCCAAGATGCTTAATTTAAATTGAAATTTTTGTGCCCATAAGGTTTTTTAACCTTTACATGGGCCTGGTGTCTCAGTTCAAGGACTTGTCTATCCGCTGGTGAAGCTGTGAGCTTTACAGCTGTCTGTCTGTAGCTGTGTCTCTTGGCTGGATTTTAGCAGTGCACACTGTTATGAATCACTGGGGTTCATTTTTGTATTTTTATTAATTAGCTGTGAAGCAGAAGCTTTTATCAAAGGTGACATAAATGGTTAGCAGTTTTTCAAAATGTGTTTCTTTATACAGCTACTATTCTCGAATCTATTCAGTCAGCTCATATTTAGTAAATAGTGGTTGATAGTTAATAGTTCAACACACTCATACCCCCTGAGACTGAACCAGCCAGCAGCTATTTAGTCTTCTTTATTTTTTGTGGCTTATGCCTTTGTCCAGTGACATTTTACCAGTGACTTTCTCCCTTTATTCGGTAGGTTATTTTTGCTGGAGGAATTTATATTAAGCACTTTTTTCCAACATGCAGGTTTTTGAATCTTGGCTTGCTAAGTGACAGCCTTAACCACCACACTACCTACTGCCTTCCTAGTTATGGAATGAGGCATTTAACAACTTTATTAGTTAAATGTTTTGGGCAGCTGTGCCACTAGGTCCACCAGCTGACTACCATCATGAAGCTGTTCAGAAGAAAAAGATGCCTGGATGCCATTGGTAAAGTAGTCAGATGGTACTGATGGGGAATGAGCCATGAGGTACCATGAGGGACAAATTCTCTCCCTGCTGTTAAAATTGTGTGTGGCATCAAATTTTGGCTTACAAAAAAGATATCGGTCAACTATTTTTTGTAAATGATTAAAATAACCTACCTCTGGGAGTGTTAAAATGATTTATTTTGAAAAAGGCTTTGAACAGTGAATGAGACATTGCAGTGTGTTGCTAGATATTTTGGCTCTAAGGTTTGCATTCTGTGACAATGATGCTTCGCGTTCAAGTAAGAGTGCACATTTGGGTAAGGTGAGGATACACATTTGATGGATGACTCAGTAATGTGAGCCTATGTCCACACAAATGGCTCTCGGACATCATGGTCTGTGTCTTTGACTAATGTGAAGCTTCTCTGTTCTGACAAATTAATTGGAATGCATTCTGTTGTCTACCAGTATGAAAAAAGGTCATCCAAGATTATGAACCCAAGTTTCCTGAAAAAAGAAACACTGCTTGGTGCAGCTTGAGCAGCAGTGGAAGACACTGGAAATATTTCCAATTTACAGCTTGTGAATATGAAATACCATTTTGACATTAAAACTGTGAAAACATCTTGTAGGTGAACGAGATAACTGGTTGAACTGAGAGGAAACGTAGTAAAGCTATAGTCTTCCGGGCGGCAGGTATAACAAGTCTGTTAAAGGCAAAAGGTTTATAAGATCTTCAAGTAATATCTCACATTTTTGCAAAATGCAATAAAAATGCAGTATATCAAGTTACTGGACGCAAATAGCCAATATAGAATGTTGTTTGTACAACAATTGCATGCCCTGAATCTTTAGCAAAATATGATCATTAAATTCAAATTAACTACACTTGCAATTTTATTCCCTGTGGAATGTTGAATCATTTTTTTTTTTACAGTAGTTAACACAGGAGGTGATACATCCTTATTAATCCAAAATATCACTCCTTCCTTATCTGTTTCAAAGTATTTAGCATTTTTACATAATATGAGTAATTGATGAAAAAATGTACAGTATAATTTTTAAGATATGTATTTTTTAAACACTTGTCTGTGCACACAGTTAAAGCTTTGTGCATGATATTATTTGCTAAGCAGAGTACAACATGAGCGCTACTGCTTAAGTTGGAAGAGTTGGAATATCAGTAGTTATATCTCACAATCCATGAGAAATACCAACAAACAGGCCTCACAAAGTTGCACATACTGACGAATGGATAGTTTATAGGTGGGTCTGACACACAGATACAGTCGAAGAGACATATTTAAAACTTATTACTGATGACCGACCTTGGGCTCACAAAATTTGGTATCATTTATTTAGTCATTTATTGCCAACTTTTTGCCTCATCATCATGATACTGTGTGCTGACCAGTCAGTGGTAGTAAAAAGACACACACACACACACACACACACACACACACACACACACACAGTGGACTGGGTGGTGAAATACACCAGTTTTGTTGCACTGGGGCTTCTTTATCACTTTAACAGGCTAAGCAAGAAGATTGCTGACATAAGCCAGCACTGATTTAATGTCCATTCTATACAGAGAAAGCAATAAGTTCCTTTGCCTGGTGAAAATACATCCTCTATACTGTGTTATTGTCTTGTAGACAAGCATAATGACCTTTGTTAATTTTTTTTTAACTTTTTCATCAGCATAACTGCACTTTTTGTCTGAAGTTTACTTATTTGGCTCTTTAAAATTATTCACAAGGCATTTATATAGACAAGTACATGGAGCTTGTGTAAGACTGTGATGATAGACAAGTTACACTGGTTTCTTTTGCATTTTCAGGGAATTTTTTTGGTTCACTTTCAGTGCTTTTGCTTTCATTTGATGTATTTCTTGATGTCTTCTTCTCATGTTGGCCAATGTATCTGTGAGACACATAATAGCACATAATAAACAAAACAGAATGCATGACTTCTCTATGTACAATAAATTTATTCCTTCAGTCATCAAAATACTTTTAAAAGCTTTAGCTGTGTGATAAATCATACTACATATCTTTCCCAACATTTGAAATAATAGATTGTGATTCTGCATCTGGGCAAAGGCTTAGTATACTTTCAGTGTTGCAGCTTGGTTTGAAGAAACCAGCACAGGCTGCACAGTCAGAGTGCTTATGCATATTGTACATTGTATTGGCAGCAAAGTCTATCCAGGGTCTAACACCCTCTTAAAGTTTGCTTTTAAAAAGTGCAATTTTAACGGTTAAAAAAATTGAGATTTTTCACTGTCCAAATGCTTATTTTTGTCACAACATTCACAAGAGAGGTTTATTTAAAATTTATTCCCATCAACATGCTGGCGTCAAAGGGTGGAACTGCCTGCCCCTAACAGACAGAGACTAGAAGAAGCAGTGTCTCCAGTTTATTTACACGTAATCTTGTCTTTACAGATTTGAGCTATTTTATCACTACGAAACTGACACTGACAAAAGTACAAGAGAAAACAGCGCCAGTTTCGTTTAACATTCAGAGCTCTGGAGCTGCTAGTTTCCTACATGCGGTAGGGACGCAAGTATTAAAGATTACACTTAATCTCTAAATGGCTGGCAGCTGTAGATGTCCTGCAATACGGCCCTACGCAGCGGGAAGATAAAGCTATAGGAAACAGAAGTGGGCCATTTACTGTGGAAGCACAACCAGGAAGATGTGGCTGTAAGCTTTTTGATTCAGAGTGCGGCAGTGTGGCTTCAGCTATTTGCAAAGAGATGAGAGGCAGAAACAGGTGCCCCTAGGCACCGACTGAGTAGGCAGTGAAGCAAGAAAAGAAAAGAAACGTGCTGTACGGTTTCAGCAGTGCCACAAAGCAGCAGTTTCTTCAGTGTAATCCATCTAAGATGCGGGAAGAAAGAGGGAGAGAATTAACAACCAGTCTGGCTACAAAACTGCTGTATGTAGCAACTATAGTGCTGACGATTTTTCCAACTCATGACAACTGGCTGTCATGAGAAGAATATTTAAAAAAAAAATTTCTTCAGAGAAACTGAATAAAACAAGGGCCACTACCCATGCTGAGATGGACTGGTGTCCCACCTAGGGTGTAGTGCCCTAGTCTAGCGCCAGATGATTCTAGGATAGGGTCTCGACGGCCGTGACCCCAACCAGAATATGGCGGCTCAATAATGGAATGGGGGCTGGATGGAGACCATTGCACCAGCACTGAAATATTAAAACAAATACATGCTTTGCAAAGAGAGACTTTTTGTGTGATGGCTGTGAAGTGGAAGAACACATAAGACATGAGCAAGCCATCTCCTTTTTATGCACGTCTCAGATCACTGAATTCCCAACTGGAGTGCACAAAGATTCTACATTTAAGCTATTTTGGATTTTTTCTCAACACTGAGAAGCACTGTGAGGTTGCGGGGGAAAAAACCTTTATAAATACTGCAAGCACTTTAATGTGAAGGCTGCAGTTATTCTTTGATTTGGCTGCACCAGTTTGGTCTGCTGTGGCTGCAGGAGGGATTTTGGTACGTAGTAACTGATCAGTTGCTTATTTCTACCAAGGTGTCTAGCATTTTGTTTGGTCTTTTGGAGGGCGCAAGGTGTTTATTACAAACAATGGTTTTGGCAGCTATGGGTTGTGTAATAGCAGCAAGTAGTGAGGAGCCTGTAGTTGGATCCTATAAGCATACTCATATTGCATTAAATAAATGCAAGAAATATCATATTAATGAAACTGCCAGAGATAAATGAAGCAGGTAACTAAGATTTTAGTGTAGGAAATTTAATAAAAGTTTAATTCGGGGGCCGAAATGACATAACATTTAAATTTGAATGTGCAGACTATAATGCAATATGCTAATTACATTGTATTTCCATAAAATATAAAATAATTTTACCTCCTCTGCTCATCCATCTGTTATACTTTATCGTTTCTCCTGGGCAGGGTCATGGTGCTCTGGCACCTATCCTAGAATCACAGACGCTGGGCTGATTTCCTCATTTGTGGTCTAGGTAGCTGACAAGCTGATACAATAAAAGAAATGCATGTAAAGACGTCCAAAAGAACTGTTAGAACTCCAGCTATAATTTCTTATATAAATGCAATATGAGGTGTGAAATGTTTTGTGATATTCTCGGCATACAGTGATTTGACAATATGTTCGCCTAGTTGAAATACCAGTCAAATTATATTTCGTACTATTTCTTGTGAGAATAACTGTCCTTCCAGTATGTATAACGCAAGTACTAAAATACTGTTTTTGTGACCTGAAGTACTTTTCAGCAGAGCTTTTAAAGATCATTTTCTGCATATAAATCTCCTTAGTGGAGACATCAGTTAGTCAGCTGAAGACTGTTCTTGAGTGACACATTCAATTGCCATTATTTTTTGCGTTAAATAGTGGCAGCATTTATGCATTATACAGGATTAATAATGTAACCTAAATAATATTGATACTAACACGAAAGCAATATTGTATAAAGATTTTGTTAGTCTTGCCCAGGGCATAGATTCCTAGCTTAGTGCCCAGTGATTCTGAATAGACTCTGGACCACTGTGACCCTGACCAGGACAAGGGTTTAAAGACAACGGATTAAGACCATCACTCCAGGTTACTCCAGATCAACATCTCTTGTCTTCATGGTTGTCAAAGAGGAATAGGGAATGAAAATTCATTGGTTTTTCTTTGGATAAGTCATGTCATGTGAATACTGCAATTGGGAAGTGCCATTGAGTCATGTCTGACTGCTAGGCAACTACTGGTATGGTTTTCAAAGCAAGGAGGGACAGAAGTGGTTTGTCATTGCCTTCTTCCGGCATATTTTTTCCTTAGAAGGGGGGCAGACACAGAGGAAAACATACAAACACCACACACACCCCTGAGCTGGACTTGAACCCCATATCAGGCAAGCAGGCCAGGACCTGTGAGACACCAGCTTACCCCACAGCACCATGTTAACGTTTAAACATACAACAAAGTTTCAGAAAGGGGAAATCAGTATTATTTTAAACCCCTCTCTATGCCCACTTGTAAATCATATTGCAAGTGTAAAAAAACCTCACAGGCCTGCGTACTACCATTGTTTCCAACAGCCCATGCCCCTCCTGTCCTGTATAGCTGTGTCCTACATAGGGGTCAATAACTTCAACAAACAGCCAATCCAAGCCCTGCAACAAACTTTAAGCTAAGATGGAATCTACATTAAAAAGTCACTGAAATACACACCCACAGTCCAATTCTTACTGTACCTCTCATGGAAAAAACAACTACATTCAGTACATAAATGCTAAGATAAAATATTATATATCATTTTTATATGATCTAAATCTATTTAGTGACCGTACAGATGGAATATATGAACCTCGGTTCTATTTTAATGAAATGCTTTTTTATTATTCCATGTTTTTTGAAAGTAATTAGAGCGAACGTTGCACCCACAACTTCGAGGCAGAAAATAAACACTGCACTCCAAACAGAACACCCACGTGTCACACAAGTGGCGGATGGAGAGGCTGTGCCTCCATTATAATTACTCTTGCAAAATAGGCACCATAGACTGCTGGTCTGGTTTTAGTAAAAGTTATTATTTGTTTAATGACTTTCAATAATTTTCTTTTTTTTTGGGGGGGGGGGGGGTTCGCCAGAATCATTTACTTTCTCTTGACAACATTTTGCATATCACAATTGACTTTTTGTTTAGCTGATCAAATAGAACACGTATTACTGCCCTAGGAGCTGCCAGATTAAACTCAAAAAGTCTGAGCAGTCCTGTTATGGAACAAGGCAGGGGATATGAGAGCATTTCCTGTCAGAACCCGAATGCAGGTATACACATCAAACCTTGTGATTTTTTTAGCACATAGTTGTTGTCCATATGCCTGTATCAGCTGAATATGCACCCATACTTACGTGCCAAAAGCTACTCTTTTGCACGTACAGCCATGCAGGCATCTTCTAAGCTCTACAATGGAAGCTTCATTTGTTGGTAAAGATACCACAGGGTCACTCTCCCACAGTCTTGCCCTTTTGTCCCCCTGCTACAACAGTGCCTTTCAGTAATACATTCTTCTCCATCCTATTACCTCTCCTTTCTCGATCTATAAGGGCAACTGCTTTTGGAACTTCTCACCATCGTGGTCCTGATGCTGCATTCACCCAGGCTTCTATACGAAATGATCGAAACGGCCTGAATATGGAAATTTGGAACTCATGTGATGCAACTCCAACACTACAAAATCATTCAAAATTTACAGATTAACAAATTATGTGACATCCATTATTAAGTTTGCACATCAAAAAAGGAGCCTGACACTTCAGGAATGGCTAGCAGTGGAGGCAACTGTGATTCATTCGTGCAAAAGGAGAATTTGCTCTACCCATCTAGTTTTAACAGCTGCTTATCCATTTAGCATCCTGGGCAGCAATATGTGTGTTCAGGATTATATGTGGATCATCACTCTGGATATGTTTGCAAGAGTGTAAATACTCAGAAGTTGCCACAATGAAGTGCACTGGCATGCAGCCAAGAGTGTGTACGTGGCGTATGTGTATAGCATTTAAGCAGATGAATGGCCAAACGCTGAGTGTCTGAGTCAGAACAGAACGCGAGTTACAGGCAGATATGTAAACTGTTCTATGCAGTTCATATGCATAAGGGCAGTTGAAATCTGACAATTTTGTGCTTTTTCTGGAATTTCTCCAGCTCTGATTCCAAAATGGCAAGACAACTGTTATACAAGCAGAAATAAAATCATATAAAATATGATAATTGATGTGTAGTGTGATTTGAAAAGCTGATCTCCATACCATACCATGGCTTTCTTCCATACCTACAGCTAATACAATGCAAATGAAAGTGAGTGTATTGAGGTGCAAAGCGTAATATTATCTGATTCTGCTGCAAAAGAGACCAAATTCAGTTAGATTCTATTTATCATGCCTATGCAGTTGTGCCCTAAACTAGTCAATGTACTCCTAGTCACCTTCTTGTTACATGGTAACCTGTTGATGATGATACTAAGAATTCTGACTGCAAAGGAAATTAAGCTTTGACTAATTCTCTTCTTTTTCTGTGCTCACAGATGCATCAGGAAGGTGAAACTCTTTGCTGATTCTGTGTTCACGCCAGCATTTTTCGGTGATGACCATGACGCCACACTCCACGAAAACTCTGTTACGTCATTCCTGTGGAATACCTTGGGTGCTTACCTGGAGTGCCAGTCGCTTGACCACATGGTTCCATGTCCTATGGATGTTGTGGATGTGGATTCTGAGTCAAGGCCTGGGGGCCCACCAGGGCACCCAGCCTCACTCAATCAAAATAGAGGGAGATATAACCCTGGGGGGTCTTTTCCCAGTACATTCCAGGGGACCAGCAGGAGTACCCTGTGGAGAAATCAAGAAGGAGAAGGGTATTCATAGGATGGAGGCTATGCTCTATGCCCTGGATCAAATCAACAGTGACCCAGACCTACTCCCCAACATCACCCTGGGTGCACGAATCCTTGACACCTGTTCTCGAGACACCTATGCCCTGGAGCAGTCACTCACATTCGTCCAGGCGTTGATCCAGAAGGACACGTCTGACGTACGTTGCTCGAACGGCGAGCCACCCATCATCCGAAAACCGGAGCGCATTCTGGGGGTCATTGGGGCATCAGCCAGTTCGGTGTCTATTATGGTTGCCAATGTCCTACGACTCTTTGAGGTGAGAACCCTCAGCACATATTTTCTCCTGGATTATGTTGAGCCTCTGGCTCTGCCCCTTCTTATCCTTCACTGCAGCACCTTTTGTCATGATTTTTTTTTTAAAGTTTCTAAAAACAGGACTTGTGTAGTCGTGCCAGCGACTCCCCGTTGTTTCACAATCCACTTAGTGAATCCACCCAGAGCACAGACGGTTCCTGGGTCTGATTTGGGTTGTTGCAGTTGCCAGATTGCACACTTTAGAGTACTGAGACTGTGGATGCTGGGAGTGTGAATAATCATGTTTACTGTCCCAAGTAGCTAAGGGGTCCTCATGTTGATTCAGTTGGATGACAATAAAGCATTTTCTTTTTGCTGAATGAGAAGCAACAAACTGCTCCTGGTGAGAACCTTCTCCTCTGTGCCGTTCGTCATGGCTTTCCTTCCTGGAGTGAGTGGTGTTGGATTGATCATTGCGGATCTTACCGGCAGCTGGGCAGTGACTGCTGCTCTTAGTCTGATCCTCAGAGCTGCAATGCTCGCTTCTGGAAAGTCTGTATGTGTGTTTGAATGGCTACAGCGGTGTGGTTAGATGCAAAAAAAAAAATGTATTCATAAGTTGCAGCTGAATTTGGTTGATAATGAAAAATTTTCCTGTACAAAGCAATCTCACCCTCTGAATCTTTAGCAAATATTTGATTTTGCCAGTCTTCTACAAAGGATACAGCTTCATAGCAGTAGCATAAATGTGAAACCTCCCTCAGGAGTGGCATTTTGTATTCTGCGTATACTTTCTGCTCCTAAAAATATATTTATCTCTGATAAGGCATCATAAATCACAGTGGGTTTTGTACATAGCCAGATTTGGAGCTATTGTTTTTCGAGAGTTGTGTATGACAGGTGAGAAATGGAAAACAAGTGCAGCACCCGATATCCGTGTGGTGTCTAGTTTAGCAATATGAACTCATGTTTTTGTTACACAAAAATTGGAACATGGCTGTCACCGGAGAAGGGGAGGGCCAGCCTTCACAAAAAAATAGTTCCGCAAGGTCCCAGGGCTAAGGTTTGGGATTTTTAGATGATCTTTTCAGGGTATGAAATGAACTAAATGTATTCAGAGCCTGAAGAAAAATCACAAAGAAAAATTCAAATGAGCATGTTTTCAAAATGCCCTCAACTGTGCTTTCTTACCTGTTTCAACCCGTTCCAAAGGACCATCAATCAATCGGCTGGTCTTGGCTTGGATCATGGAACATTGCTATCTGTCGAATGACTAATTTTCAAATGTGCTTCCAACTGTTTAATGCATATGCAATTGCATTGATTCCCCCCCCCTTTTTATGATTCTTCCACAAAAAGGACACATCCTACATGGCTCTTATATAAGAACACATACAATGATGGAAAACAGTCATTGTATTTATTTTACTAAATTTAAACCTCAATTTCACTTTTCTGTGCTAACACACACACACAATATAAAATATATATATAGGGCCTTTCACTTATGTCCTACATTAAATAATTTGTACTTTTGGTGAGACAGTTTCACCATGTGGATGGCATTAATTCTGCTCATCAGAAATGCAGTGTGATTCATGACTTGTAGTGTAATTACATTTTGTAGCACTGCCTTTGGAAATCGCCATTATCTGCACCCCAAACCCATAACCGAGCCAAAGTAATTTCCCGTCTTAATAACTTCTTAACTGCACCACCTAGAGTACCGTATTAATTAACGAAAGGCCTTGATGAGAACTGCTGGCACAAAAAAACACTTGGACGTATAAATCTTATCTGCCCCCCTACTAACAGCTCCCTTTTTTCATTATCGCACTTGTTAACGTGTTACTTGCACTTAAGTAGCCGACTCTAATAAATGTATTTAAGGTTTCGATAGACTTTTTTCACGAGGTGTTTGACCCCTCTGAAAAAAACTTTTTCCATATGAATGCTGCATTGATTTATTAGTCAATGTACGGTATGAATATATTGTTGGTATATTACACTGTATCAAATTGCAAAAATGCATTACAGCTGACAAATGGAGCAGATATAACCAACCAACCAACCAACCAATCAATCAATCAATCAATCAATCAACATGCCAATTAATTAATTAATTAATCTATCGATTAAATAATTATGTGATAACTAATTTAGTTCAGGTCAGCCAACTAAGAGTGCAACTGTGGCCCTTATCTACAGTGCAGCAAAATTGCAAAAATAAATGCGCCACTGGTTTTGTTTGGTGTCACAGCACAAGGACGTCTAAGATATCTGAAACCTCTAGAGGGGTCAGATTAATCATCAAATACTTTAAATGGATGCTTGTAAGTTTTTACCCATCTTTAAGGCATGAAAATGTCAGTAAAATTTTGATTTATTTCCTTAACTGTGATGCACACTATCCTTTTTGTATGAGAATGGAGTTCTGCTGTATAATGTGTTGTCTCAGATCACCAGTTCTTCCCTGATGTCCATGCTGTATTGAGTGGAATATTAACCAAATGCTAGATCTCTAATAGACATACAGTGTTGCTAGAATGGAAGACGTGTTGATAATTTAATAGGACTGCAGGTAGGAGATTTATGAAATAACATTCTGAAGTTTTTATTTTTGCCTTTATGAAAGTTCAACCTGTACATATACATATGATCAGCTGGTCACTGGCATGACTACACAAGTCCTGTTTTTAGAAATCGGATGGATTGGTGTGTGTGTGTGTATGTGCGTGTGTGTGTGTGTGTATCAAATGGTTTCTTAAAACAATCAAATTCTGTGCTCCCTTTGTAACAGCATACTGAATCTCAGGTGTGTTGACTCTGTTTTGGACTTTGTTCAGTGGAGTACAGAGAACCGAGCTATCTTGTTAACAATACCACCGCATATTCTTCGGGACTCATTTTGCTTGAGAAACATTGAGATCGGCAAAGGCAAATTTATGCTTAAAATTCCAGTAAAGTTGATTACATTTTATATTGTTATTCTGAAGATTTTTGCATGTTCAAGTAGAACACTGGATTACATATCTAAAAATAGGACAACTGGCAGAAGAATATATTTTGGATAAGCAGTAGACCTGTTCTGTGACACCCACTCATAGTAATATGTGATGCAGAGTGGGCGATTTAAAAAAGCATGTAAAAAAAAACATTAGCCCATGCCCTTCAAGCTGTGTTCCAGCTGTTTTTTGCTCTGTAAATCTCCTTATGCTACAACCATGTTATGGTGTATACTTTGGCGCTGGGGGCGCAGAGGACTGTTGAACGCAGCCCTGTAGTGGTCGGAGCATTGAGCTGGCCAGTCTTAGTCAGAAGCGACAGGCATTTGCTTGCTATCTGTCATTGTGATTTTGGAAGGGACATCAGGGATCTCAGAAGGAGAGAGACACCCGAAGGCAGTGACAGACACACAGAGAGAGAGAAGGTGAAAGATATCTAAATGCATGTGCTGCAGCTATTGGACTGACTTCAGACAAGACTTGTGTTATGTAGCCAGCGTAATTATTTTAAAGGTTTTATTTAGAAAGACCCGTGACTCAAATAATTGCTCAATATGCCAGCATGTGCAGAAAACATGTTGAGTTATGTGTAGAGTTTGCCATCTAAAATAAAATGTCCTTTGCTTGCAATTTCATTCTGAATAGCCAAACAATAACGCCATACGGCCTTTCCACATAAATTGTGCAGTGCCCCGTATGTTTTGACAAACAAGTCAAGCTGAGAATAAAATTATTACCCTTTGAATAAGAATTATCAAATGGCACATTTCCTGTGTGCAATAAATTTTTCTTTGTGTGAAAGTTTGGATGGCTTTCTGTGTAAATGACTTGCTTTAGTGGTTTAGTGAAGCGTTTGGATTTACTGCTGACATAAGTGTGTGTTGTGCTGCTGGAAGAGTGTGTGGCGAGGGAGTACGCAGAGGGGAACATTTTTTTCCGACTTGGGTTAGCTGAATACAAACTTTTTAATCATTTTCTTAATTCTCAGAGGTGCTCTAATGTAGCTGATGGTTACTTGGAGCTTAATGAACTTTCCGGGAAGTTTTTCAGTTTGTGATTATGTTGTAAAAATGGTAGCTGCATTAAGCATCAGTTTTACTCTGCACGCACACCCATCCAGCACTGGCTGGAGTAGGCGACCGCATGTCATATCTTAAGCACTAACTTTATATGTACATATATTCTCAGTATATATGATGAACCTGTTTAAAATGGACTGCGCTGACCTTGTCTCAGTCCCCTCTCTTACCAGACTTGGCAGTAATTTGGCCTAAAAAATACTTGCCTCTATGTTACACGCAGCTCCTCCAGTATGTTGAAAATATTAACTACAGACACATAAAGACATGACAATTGGTATATTGTAGTTATTCAATAATTTGCTGTAAATCCCCCATTTCGTTATATAAATATTTCAGGAATTAAGTATTAGACTGGTTGTGTGCTTGGGGCGATGCTTGGTCTGCTTTCCATTTAGAGTCCTCTGGAGAGCTCTCACCAGCCATCCACCAAGGTTGCCGGACCCCCAGTGGGGACCTACTGTACAAAATAGAGGTGGAGTGGCAGTGAGTTTTCAGAAAACTGCCCGTGGGGTGCAAGTTGGTGGGTGTTTATATATGCATATCCCTGACTGATGCCCGGGGGTGGCCATGCGTTTGGTCCAAACTTTAAGCTGTATTTTAATGTATTCATTAGTGATAACCATTTCTCCAGTGCAGGATCATGTTCATCTGCAACCTCTCCTGAAAGCATAGGAAGTGGGAAAGGATCCACCCAGCCCACCGGAAGGCACGATATATGGACACATACATTTTTCAAGCTACTTTCATGTTCCTTCTCATGTATGAAGTGCAGTTCATCCTCGCATGACTGGAATAATGGAGAGAGAGTGGGGCCAGTTATGCAATTGCTAGGTCATGCCTGTGTATTATATTCAGTAAATACAGTGCTTTTATTAACTCATCATTGGCATCGTTGTCTATACGCTAAGGAACAACCACATAGAGTGCAGAAAAAAGCGACGACCGTGATGGCACTTCTTTACCTTTCTTATCAAATCTGCATTTATAATAAAATATTATAATCAATATTGTTACTAAACATTTTATGCAAGTGAATATATTTAGATTTTGGAATTAAGAATGATCTGTTTTCTATTTAATTTTCAGTGCAGTTTTTCTGACAAAAATAAAAAATAATGTTACGATGGATTGAACCGTGAGGTCATTCCAGTGTCTGGCCAGGCATGGTCCAACCATGCGAAGATTAGCTGTACAGCCAAGTTGTCACCAGGCACCGTGGAGCAGCACTCTGTTTCACATTGGTGACAGAACGCCACTTTCCAGCCGATTGTTCGGCAAACCCCTGCCGCACGACAACATTTCTGACACATTTATGAAAACAGAGCGGCGCTCAGACCTCATGTGCACTCTCTCACACTGCTGCGTGTTTAATTTATCGGAGAGCCGGCTAAAGGGAGCCAGACAACCACACGCATATTCCCTGTCATCTGCACTTATTCTGATTACAAACAGGTCACGGAATGACAAAAGGCAAAAACAGCCCTGTCAATTCCACTCATACTGCCAGAGAAACCCATTGTTGACCTGGCAGTTGCATAATCGTGGATTGGACTGTAGGGCAAAGGAAGAGATGTGTGGCGAACCACAGCAGATTATTTTTTAATGAAGAGACCATGCTTTTTGGCTAAAAGAGCAGTGTCGGGTGCTAAATTTTTCAAAGTATACGGTGCTGCAACTTGTACGTGTCAATATTCGCTTTGGATTCCGGGCTCTATATTGCGACTTTTATCGAATCAAATTTAAGAGCCCTTTCCTCCTAATGTGTCCATGAGAGCAAATGAAAAATTCACGTCCGATAATTGTGAACTCTGTTCCTGACAAATGAAACCATTTACCTGAAGTGCTTGCAGAACTACTGGCCGATCCCTTGAGCTCAGTGATGAATTAGATGGCCTTTATTTTGAAGTGAAATCCCTGCATCCCCGCTGAAGGAGGGATATTTGCATATCAAGTGAAAAAGCACATTATAATGGAAAGGAATCCTGTATGAAGGCCTTTTGCTCTCCACCTTTGATTTAAGAACAGTAAGGATGGGTTAGTTACCTGGGTTGTCATGCATTGGCACAAAAGATCATTTCATTTGTCTCCTCTGTGACAATTGCTTGTTGCATTGCAGGTCTTAATGACACTTGGCTCACAATAAGTCATTTACTGGCAGCTGAGAGGGCAGATAAGGCATCACACAGGTTCTGCCTTGTGTGTTAGGGGAGCCTTCCTGGACATTAAGCCTCTATAAGTAGCTCAGACCTCCAGCAGTATTTAAAACAATGGTAAAGTAAACAAAAATGCTCTTTGATTCCCTGCTGTAATGACACCCAGCTACTGTCACAGAAAATCTATTAAAGGGATTAAAAAGATGGACACAGAGCGGGTGGAACTCAAGCATTTACATGAGTTTCAAACGTAAAAATGCATTTGGATTGTAGCGGAATTCAACTCCACAGCACTCTTCTCAAGGCTTCTTGAATCAGTGCATGACGGCTGAAAGGAAAAATATTGTCCCGATCATGGAGGCACACGAAGTTTCATCCATGACACCAGTAGGTAGTGTTTCTAGGACAAACGCGACTTGTCACGGTTTTTGAGCGTGTAGGCTTCGTATCGTTTGGCATGTTGACACGGTTGCTTGCAAAATCAGACACCGTGTCATCAAAGGGATGACCTGTTTGATGTACTAAGGTGTTCTGTAATGCAGTGAAGTGACAATTCTCCCTAAAAGTGGTGCTTCACTGCCGTACTTCACGCTTACTGGACAACCAATAACAGATCACTCATTGATAAGCCGTATTAGTGGCTGAAACATTTATTGATCAAAAGTGACGGGTGTCAGTGTTCATAACATCTGAGTGAAATCCATCTGCAACCTGACCTCCATGGCATAGTTGGATGCTGTCCAGCCAGAGAGGCTGCATATTTAGAACTGATGTAAGGCTGTCTGACACTGAATCTAGGGATTTTTTTTAGAAAGCTTTCATTTGGAAATTGTATTGAAAGCTACATGTTTTATTAACTGAAATGCAATGGGCTCTGAAGTAGGAGTGCCACTGGTTCTCTGGTGAATAAAGGAACCATCTTCACTCGTACAAATGTGCAAGATCCCATACTTTCTTTGTCTAATGAGATTCTATGGTGAGAAATTAAAGTGGGTGTATAATAGACAACAGGGATTCGATGAGAAACCAGGACTGGGGTTTCTATGTGGCGAATGAGTGTGCTGCTTGCAGAACTCCATGTCTTCAGGTGGAGGTGTGAGTTTGTCAAAGGGGGCCTCTCAGAACAAAGCTCGGTGGCTTTCATTAGATTTACAGTCTAATTAAAAATCACCACTTCCTTTGCTCTCCTGCTTATGTGAATCCTTTTGACTTGGGGAGGTAGAGCACCAGCTTGGCTCAAGGGACAGAAAAATGTGCATCGGGGTAAACAGAACTCTGAGCAAACTTTACTTGAACTTCATTTTGCCTCTGATGTAGTTGCTTTGGTAATGGGCTATAGTGTGCCAAGGTAGTTGCAGTGCTGGGTAGAAAATTGAACTAGGTGCACCGTGAAAGGGTGCATAAATTTAAAAAATGTTATGTTTAGTCATTGTGGCAGGTTCTGGTTCAAAGAAAGGTGGTGACGGTGTGCTAACCTACTGCCCTCAAAGCCAGGACTAAGCCACCATTAGCCTTATTGTATTTAATTTACAATATATCTACATACAGAATGTCTAGGATGCGGAGACAAACCATTATTGTGATTGAAAAATGGCACGTGTAATCCGTCATATGAGTAAAACATGGTGTCTTTCATGTGAGACCTTTCCTGAAAGTCAGCACGAGTGCAATGCCAGACGTTCGTGGTTCGACTCAGTCGGACCGCCCCATAAAACAAAGCAAGAAGCGCAAATGTGAGGATGTTTTTCTGGGCTTGCGGAAAGAGTTTCTCCGAAGAAAGAGTTATGACAGAGGTCTGTAGGGACAAATCCCATGTGGACCCCCAGTATTAAATATATTATGTGACTAAAAGTGAAGAAATGGCAAGCTTGTCTCTCTGTCTCCCTCCCTCTGTGCTTAACTTCATTCGACTAAAACCCCTCTAATCCGTTCAGATAATCTGTCAAATGGTTTCTCCCTCATCTCTCCTTTCCTCCTCATGACCCTCTGTGTCTGTCAACCTCCCCCCCCCCGGTCTGGCCTGTCTACCCAGTCCAACCTCCAACATAACCCCTTTCGCAAAGACCCAGACAAGCACGCTGAATTGGGGTTCTGCGGCCATGAGGCCAAGCTCATTACTCTAACGCTAAGCTGACTTATTAAGAAACCAGCACAGAGGTAAAATAATCATTTAATATATTTTTCCACTAATTCCTCAACTGCTATATCTAATATCGATTGTATTTATTCGAATTATTTTGTTTTTGGTTTGCACTAGCGTTTTTGATGCTCTGGTTTAATTAGCTTGGAGTAAAACAGAGTAAATGGTTGCATGTCCTTTTCTTGCAGGACTAGAGATGCGAATCGCTCACAACACAGCTCTGACAGTGAGCGCACAGCGAAAAAGTAAACTGTACGCTAGGACACTTGCAAGCCAACAGTTGCCATATTCAGAAATTTGTGGCAATATCAATGGCGCGAAGGAACAAAATTATCAATGCTTTCTTCTCTGAGCCAGTGATCTTCCACTCAGTCTTTACCTCTTGACATTCAAAGGAAATTGAGTCATGAATCTTCCTCAGCAGATGCCCACCGAGACCCAACAGCTCATTCACCTGCTGGAAATGATCACTGCACACCTTTTCTCTTGATTGTTTAAACTCTGTCCTTTAAGATGAGCATTTTTATACCTAACCAATATTCAGTGGCTCACCAAAAGCGTCATCTGAAGATCAGGTGTGGCAGTAGGGTTGCTGTTTGCCCACCGTCAGCGTGACACAACTGCTGAGGCTGCAGGTTTGTGTGTTACTTGAAGGACGGTGGAACAGGAGTAGAGACTGGCGGAACCGAACCACAAAAAGGTAGCACCCCTCCCATCTGCCTGGAAACAGGGGTTAGGGTGGCGAGATGAAGGATGATACAGTTATATAATTTAAAGCATGAACTGAACAGGGCCATTGCTCCAGAGATGCTTCAAGTATTTATGAGATAGTAAAGGCCTCAGAAGACTCCAGCTTCTTTAGTACTGATGCTCATGCAAAGAAAGAAGTGAGAGGTGAATCCGAGGATGTTCATAATTTGGCAATGGGCTGCTTTGTAACCTGATGTCATTTAAGTCTGCCCATACAAATAAAATAAGTAAATATTTGAAAGTGGCCCAACATAATTTAACTACACATTTTCACTGTATAAAACATTACACATTACGTGCTAGAGTACATCTTAAAGCTTGGGCTGATTTTCAAAACTATTCATGTATTTCGTTTTCTTATTTTTTATATTAATATATTTCTTTTTCTTACAGGAGATTTAAGTAAGCTGGTAAATCTAATCAGCAAATATGGGCCAAAACTATTCTGTGTTTTGAAACCGTGTCTTGTTAGCAGACTTATATTTATGTTTATCTGCTGAGCAGATGCTTTTCTTCAAAGTGATGTGTAATGATTATTATATAGTATTTAGTCAACAGGTTTGTTCAGCATGACTTACGGTGCTAGATGTACTAAAGTAAACTCCCTACAGTTACTCCTTTGTTTATACAGCATAAAAATGTGATATACTGTGCGTACTCATATAATTTACACTCACTTATTCACCTGAACTGCATGTCTTTGAGTTGTGGGAGGAAACCAGAGCAGCAGAAACCCAAAGGCAGTGAGATATCAGCGCTAGCCACTGTGCTAGTCAGTTATATTTACATTTATTTAGACTTTTTAGAATCATAACAGTTTTCTTCCATGATGAATAGTTGGTTCACGGTTGTCATACACTGTGAAGGAGCCCCCTTAGTTGCAGCTGATACAGGCCTCCTTGTGCACCTGAGGTGAAAGTTGTCCTCAAATCACAGGCTTTGGTTATTCATGTCATTCAATGCTGTGAACAAGACCTAACTTTGAGGACTCAGGTTCTTGTCCTGTGAGACACAAACTTTGTCTTCTGCCTTGTTATAAAAACATGCATATGTCTTCTTCTAGATCCCACAGATCAGTTACGCCTCCACAGCCCCAGAATTGAGTGACAACACCCGATATGACTTCTTCTCTCGGGTGGTCCCACCAGACTCCTACCAGGCACAAACTATGGTGGACATTGTCAAGGCTATGGGCTGGAACTACGTGTCCACACTAGCTTCTGAAGGAAACTATGGAGAGAGCGGAGTCGATGCCTTTATCCAGATCTCCAGGGAGGCAGGTACTTTTGGAAACAGTGGTGTATACCCATTTTTTTCTGAAAACCCAAAACATCAATCATGGTGCCACTCCAGGTAAAGAAGCAGAAAGCTACAGTATACACACGTCAATCGCAGTTCATATTTTTTTTGACAAACAGTTTCAGTAGCGGGTTAGTAAAATTTCCAAATGTATGTGATTATAGGGATTGTTAAGTAGCTCTTGGTGTCACATTGACTGACTAGGATATAAGCTCAAGCAGCGGCGGCTGTCTATTATGTGTACACGCCTAGACGGCATTAAGGACTGCATTTTCTGCAGCCTGAGGGTCCCTGCTAGAAATAGAAACAGAAATAGAAATAGAAATATACACTCAGCTCTCATGTAAAAAGGGTCCTGTACAACAAAGAGCCTCTACAAAGGCTCATGAAAATATATCCTTTTTCATAGATCAGATTTATTATTAAGTAACAAGGCATTTTTGCTCATTGCGTAGCCATTTTGGAACCATGTGTGGAAAAACAGTGGATATAAGAACATCAGTCACCTCGCGTTCAATAATTCAGTGCCGATACACGCGGCTGCTACCTTGCACGCTGATGCCATTAGTTTAGCGACTTAAACAATCGGAGAAAGTGTGGTCAGTGAAAAAGAGACATTTAAATAAGTCAGTTATTCATACTGTGCGATTCGAACCAGTCATTTTTAAAGAAAAGCCATTCTGTGGACAAAACGATAGAAAAACTACTTGAAAGAAAGACTCTCTTGAGTGTGTTTGCAATAATACAGTATAGTTTAAACATCCTGGTTATTGTAGCCTCCTGCTGTACTAGTATCCCCTCTGCATTCAAAAAGCCAGTTAAAAATGACTAACGGGAACATTTAAATACACTGTGCTGCACACGTCTATAGAAAAGATGCTTTACAGTAAGAGTGCATTTTTAACTAAAAAACTGTACATACACTCAGCTTCTTCAAAATAAGAATTGTACAAAGCACAAGTTGTCCAGGAACAGGTTAAAACAACAGCTTTCTTAGACACGATATGGTATGCAATACATAGCATGAAAAGATAATGAAAGACTAAAAATGACACCGCTTTCCTTATTTGGTTTCAATGTTCAATGGGACAAAAGCTCTGTAGCTGCAACTTCAGTCTACTTGAAACAGCATTTAAAATATTGTAAAAATGCAGCGAACAAGTGGATGCCAATAATCAATGAATAAGAAAGTAGACATAAATATCTTTTGTTACAAATATTAAATGTTTTTATTATCATGTATAAAATTACCTTTTATTTTGGGGTTTTAACTATTTCTAGAGGACATGTTTTTTGTTTGGGAACTGATTCCTCCAAAAAAATAATAATTTGATCCTGTCCCTTTGCGGTGAGTTTGTGAAATGAATTAACCCTGTTATGTGAGTAATTTAAGTTTTCCATTGTTATAGTATTTTCAGGCAGTGAATTTCTACTTCTGTTTTAGTTAATATTGGTTTATATATGCTGTCTCATCACCTATTAATAGCTAATAGCCGAGAACTAATAGCATGGCTGAATAACACCAGAGCTCTGCAATAATAAATGCAAAAGAAATGTATTTGTTTTCTAAACAAGTAACCACATGGTGACATTTCAGATTTCAGAAGCACTTAAGAACTTCAAATAAATATATGTGCATAAATAATTTTGACGTGATCTTATTGAAAAAAGCAAAAATGTTTCTTAGTTTCAGTCTTAAAAATGATTCAACACCAGTTCCCTTTGCATTCTCAGGAGGTCTTTGCATCGCCCAATCCCTGAAGATTCCTCGAGAGCCAAAACCAGGGGAATTTGACAAGATCATCAAGCGCCTCATGGAGACGTCTAATGCACGCGGCGTCATCATCTTTGCCAATGAGGATGACATCAAGTCAGTTCTCATTTTCCCTCAGAGGACAAATGAGTCTTACACACTACATAATAAAGAAATCCTATTTTTTTATTTTTCATAATTCCTAAATTATACTGTAGAACTATAATTTACAACCCCAAATCAGAAAAAGTCTGGAAAATGCAAATTGAAAAAATTCTTCTTTGTCTTGCCAAGCCAAACCAAGGCAAGAGAATATTTCTTTAGGTAAAAAGAAGTGCACCTATTTGCAGACAGCGCAGAAATTTAAGATATGTGCAATTTAAGCGAAATCCTATGTCCCTAACTTTCTTTCACATTTAAAAGTTTAGATCACACGACTCTGCTGAGTGGGCCTCTTGTTCCAGCTTATCTAATTTAGTTTTAAATATTAAGTCAAGGTTAATGCTATCGGTCTTTGGCAGTCTTCTTTGATGATCCAGGGTTGGCCATCGACTAAAATAAAGACTAGAATGGTAAATGATTCTCAGGAATGTTTCCAACTGACTGAGCAGTATGTGATATATTTTTTCTTTTGAAAGTAATAATGCAATGGTATAATGCAAAACAAAGACCAGTGCAGAATTTTGTGCAGTCTTCTGTTATTAGAAAATGTCTGTTCTGAAGTTTTGCATAATCAGCAAAATGATCAGCATACTATATATTGGTCCCTATAGCTTTCTAGACTTGCTGGTCTAGCAGCAGGAGATGTTCTGCGTGACCCAGAAAACCTTCTCCTCCCCTTTACACCATGTAGACGTGTCCTGGAGGCAGCCAAGAAGGCCAATCTGACAGGTCACTTCCTGTTTGTGGGCTCGGACAGCTGGGGGGCCAAGAGCTCACCTATCTTGGATCAGGAGGATGTGGCTGAGGGGGCGGTTACCATTCTGCCCAAAAGGGCCTCCATCGAAGGTACAGTACAGTTTTTGCAAAGACTCCACTTATATAATCGCAGTCAAGGAAGAAACTGACATTTTAAGAATTTTGAATGATCTAGTGAGTGATGTGGGGGGCGTAGTGGTTTAGAGTGCCGCGCGAGTGCCTCACAGGTCTGGGGCTGTGCATTCAGATGTGTGTTTAGATTCTGCTCAGCTCTGGCTGCTCTGGTTTTCTCCCTTAGTGGAAAGACATGTGTTACAGGTGAACTGGTGGCTCTAAATTGTCCACAGTGTGTGTATGTGTGAGGGAATTAGGGTGAAACTGCTCTGTCAGGTGAGTGGTTACCTGGCCAGGATGTACCCTCCCTCATACCATCCCTCATACCCTGGACAGTCTGCGGATCACAACAGCAATGCAGTGGACAAGCAGTTTTTAATAATAAATGCATAAATGGATACTGTGAGATCTGAAATGAAATAAAAACTTAAACATGAACACAGTCTCTTCCTTTAACAATATTATTATCAGGTAGATGAAAAACATTTTAATCCAGAATGTACTGAATGATAGCTGTTGATTTGCTTTCTTTGGAGCTTTACTGTTATTTTCAGCTTTTGGTTGCTTAAATTTGTCACGGACATGTAAATGAATGTCACTTTAGATTAATGTACCCTCACTGTGGTGACCTGTGTTGTGAATGATGGGGCTGCAGCAGTCTGTGGTGGATCACCATATTGTTGTTGTGAATCACAAGTGCTGGCCCTGGGCATAGCTGCGCTGTTGGGCTACCACCTTCCTCTTGCTGCTTGACCTTGATATGGCCCTGAGGTACGAGCCCCAGACAAACAAACAAAGAACAAAACAAAATGCTATCATAATGAAAGGGCAAAACAATCCAGAAGTATGCGCAGGAGCGCTTGACCTCGACTTACTCTTATTATTTCGCCCTGGTCAAATAGTGGTCATAATGCATAGTAACTGTATGCCACGACTTAACCTTTTTTGCTATTGTCCACAATAAGAAGCTTACCGAATTGTTTTTTAAACTGTTTTTCTAAAAAGATGCTTATCCTTAAGAACAGAAAAATAAAGGATGTCTGCCCAAAAAACGTGCATGATAAAAATATAATTTTTTTTACCAGCTGTGGTCCATCGGTGTCAGTGATCAAATGGGTCTAAAAATAAAAATAAATGAAGAAATAAAGAAACTTAAATGCAGTTTTGGAAGAGTTAAGCACTAAAATGGGGTCAGCAGGTAGCGTAACGCTGCCTTGCACTCATGAGAGCCAGGTTTTAATCCTACTGTCTGTTGTAGTTCCCTTGAAAAAGGTACTTACCCTGAATTACCCACCTCTGCTGTATAAAATCTGAAACCATTATGAGCATTAGTTAAATAAAATTAAATAAAATACAAGTTACATTTTCAAAATTCTGCTAAAGATCTAATGCTTATTTTACGGTGTTTTGTACTAAGCAGGTTGTGTGTCTATATAGAACTGCTGAATGCTGTAAGTTATTGGAAGGCCACGGTTTTTGGCTACTAAACATGAGTGACAGCGACTCTCTCTCCGGCTCAGGGTTCGACCAGTATTTTACTACAAGGTCTCTGGAGAACAACCGCAGGAACATTTGGTTTGCAGAATTCTGGGAGGACGACTTCAGATGCAAGTTGACACGGCCAGGTATTAAACTGGACAGTGACAAGAAAAAATGTACAGGTAAGGCCGCGCAATATAATTTTTTAAATATCAGTTCTGAGAGCTATTTAATACACGCTAATCTTTTTCTGACTACATTTAGATTAAGGAAAATGAAATTATATTGTGTTTGAAATGGATTGTGTTTCTTTGAAATGTGTTTTTTGTAATGAAACTGTAATGATGTGTGATTTTGTGGCCTAAATTGTATCAGCCTAAACCTCCTTTGTTCTCTTTGGAGATGTGGCATGCAAATGAGGCATCATACAGTATCTTGTTATATTGTGAAAGAAGTATGAGGGCTACATTCTCTGAAAATATAAAAATGCAGTCATTCTTTTTGGCTGTTATAATTGTTATGGTACTGACTGTTACTGCTCGGTGTGTCTTGTGATTTGACACTGTTGACCTTTGTTGGACCTGAGCTCTGGTCTGATGCTATAGTCTGGTGCTGTTGACTTTTTTTGCGTTCTGGTCTTGCACAGTAGACTGCTCCTGACCCAAATGGCTTGTGGTCTGATGTCGTAGGTAAGGAGAGGATCAGCCGTGATTCTCCATATGAGCAAGAAGGGAAGGTGCAGTTTGTCATTGATGCTGTCTACGCCATGGCACACGCCCTACACAACATGCACGCAGACCTTTGCCCCGGCCACGTGGGAGTCTGTGACAAGATGGACCCTGTGGAGGGACGCCTGCTGCTCAAGTACATCCATTCGGTCAACTTCAACGGTGAGCCAACAGCTGGTCAAAGGCAGCATGGCACGTTCAGGGCAAACTGTGCAGGTTGACAGTAGTTCACTAGAGTCTTCAGCCGAACATCACTAATGAATCCGCCTTTATCGAGAGAGCATCACACCTATTAAGCCTGAGTGGGGTGGAACTAATGGATCATCTATAAAGGTGATCGGTTTCATCGGCTGCAGAGCAAATTGATCAAAATACATAGCTGGTGCTGGGCACATTACCAGAGTACAGCAATGCTGACCAGCATACAAATATCAACAGAGAGTATCTGTAGCACAGAGAAGAGCTTTGCAAGGCCACTCAGACACTAAGAAACCACAAGTTGTTCAGAAAGTGACATTGAGAGGAAAAATTCAACTCAGCATAGTCTCTAAACTTTTTTCTGATAAACTAATTTTTAATTTAATCTTTATTACAGAGATTACTCTGGGTTTTATGTTTGTACTAGATGACAATTCTTAAACACCTTAGAAATAAAATTAACAAGAAATCTTGATATTATTGCTAGTTCCTGTTTTGAATCTATAAAGATAGTATGAATAGAAACATTTATTTGTGTTTTGGCAATGTAGAAATTTGCCAGTGGTAATGAATCCTGTTAAAATGCCTAAACTACTCTGTAAATAATACACAGTAGGAGGTGTTTCGTCTCTCTGGAGCTCAAATATTAGCAGAGTTCTCTGGGTCAAGAATGACCAGGCTTCTGTTTTTTTGTTTTTCCTAAGGGGATGGTTTTTCAGCAGGTACAACAAAATGCCTTTGTGCAAAACACCGCTGATGGTCCTCAGGTAATCGTACATTTCATGACAATATGCAGCAGGCTGGGGAGGCAGGTAAAAGCTAGCAGCTCCAGGGAAATACTGAGCTCAGCTGGATGGCAGCTGAATGGCAGAGCCCTGGTGAGTTGCAGGAAGCTGCAGATCTTTCTTGGTGATGATGTGCTAACTGCACTCCCTCATCTGGGATCTCTCATGGGCTTGGGCTGAGACCAAAGCTGTGTCCTTGCTGTGAGTCCTATGGACATGCTAGGCGCTCTCTTAAATCCTCTGTCTGTCTGCCAGGCTATCCCTCTACAAATCCCAGCCCACACTACCCTTCATAACTGCCTTTTGTGTTTGCCATTATACAAAAGTAATTTTGAGGTCTGCTGTTTTACTGGCAAAGAACCTTTAGATGAAGTGTTTCCGTTTAGTTTTCCTATCTGCTCCAAAACCTCTGAACCAAGAAAATATGTTGGGAAATAAATATCTGAAGGTAACAGCAAAACAGCAATGTGCATTATGGACCCATCAAGGCCTCCTTTCCAAGTAAGCATTAAAAATAAGACGGTTTTCCTAAACTGAGAAGAGAGTCTGTTGCTTCCTGGCAGCAGCATTGCTTGGGTTTTATAGAACTGGTACAAGAGCAGGGCATCAGTAGAAGCCTCAATGTGTGTCTGTGTGCGCAGGCAGTGCAGGGACTGCAGTCTTGTTCAATGAGAATGGCGATGCTCCGGGACGCTACGACATCTTCCAGTACCAGATGTCCAACACCACCATCGCTGGGTACAAGGTCATTGGGCAATGGACCAACAATCTACGACTCAATGTAAAATATAAACATTTCTGTTTCTTCCTAGCACGGCTAGCAAGCTTTCCTTCTTTTATCTTCCCTCATACCTTAAAAATGTAAGCGTAAAGGCTGAAATCACAATGATGTAATGATACATAATGATAGAATGAATTTATGGATACCCAATTCTCATGTTAATGTCCCTTGTAATGCTCTTTCCCAGATGGAGGAAATGCAGTTCTCAGGTGGCTCTCGCCAGGCGCCTGACTCTGTATGTAGTTTCCCCTGTAATCCCGGAGAGAGGAAGAAGATGGTGAAGGGTGTCCCATGCTGCTGGCATTGCGAGTTATGCGATGGGTATCAGTACCAGCTGGATGAGTTCACCTGTGAAATCTGCCCTTTTGACATGCGGCCAACGGAGAATCGAACCGGCTGCCGGCCTACACCTATCATCAAACTCGAGTGGCACTCTCCTTGGGCCATTATCCCAGTCTTCCTGGCCATCCTCGGCATCCTGGCAACATTATCTGTGATCATCACCTTCATCCGCTTCAATGACACACCCATCGTGAGGGCCTCTGGCCGCGAACTTAGCTATGTGCTGCTGACAGGAATTTTCCTCATCTACCTCATCACCTTCCTGATGATAGCAGAGCCAGGTGCTGTGGTGTGTGCCTTGCGCCGCCTGCTGCTAGGGTTGGGCATGTGCATCAGCTACGCCGCCATGCTAACCAAAACGAACCGCATCTACCGCATTTTTGAGCAAGGCAAAAAATCCGTCACGCCACCCAAGTTCATCAGTCCCACTTCCCAGCTGGTCATCACCTTTGTCCTCATATCCGTGCAGGTGAGACTCTGTGTGGAAGTAAGTGAAATACATCTCTGTTTTAAGAGGAATCAAGAGAACATATTGGGAAAGTGGGAAAGATGTTAAGGGCTTTGTCAGGCAGGAGAGAGGATGAAGAAAATGGTGCGGGACAGCAGTGAGAATTAATGATAAGTGACAGGGTGAATGACTGAATGGGTGCTGAGTCTTTGTTCCCGTCTCGCACTGTCTGAAGAAACAGGTTGTTCTGCACATGCTGACAGCTGCTCAGTCCACTCAACATGCACCTCTTTCTGCTCCTTCTCTCCAGCAAAATCCAAAAGCACCAAGCAAATCATTTAGACAAAGTTATGGTATATTAAATTTTAAAAAATGCACCAAATGTTGCCCTGCTAGCCATTTTGCTAGAGCAGAGCTACACTTCTGGCTCCTTTCCTGTGTAAAGTGGAAATGTAGGTGGATTGTGGGATTTAGCAATGAAAGCAGTGAAGGTTGGGTTGGATGAGTCAGGCTGTTTCCATGGGAGACCCACATAAGCACTGCTTCTCATGCTGCTGCAGGTGGTGGGTGTGTTCATCTGGTTCGCCGTGGTCCCACCTCACACCATCATTGACTACGAAGAGCTGCGGTTACCGAACCCAGAGCTGGCACGTGGCATCCTCAAGTGTGACATGTCGGACCTATCCCTCATCTCTTGCTTGAGCTACAGTATTGTGTTAATGGTGACGTGCACCGTTTACGCTGTCAAAAGCAGGGGCGTCCCAGAGACCTTCAACGAGGCCAAACCCATTGGCTTCACTATGTACACCACATGCATCGTCTGGCTGGCCTTTGTCCCCATCTTCTTTGGAACAGCACAGTCCACGGAGAAGGTATGGCTATACTCTCACTGCATTTATTAATAGATAAAATTTTCTATTATACTGTTCTGGTTTTGCTACCTGCAATTTTGCTATTGCTCATTTATGATATTTTTAGGCAGCTAGTTGCAATGACTTATTTCTCGGAGGTCAAGTGTGGAACCTTTTGAAAACACTTTTCAATATCAGTTGCCTACATTTGTCCATTCACTACCCATAAAAAAGTTACATTTAGTCATTTAAAAGATGTTTTTCTTAAAAGCAATGTACTACATAGAAGAAATAGTTTTAGCCTGACACTTTTATCCATTGTGACTTAGTGTGCAGGATACGCTACACCAAATAACCAGCATTTTTTGAGAACCTACACACCTGTGTAACATGGATATACACACATACATTCTATAGGCAGTTTACAATATATTACGATATTTACAATATTTAAGTTTAGAATATCTCCAGCATTTGTTTGGGTGGTGAGAGCAAGCCTATATAAAATGGGGAAAAAAAGGCAAACCCACTTCAGGGCTATAGCCCAAGCATGATATGGCACCAGCATTACCCACTGCACCACATGGTTAAAAGCAAATAAATATGACCAGCTGTTAAGTATAAATCAGCCTTCATATCTACTTGCAACATATCTACTACAATCTTTGCACCAATAAGGTTAATATAATCAATCCATCCATTTATTATCATTAACCTCTTCATCCTTGTCAGGGTTGCAGCTGTCCAAAGCCTGTTTTGGAACCATAGGTGGGACATTAGTCCATCTTAGGGTGGTAAAATGCACACTGTCACCCAAATTCACACACTATGGGAAGCTAAGTGCAACCAGTTACCCCAAAACACATATCTTTGGACTGTTAGAGGCAAGTACCCAGAGGTAACTCATATAGATGGGGGGGGGGGGGGGCACACAAAGTCCACACAGACTGAGCAGGATTCCTACATCAGACCAGGCGCTGTAAGGGGCTACTCACTGAGACACCACCCTAAAACAATCAGTCCAAAATACATTTATACCTTATGAGATGGTAACCAGTCAGATGACTTGACATATTTGCCTTCAGAGCCATATCCCAGTATAGTAAACATTCACCTTTGGTATGTATGGTACAGCATTTAGACTATGAAGCCTGGCATAAATGCAGTTACATAACAGGGCATAGTACCTACTTGTATGCTAAAGTTACATTTTCTTATAACTTCAGTTGTCTTTAATTAAAATGGCAAAATATTAAATTCAACCAAAATGCCAAGCAGGACTGATGATAAATGAAGTATTTGTGTTCAAAGAGTGAAAGTAGAATGGAAAAAAAACACCTGCCCACCAGTTGATAACAAGAAGTTCCACGTCAGGAAGATTTCTTCTTTAGAGGCCCTCTTTGATGTGGCAGTGAAGAGACTTGGAGGGGGATGAAACATGAACAGTGTTCTGTTGCTCCGTTTTATCTGCCAAAGACACACTGTGACACAGAGACAATAGGCGTTCCTGCGAGCTGCTCAGTTTGTAGGCTTTAATGGTGGGTGGAGGCAGATAAAGGGAACCAGGAGTAGTTGGGGAACAATAGCACAAGCCATTTTAGCCAGAAATGAGCACAGATGCCACCGCTGGGGCAGCGATGGGCCTGCTGGCCTTGGAGAAGGAATTGCGGGCAGCAGCATCCCTTTTCTACCACATGGCCACTCTGGGGCTACAAATGGCATTGATTATCATTTGCAGTTTTTATTAAGGAAATTTTAGCTGTAGTATACAACCAAATAATTTAACAGTTCACCACAATGGAAGTATTTTTAATTTTGAAGCCTGGGGCTTTTTCAGCGTACTGTTTATCATTGTTTTGTTGTGTAATAGTTTTGCTGTTACAAACATGAGCTGTAATGCTGCTGATCAGGGAAGATTACTTTTCCTTACTAACCCGAGTCACTTTACCTATACAAGACCCACTACTAGGTAAACAGACAATGATAGGCTGATGCTATATATATCATCAATAAATACTTAGTGTATATTTGGGTGATAGCGGTTACAGTTTTTAGGGAGTGAAACAACACAAGGGTGTTTGGCTGGGGCGGGACGAGGGCTGGCATCTCTGTTTATTGTGGATGATGTTGACCTTTGGCCTCACTGGACCGTAACCTTCCACTTGTACATGAATGGTTGTTGAGCTCAAAGCTGTAGGCTTAAAAGTCAGCCCTTCAAAGTCTGAGGTCATGGCTCTCTCCTGGAAAAGAGTGGATTGTTCTGAGGGGAGGGAGATGATGCTACCCCTAGAATAGTTCTAGTATCTCAGAGTCTTGTTCAGAAGTGAGGGAAGGGGGGACCGGGAAATTGAAATGTGGATGTGGTGCAGTGTTGGTGGCTCTGCTGATGTTTTGCTAATTTTCGGTTTACTGCTCAGTTTTTACCTCCATCCTCACTTATGGTGCTGAGCTTTGGGGAGTGACAGAAAGAATGACATTGCGGAGACAAGTAGCTGACATGAGGTTTCTACACAGGATTTCTGACCCTCAGCAACAGAGTGAGGAGCTCATTGATGAGGTTCAGGGGAGCCTCAGAGCTGCTGCTCCTTTGGATTGAGAGGGGCTAGTAGATTTGGTATGGCCATCTTGTGAGGATGCTCTCTGAGCAAATCCCTTGGGAGTTGTACCAGGTATGTCCCACTAGACGGAGACCCTGGGGGCAGACCCAGAATGCGGTGGAGAAATTACATCTCTCTGCTGGCCTGAAAACACCTGGGGATTCCTTAGTAGGAATTGGAGACGATTATGGAGAACAGGAGGGTCTTGCTGAAGTTTCTCAACCCACTCCCACCACAACCCTCACCAGACAAAAGAAAACTGACTGAGACTGTTGGTCATTTTTGGTTGTTACTTTAAATGCCACTTTTGTCAGTAGAATGTTGCTAGGAAATAATTTCAATAAGTGATGCTGAGAGTTGTGAGCATAAACTGCTTAGGACTGTTTTTTTCAGACATAGAACAGCCTGTTTGCTCTTCTCAGCTGAATGTGTCAGCTTGTGTGTGTGTACATGGAAAACCCAAAAACTCTAAACATTGTCTCTGAGCACTACAGCATTTCAGACTGACCTTTCTAATGCCAGTGGATCACAGAGAAAAGAACGATGAACTGATTTAAACAGACAGACTGAAATGAAGCAGTACGCCAGGACTCATATGCTCAAAAATATGCATTGTTCAGCACTTTTCAAAGCACTTTTTTTATTGAATGCCGAGCGACTGTTTAGCCTTTGGGTAACAGTATTACTGTCAAATGGGCCTTTTGATGAAGGACGGAGCATCATAAAAAAAAGGAAGCATTTCTTTGCCCATTAAAACCAGCATTGGAAACAAGCAGCTGGAAATAATCCAGGCTTTGGGGGTCAGTGTTTTTTGTGTCTTTACAGGAGGCCACAGAACACGAGTCGTGCACCATCCTTGTTAATGGGCAAATGATGACCTTTCATAACTGTTTGTTTGTCCAAAGAATATTAAAATACTATTTTTATGTCCACCATAAAGTATTTATTTTTTCATTTTGAACTGTAATCACAAAATACTATATTTCCGGAAAAATACATGTGTTTAAAACGAAAGGTCTGTTACGTGATACATCTAATTATCCTCCATCCATGAGCATATCTAGGAACTGTGGGCCAATTGAAAGATTATTGCTCTGGGTCTCCCTTTGCTCTCAAATAAAATAATTTGAAATTTATATGTGGCGATCTCCAGCCTGGTGCTCGCAGAATTGTCACCCTGGTTCACCCTGCGGCCATGTCTCTCATGGAGGAATATTTCTTGGGCACTTCAGTGGAAAGAAATAGATTCAATGGATTTTGTGCAAGCACATAAATCGATAACATTTCCTGGGTACGACTTAACTGACTTCACAGTCCATTAATCTGAATATATTTTGCTAGAAAGTGTTATAGATTTCACCTTAACAAGCCAGTCGATATCTGTTAGGAATGGTTCTATATCCATTCCAGAGTTTTAATCATACAGTTTCTTCTCTTGTTAAAAGTTTTAATTTCAGTTATTTCAAACTATATTTAAAAGTGCTGTACTTTTAATATAAGAGTGAAGGATTCAAATACAATTAAAAAAATTTTAATCTAAAGCAAAAACTCATCGGTCCTCCTGCTCATCCTCCTCGCAAGGGGTCCAGAATGTGAAACCCACTGGTTCGCAGTCTTTCTGATGTGGAAAAATGAAGTCCCGCTGTCCCTCAGACCTACTAACCCTTTTGTATGTTAGCCGTTCAACATTTCGCCATCTCTGTCCATGGCAACAAGCGTGAACTGTACATAAAACCTCCTAAATTGGACAAAATTACTTCAACAGTTAACATCAGTTATCATAACAGAGCATAACCATGATATTTTGCTTTATTAATTGCTCTTTAATACTGTATGGCTGTCTACCTGTACTCATTCGTCTTTTTTTGCAGTCATTTCGTGGTGCAGTTAACATATACTCACAAGCAAACATGCATGTGACATTAAATGTTTATGTAGGAGTTCATCCTTTAATGTGAAAAACAGTATAAACAATGAAATTCATGAGAAAGAATGCTAACAAATTTATTCTGACCAAAAAGTCTGACATCATTTGGATAAGCAAGGTGCAGGGGTACTCATGAGCTAAACTGTACCTGCAAAGTTCCATATCTGTATTTAATGGAGGAAGAGAAAAATTCTGTAAAATGATCTTTTAGGCACACATTAGTACAGTTTTATAAAAGTACTGCACTTAAGTCTGCTAGAAACTGAGGAGCATAGCCATTTCTGCACATTTTTCCACAGGGCGCACGCCCTATGAATTTGAATTATAGGGAGTTCTTATCTTATCTAGAACAGAGATTTTACATTCGGTTTTTGGTTTTGTGAATGCATCCTGCTTTATAGTCCCAAGAATACATGGATGCATCAATATGACTCCCAAGGTGTATCCTAATTTCACCCTTTCAGCTTTCTCTGAAGATTATCTGAATTGTCTCCATATTTAATATTTTGCCTTAAGTTATAAGCCATCAGAATTTGAGAAAACAAATACTAAATGTTTTCAGTCAATCACTAGAGATGTCCTATTACTTAATAATACTACAGAATAATAATACACTGGATACAGAATTACAGCCACTCAGAATGCAGAGTAATACGGTAAGTTAAAATATTTCTAGATATGGTGTATGCTTTCCACATTGTCTGTCCGGAGTTATTTTATGTGTAAAAATGCATGATTATACCACACCTCTGACCTTTTCGAGCTGCCACCTCTGGGAAGGACTGGCAGCCAGACCCCTGGAGAGTTTTGTGTGGATGCTATGATGATACTCTCTTGCCTATCTTTCCCGTGGTATAGATGTACATCCAGACGACCACGCTTACTGTCTCCATGAGTCTCAGCGCCTCTGTTTCCTTGGGGATGCTCTACATGCCCAAGGTCTACGTCATCATCTTCCACCCGGAGCAGAATGTGCAGAAACGCAAGCGCAGCTTCAAGGCCGTGGTACAAGCAGCTACCATGTCCACACGCCTGTCGCAGAAGTCCAATGACAAGCAGAATGGCGAGACCAAAATTGAGCCAGACAGAACACAGTAGACGACATAGTAAGTGGTGTGTTGTTGTTCTCATACTTTCAAAGGTGTATATTGTGTTTCAACATTGAGAAGATCCTATAAATAACCACCTGTTTTTTTCTTACTCCTCCTATTCATTCAAGTCCTCCTCCTTGGTCTCTTTCATGATCCCTCTACCTTAACTGTGTGTTTTCATTAATAATAAATCCAGTGTCATATATACATTCTTGTTTGGAAAACACCATTTAGTCATGCCTGACTTCTAAGCAGCCACTGGGATGGTTTTCAAGGCAAGGAGGAACAGAAGTGGTTCACCATTGCCGCCTTCTGGCATGTTTTTTTCCTTAGGGGGCGCAAACAGGGAAGAGAAAGCACGTAAACTCCACACACCCCCCTTAGCTGAACTTGAACAGCACATCAAGCAAGCAGCCCAGGAGCTGTGAAACACCAGCTCACCCCACTGCACCACTGCACCCTCCACACACATTTGTAGTGAATAATTAATTATACCTTTTAAATGAATTATAGTAACACACTGCCTTCTTCGATGTTTATCATTCCATGATGTCAACTTTACTTTTTAAAAATTGCCCATTGTCATCTGTGTTGAAAATGGGGTTCATGATGAATTACGTTTTTGGCAGATGCTCTCATGAATAAAATATTGGAGATTTAACATTTTTGTATTCTTTTGGCACTGGCAAATGCATCCGCATCCAAAATTATTGTTTCTCTCAATGTCACGCTCTTACTTCTGTCCTTCCTGCCCCTTTCATTTGTCCCTCAGAAGCCCTTGCGGAGACAGAGGAGGGATATATCCTATCTCTACAGTGCACTTTCCCTGTCCTCCAATCTCCTCTTCTCATTACTTGACTGTTATTGGACCTTTGGAACAAAATATTCCTACGCTAGCATAATTTTTTTCTTTTAAATAATAATTATTGATAGGGTTATCTTCTTCATGCAGACATTAGAAAGTGCTAGCAAGAAACGTAGATATGAATTACAAGAGGGAAAATTACCTGGAGGTAGGGTTAAAAAGTACAGATTCAGCAATTAATTTATCCTGGATTTTGAATTTGAATTTTTTTTATTAATAAAATATGATTTTCTTTTCCACATGCAACACTATTTAATGATTGCACTTTAAATTGGGGAGTTATATTTGGAAATGTGATTAAAACTCACAAATATGTTTATCTTTGACTGAATGCATCAAATGATATATTAGTTTGCTTTTATTATTTCACTAAAATATATTATAAGATATTCAAGTGAACTAAATCTGACATGAGTATTTTGTCTATCCACAGGCACTCGAGAATCTGCTGCATATTCAAATGACTAAGTAATGCCAAATTTTACAATGTATAGCAAAATTTTCCCTTGTTTACTTTTGCAAGTTGAAAAATTAATCTTGTGGAAATGTAATTCTGTTTTCCCTTAAAGATTAAATATTGTTTCTATAGAAGAAACTATCCAGGTGTACTGATTAGTTCATTGCCTTCAGGGGGTCACACATTTCAGGATCTTCCTCAAATGTACTTGTCCTTCCCAGCTGACTTTCTACCTAACCACCATCAATTTCCAGTATAAATATTGACATTCAGTGTGCTCAGGTTTATGCAAACTGTCATATTTTTTAGAGTAGAAATGGAATAATCTGCTTATTTTTTGCCCACCTGGGATGGTCAGCTACATCCTCGGCTGAAAATGTAAAAACTGCTTCTCTAAATGTTGTAACGTACAACAGCATTAGTTTCAGTGTCTTTTGAAATGTCTCCATTTTTCGCGTGTAACAATAGTTGCCTGTTGTGACAGCCCTTAGCATCCGAAGATCAAACATATCAGTTATTTGTCTAATGGACTGTTGGTATTATGGGCAAATGATGATCTTTCATAACTGCGAGCATCCCAGGTTCAGGAGGTTAAAGAGGAGAAATGAGACCAATGTTCACGTTCAGGTGGAGAATGCTCCATTTCTCGCTTGCTTTATCATAATAAGGGTTGTCAAAGAATTATATTTTGCAGTGAAAAGGAGAAGTACTCAGAGTTAAAGTCCTTTCATTTAGAAGTAGGTTATTGAAATTCTATTATAAGGAGCGATTATGTTCAGCCAAACCTCAAAAGATTGTCATCCTCTCCTTAGTAATTTACTGTGAATTTGCATGAATTCAGACATATAATACAGTGGAATAGAATTGATGTCCTTCATTCACATACAAAAAAAAACAAAACAATAGAAAAAAGCAGGCCAGAAAAAATCAGTGGTTTGTTTATTAGATGGGTCAGAATGAACAACTATACAAAAGTACTGAAATGAGAAGTTTTTTTGTCCTACAAAGGAGGTTATGGTTGCCCTTCATGCCCAGTACTTTACTAAACACAGTACAGATTTACTGAACCAGTATAATTAAAAAGCTGTTATACATAAATGGATTATTATTCATGCAGTTTTGTTTGACAGAATTTACCAGTAGGCCATTAATGTCAAGCTCCAGAGGGTCTTGTCATGTTCCCCTGAATGAAAATGTTCCTTTGCTATCAACAACTGGCCCAAATGAGTGACATAGAGTGTGCGTTCACTTGAGTGCTGCTCAGTCATTACAACTTGATTCCTCTCTGGAAGTTTTCTGGGTTGTACTAATCTGGTAAATCCCCACAAAGGGCTTCACTGCAACTATCCGCAATACTGAAACCGTGTCCTATTTTCCCATGAATACATGGTACACACTGGCTCCTTGTGTAACAGAACTGGGTTGTGGCACCAACTCAGTTCAACTTATTTCCACAGTGTTTACAGCTCACGTCTGGAGTTCCTGAGCATTAACAATCAACAACAAGTTGGGATGAATGAATATAGTGCACAGTACACTGCACTGCAATGAACTGAACTGACACCGCATCCAAGGGGTGGTTTCATAGCCTAGCATCTCCACACCACCTAGTCCCCATGACTCAGGAATTGGCTCTGGACCACCGTGATTCTGAAAAGTGGATAATGGTAATAGGTGGAAGGTCTGAGGGTAAGCATAGATGGGTTGAGCATTACATATTTTCATTATTCTCCTCTTTATTTGCAGGTAACCCCTGGGAAATTGTTACTTACAGCAGCCCTGACACACGGCAGCAAGAGACGGTACTGTGTCTGCAAACAGCACCTTGAAGATTCTGGAGAGGAACAAGATGCTGTGCCACGAACCACCTCTGAGTGCAGCCTCTTAAAAGACAAATCTCTGGCTTCAAAGCTGTTTCAGATTATGCTGTATGATTGCATCTTGCATTTATTTTGACAGCTGAATGGCGAGAGGGAAAGGACTGGGAGTGCTGAACACAGCACAGATTTTGTGTTTAGTAAGGTATCATGAAAACAGTTTACTCAGATCCTTCTGATGTTCTCTTTTTCTTAGCTGTTTAGGACATTCAGCTGATTTGTCAACCATATTCAACAGACTATTTTAGTAAAGAGAAATGAAGGATTGCTCCCAAGAACAATGTAGTGTAGTGTCAAGACTATTTTTTGCGTGCTTGAGCATGGATTGTGTGTTTGTGTGTATGTGCGCCTTTTTAAATGTGTTTATATGTGATAACATTGAGCTTTGGGTATTTTTCGGAGAATGCATTCATGCACAGAAAAGCTAAAAACCAGTTGGAGATGATCCACTTCACTTTCATAAGCTGGAACGTGACAGGCAAGCAGTGGGCAGTGATACTATTTGCTGAAATTTGTCAGTACTTTTGTTTTCTTATTTTAAAATGACACTTTGCTAAATATATCGAAGTTAAAGCCACTATTAGCGTCCCATTCATACTTTGCATTAGCTTTTAACAGGGGGTATGGTGGCCTGGTGGTCTGGTGAGTTGTGCTGCTGTCTCATAGCACCTGAGCTGTTCAGGAATGGGTTTGAATCCATCTTAGTCGGTATGGAGTTTGCATGTCCTGCCTGTGTGTGCGTGCTTATTCTAAGTGCTCTGGTTTCTTCCAAAACCTGTGTGTTAGGTTAACTGAGGACTCTAAGTTGCCCTTATTGAGTATTTGTGTGTGGTTACCCTGGAATGAACTGGCTTTCCATCCAGGGTCTACCTGTCTTAGAAAGGTTCCAGTGATTCTGGGATAAGCTCTGGACCACCATGGCTCTGCCAAGGCAAAGAGGTTTATGAAAGTAAGTGACCAGTCTGTGATATTTTAAATGGCACTCAAAGTTTAAGTGAGGAATTCACTCATGAACACATGCAGTCAGACAACAATAATTCAACACAGGCCTTTCCAAAGCTGAAGACATATACACATGGAATATATTAATGCTAGCTTTGTTTCCCTTTTTAAAGGCATGGATTTTGGTTTCTGGTAAGAAACAATTATGCCACCAGTATTTACAACACTGAAAAATTGGAAAATAATGTAATCCAAAGTAAATAAGTGCATACAGGGATGACAATGACAACTAATGAGCCATCAGTGAATAATGTTGATCTGATCTGACTGGTTCCACCAACATGCTATCATGACCACTGTACAGACAGGACACCTCTTGCCTTTGTCACCACATTCGTCTATTTTTAGTGGTCCAATGAGTTTATTAACCTGGCCAACTGCAGATGGGATCATTGTGCTCCATTTTTTAGGAACACAAAGAATATTTCATCTACTGTCAGTGAACTGGAATTACCAACAGTTATTGGTACAACAATACAATGCAGTAAATAATCATTTTATTAGGTTATGTGACTACATGCAGAATGTGACAGCACTTCAATGCATCTAAGGTTATGGTTTGATGTCTTACCTCAACTTTGATGAAATCTATATCTTAAATAATGAATGTGGGACAGATTTCATTGATGTTTTTAAAAATAATTCACTATATGGCCAAAATTATGTGGACCCCTATTCTAATGTCTGAGTTGAGCTATTTGAGCCACACCCTTAGTCCTGACCTCAACCCCACTGAACAGCTTTGGGATGAGCAGAAATGCCAGGTCTTCTCGCCAGACCACACTGATGCTCTTATGGCTGAATGGGTACAAATTCCCACAGCCGTGCTCCAAAATCTGGTGTGAAGCCTTCCCAGAAGAGTGGATGCTGTTATAGCAGCAAATGTGGGGCAACTCCATATTAATGCCCATGGGTTTGGAATGGGGTGTTCAGTAAGGACATATGGATGTGATGCTCGCATGTCCACATACTTTTGACATTATAATATATTTTGGAATAACTTTTAGTATGAGTACCAAAAACATGAAAGATGCAAACAGAACGAGATACTACAGTCAAAGAAGCACATTTTAAAATGCAAGGTTTGCCCCCTATGTAAAATCGACAGCTTGCTCATATTTTTGATCTTGCCGCTATCTGCCCGTTGTGCTGCACAGTTCAGGAATATGAAGGTCACCAGACATTGCAGAGCGAAATTTTTAAAAATGTATGTGTTTATTTTTATATATTAATGGTCTCATTTATTTTTACTTATGAAAATGTAACAGCTGTGTATTTACTGAATTGCCCTTTTCCCTTGCATTTTCAGTTGCTACCATCCCACAGGCCTGCACAGTATGTTCACAAGCAGCTTGTAATTGTTGTCAGATGCCAGAAAAAAATTATAGTTATAACAGTTTAGTTTGTGTTTATTTTTTCTCAGTAGTATAAATAAAATTAAAGGCCAGACTACAGAATAATTAAAAGCTTTTTAAATCCTGTTCATGCAGAACAGATAAGTATTGCAGAAAATACATGTTAAAAACACAGAGAATAAAAGATCTCTGATCTGCAGGTCTTTAAGAAAACAGAGCAAATACAAAAATGGCGGAAAACTCCTTTGTGTGTGGTGTGTGTAAAGACTATTTTTGCTTGTTTACATGAAACTCAGGATTTTTTTTGTGTATATAAATAAAAGATGTTCTCTCATTGCTGCCCTCGCACTTTGTATGATCTTTATTTACTGAAACGAACACCTTCTCCCTAATGGATGGCAACATTTGGACATCACTGTATGATGCTGAAAGACTGTCTACTGTGTATGTTAGAATAAACAATTTAATAATAAAACTGAGCAGGAGACAAGTCGGTGTCTTCACTTTTAATGCGACATTTTGCTTCATGGCTAAAACATGTCTACATTAATACAATCTTTCTTATAAATAGCCAAAACCAAACGCTTCCATAGTTCTTGTAGCAAAACTTTTTATTTCATTAGTACAACAGCTTTTTCCAGTTTTATTGAAAAAGCATTCAGGTTGACAATTGATTCGGTTGTTCACATTCATTTAGTGTAGGGTATGGGTTTTAAACACATGCCAGTGAAATGTATGTGGAAAAAGAAAGGTTGTGACTACATGAGGGTTCCTCTCATTACTGTAAACAAAAGACGCTTATATAAACAAACAGAGGAATCCGATCAACTCTGTGTCAGAGTCCAAAATAGCCTGTTTATACCCTTGTCCACTTTGCTTTATGTACTGGCCTGTCAAAATTATTATTCAAAAAGTTATTATTCATTCCCTCTGACAATCATTATTCCCTTTTATCTTTACACATAAAAATGTGTTTGCTCAACCTTTTGCTAAAGACAGTAAGAACAAAGTTAAAGTCAACGGATGAAGGGTGTACAGTTATCATCATCACCTACAGTACATATATCTGAGCATTTGTCAACCACAGGGCTCACTGTCAGTAACAAAAATATTGTAAAAGCATCCTACATTTTTGTTCCATTTTTTCTGCGTCTTTTCCTGCACACAACAAGGTGCGCAGTGACTGCAGCACTGGAGCATGACCCCCTGCAGCCTAGTACTGTACACACACAGAATCATTTGTCCCATGAAGCTGTAACTGCAACCAAATTTAGGCACATTATCAGGAATTTTCGTCTGAGTTATAATCAAGCTGTAAGTAGACATGTAAATTATAAAGATGTCTGTACAAGTTTCTCTTTGGTAGCATAAATTCTTTCTTTTGCAATAGGAAAGAAGAAATCCAGTCCATATTTAAATACATGTTAACTTAATTAAAATAATGTTTGCTATTTATGGATTATGAAACCACAATACATGCTTTTAAACATTATTAATATTCTGGTATGCATAATATAAAGGGTGAACAAAGTTATCTCTACACCATCTCAATACTCTTTATAGACTAGAAATGATAATGTTAGTAATAATTAATGTTCTTTTACTTACATTTTTATTCAAGTGATGGAAGTTGCCGGCTTTAAAAAATGGATCACTTTGTAAGTTTAATAAATGGTGCAGATTTGCAGGATACCCATATCTGTTGGCACTGACATACAATAACAGAGGAAGAATGGTGCAACTCTGCTCTCTTGACTCAAAGTTTTCTTACAGTCACTTTATTCCACATCCATCTGACATGTAGTTAAAGCACCTGTTTATAAAAAAAATTGTGTAACAGAGAAAATGACAATAGCTTTTCTTTCACCTGATTTTGCCAAGATATTTCATCTGGTCAAATGTTTAACATGAAGTGGAAGTGAAATCAGAAGAAAAGCGAACCTTATGATGCATAAAGTTTGCAAGCTGGTTTTCCCCCAGTTACAACATTTTATGCACATTACTGTACAATCACTTCAATGCTACACATATGGCCAAGCAAAAACTACATGGAACTAATTTATTATAATTGTTAAAATGCTGTATATTTACCTGAATCTCAGCCTAGCAAATAGCAAAAGGCAATAGCAAAACCACTGTTTTGTTCAACCATGCATAGCATTGCAGAGTTTCTTCCGAAACACACATTTTGTTTGCATGTCCAACTGTTGCTGCAGAAAAGACAGATTTGTTAAAATGCATACATGTTCGCAGTACTGCTGTGGTCAACGATACCGCTGTGAGCAGCGTGCTGCAGTATATTGGGAGAGAAGTGCACGAGCACAATCTGTTGGCAGAGCAGCCCCAGCGTTGGGTTTAGGGACACACAGGGGTCTGGTTCTTTAATATGAAGTGAACGGAGAGGTTCCACAGAGCAAGGACCTGACAGTCTGTCACTTGCATTTGGAGACCCTGGATGAGGATGAAAAAATCTACTGCCCCCTGGTAAGCTAAGAATACAGGGTCACTTCCTGCCACAGGGAGCATCTCCAACACAAAGAAAACACAATAGTTACAGAAGAAAGGATAAAAATGCATTTTCTGCACCTTGGTGTGCTGTCAGTGCAGCACAAAGGTTGGCACAGCAAGGTAATCCTTAAGATTACCTAAGCAAAGTCACACAGAAGTGCAGCTCTACATGGCACTACAGTACACTTGCTGCAGCATTTCACTGAATCCCATGTTGCCTAATAAAAACTGTGAGTATATGACCAGTTAGGGTGCAAAGCATGACCAATAATGGCTATGAATAGAACTGTATTGCAGTTTTTCAACTGTAGATAGTTGTCCTGAATAAACATAATTATTCTAAAATTACGATACTGACAAAACCATTTTAATTTGCCCATATTTTTAACAACTAATTAAAATGTTTAGCTTCCCTTCATATATATATATATATATATATATATATATATATATATATATATATATATATATATATATATATATATATATATGTGTATATGTATGTATAACCATACAGTCAAAAATGGCAGCTCATGCCAGATAATAGCTGACTAACTGAAAAGAATCAGAAATGTGATGCCGTCAACTCCATCGTGACACTGCCACCGGGAGATGAGAAACCGTTGCTCACGGAGGCAAATAGTGTCTGTAAGATGCAGCTGAAAGTTGAAGGGCTGCTGTCTTGGCGAATACCTCTGCAAGTGAAGTCAGTTGAATCTAGCCGAATAAATATTTAACTAATTCTATAATTGTTTGTTAAACTTTTCCAAATATTTCGGCTGTAACTTTTAAAACAAAGCTCAGAGAGGCGATTATGTAAGATGAAACCACTTCTAAAAGTAGGGCTCTATTGATAACACAAAGAGGAGGAATATTTTTGTTGCATCACAGCACACAGTTTGGAGGTCTTAATATTCATATATACAGAATGGAGGCATAAATTACCCCACCACCTTAGGAGGGAAGACAAGCTGTTTGTCTTACTGCATCCAAAGGGCTTTTTTTCTTTAGTATCTAATTTAGTTCCTTGGGTCCTTGAGATCACAAAAAGCCTTCAGTTGGGGTTTCCCTTGTACTTAACAATGTGATGGTTTATAGCTGCTTATGACAGTACAGCAATAAACCACCTATGTTATAGTTATGTCTGTCTGTGACCATTGATCTCTGCTTGTTTAAGGAAGGTTTTTCATTAAAAGGACGTTGGCTTAGCCACGATGTCAGATCCTGACCAGTAGAATATTAATTTGCGTAAGCAGGTACGCCAGATGGCGCAGTGGTTAGTCAGTTCAGTCTTATTTTTATATAGCGCTCTTCTCACTGCAGTGACACAGAGCGCTGAACAGACATGTCAAGAGTCAAAAGATGCAGGTTCAAGAACCGCTGAGCAAACTGCTGCATTCACCCTACATCACCCCAGCAAAAGTTACCCAACTGTACCAACGGGGAAATTATGGTAAGCAGCTTAGAATACCCACCTAACAGTGTAAATCACTTTGGGGAAGAGCTGTCAGCGACATGAATAAGTAATAACCATGTACTTTGGGGTCTAACAATTTTGTAAATTCTTGTAATGTTTAAAACCGATCAAGTATTGTTTGAGCAGTGCGTGATTACTTTAATAATAGTAAGTACCAGAGGCATAACAAGCGTAGCCATGCTGCTAAGTGGATTTATACACAACTTTCGGGGGGCAAATAAAGGCTTGCTTGAGGTTCGGTGGGTACGCATGAAAATGGCACGTATGACTCCCATATGGTGGTGGATGGAAGGCAAGGACTCGCTGTTGTTGGGTGAGATCCTCAGCTGAGCACATGTGGCTGCAGCTGCACTCAGCTGCAGTAGAAAATAGCAAAAGGAAGACCAGAGAAGCAGATCCAATAAAACCCCTGAAAAAGTAGACACGCTTACTTTGACAAAACTGGATGCTTCTGATTATTTCTTCTCCTCAGTTTCTCCTCATCTCCTCCTTTGCGTTCATTTATGAAAATACTTTTAAAAATTTTCTTATAAATACTTTATAAATCATTATTTCATCAATTTTATCCTTCTGCTGTTTCTGTTCTATCAACTAGTAAAGCAATAAAAATTTCTAAGTTGAATGTGTCTCAATTATGATTATTTTAGGAGCATAGCATTCTCATATTTGTGAACACTGTCGAGTTTTGTTTTTTTTGTTTGTTTGTTTGTTTGTTTTTTTTTAAATCGCTTTAATTAAATATGGGGAAATTTTGACCTTTTAATGAATGACTTTTATGTTTTACTTCTATGCGAGGGCTTTGTGGGTGCGGTGCGTTTATTCTGACTCGAGTCCAAGCCCCATAACTCACAGAAACCCTTGGAAACTTTCTTCTAAAAAAAAAAAACCCATATAAACATTGACCATTCTGATATAGTGATGTGGCTGTCAGAAAAAGGTATGCAAATATGCAATGTACTGTAAATGATGAGATCATAAAGCCTTTGTAATAAAAAATGAATGTATATGCAAATGGGGTCTTGCAAACTGAAGCCTAAGGGATGCTTGTAAGATGGTTGCCATTAAACAGCATCACTTTCCAAATAATGAAATGAGTGTAGAACACAAACGAAAATAAATAAGCTTAGTTTACAACAGCACAACTTGACTGTTCATACATCTCTGTCCCTTTAAGGCATCCTGTTTTGGCCAAATGCTGAGTTGAGCTCGCAAGCACAATTGTGCATTTCTTGCACTTCCTTTCCTTTCATAAACATCGTGAACCTTGTCACTCCGTGAGGGCGATGCCATAAATAGCGGCCCCTCCGAAAGCCGCGCGTTTCCTTCAATTCGATCGGCCGTCCACCGTGACGTCGGGGAAATGTCTGCTGCCTGCGCTGCAGACGCGGTGAGTCCCGCGCCAGCAATAGCAAAAAATAATTACGCAGAGTGGACTGTTAGACAGGTGAAGAAACAAGGTGAAAATGGAGTGAAAATACACCATCAGGGTCAACTCTCTAGAGAGAGCTTTGGGGCTAAGAACCTGCAGTTTCAACCAGATGGCTGTATGATCCAGTCCTAAGGGAGGCCCTGCAGTTGTACCATAGAAATGAACACAAACACAGAAATAAATGAATGAAGTGAAATTGGCACCTATAAAATTTTTTTTGGAGAGCAGTGTGATAGAGTGATGCACTATTTTCATGTAGTTAAAGCTTTGAGGTTTGGAGGTTGAGGTTTGAAATGCTGCCATGTGATGAAAAGCCCTCGGTTTGAATGCCGGGTCCTATTGTTGTACCCTTGATCAAGGTATTGCACTTCCACTGAATTTCTACATGAAAAAATGCCCAGCTGTGCTAAACCATAAATAATGAACAGTCAGTTGGTATAAAATCCTGACATGGTAAATCACCTCGAATGAAGGAGTTAACTGGTTAATAACAATAATGATAGCAATGTGATGAACTGAAGTCCCATCCAGGAGCCATTTCGGAGCTTTGTGTCCATTGTTTCTGATCAGTAGTTACTAAAATCCAATGGCTGGATAGATAATAATAATACTAATACTACTATTAATAATTGTCATCATGTTCACAGTTTGTCCTCTTCTACTCTAAGGGTAACCTACAAAAATCTCCATAGATACATAAAGAGTTTAAGGCCACATTTCAGGTGGAAGTTCAGCCCCGTGCTTTCCGTCTCCAGCCAGTAAACCGAGCCTGTGGTGGGAGCACATCCCTGCACAACTGTACTTGGCGGAGCCAAAAGTTTAAAACGCAAAACACGTGTTGTGGGTGTCAGCCAGCGTGGACAACAAGGGTTTCACTCCTCTCACCGTTTGACCAGGCCCAGGGAGGCATACATAATTCAAAGTTTATTTACATATCAAGCTGAGATTCTGTAACTGTCAGGCATGATAAATTCTGCTTAAACATTCTGAGCAGCAGCTTCTGAAGTGTGAACCAGTGAACAAATGGAGGCATGCTTTTTCTAACATCTCTCTTACGATTATTTGCTGGGCGGATGAGCAAACGTGTTGTCATTGCACGTACAGCAAGCGCGGCGGATTTCGGTTCGCGTGGTTGTCTGCGCCGTACGTCGATAAGCAACGCGTTTCGCAGCGGGTTTACTCACAATGTGAAAGCATCCCATTGCGTTGGCATACTTTGTTTAACTCTATGTTCAAATAAGAAATAATTGTTTTGCACGTCCCAAGTTCAAACGGGCGCTCGCTTACTGCGATTTTGGG